>BLSH010227492.1:263182-278001 GCA_018402905.1 Glandirana rugosa | reverse complement strand
ACACCTTATAGTAACAGTGTCTGGAGGTCACTGATGAAGGAACTAGTAGAAAGATGGTAAAGGTAGGAATACGAACAAACTGAGAAACGGTGACCGTCATCTCAGGTCCGTAAGACCATTCGTACAAAAGAGAGGGGAGACCCACCACCTACGTGTACAAGACCACTGAGGAATTTTCTCTTCATTTCCAAAATAAAAAAAGGGGTCAATATGAATGGATCCACCTACGACGTAGACAGGGCGGCCACGGAGATGTGACTCTTGGCTCGCTACCTTGTGGTGGTTACCGAGTCAAGAGTGTCGAGGGCTCGTCTCTTGACGACTGACGGTTTGTCGTCGAAAGACGGGAAGAGGGGGCCTGGACTCTACTGCCAGTGGCAAAGAGTCAAACAAGCATAAGGATGGAAATGGTAGAAAGATGATCAAGGAAGTAGTCACTGGAGGTCTGTGACAATGATATTCCACAACGTCCAGCCCCTTAGTTAGATCTTGGACTCCACAATTCATAGAAAAAAAAAGATCTCCACATAGTGTAAAACCATCACTCACAAATTTAAGGTAGAAAACTTACATCCAGTATGCAGTTATAGGCATATCAATTAAAGCATCATAAAAACATGATCACATAGGGAATCCCAAAAAGCGCAATGACATTGAGAAGGCTCAATACCACCCGACTTGTTTCATCCACACAGACATCATCTGGGGCGTAAGTCAACCCCCAGCCATTGCGCATATACAGTATCTCACTGTACTCACAAAAAGTGAGTACACCCCTCACATGTATCTCACAAAAGTGAGTACACCCCTCACATTTTTGTAAATATTTTATTCTAGCTTTTCATGTGACAACACTCAAGAAATGACACTTTGATACAATGTAAAGTAGTGAGTGTACAACTTGTATAACAGTGTAAATTTGCTGTCCCCTCAAAATAACTCAACACACAGCCATTAATGTCTAAACCACTGGCACTACTAAGAGAAAATGTCCAAATAGGGCCCAAAGTGTCAATATTTTGCGTGGCCACCATTATTTTCCAGCACTGCCTTAACCCTCTTGGGCATGGAGTTCACCAAAGCTTCACAGGTTGCCACTGGAGTCCTCTTCCACTCCTCCATGACGACATCACGGAGCTGGGGGGATGTTAGAGACCTTGTGCTCCTCCACCCTCAATTTGAGGATGCTCCACAGATGCTCAATAGGGTTTAGGTCTGGAGACATGCTTGGCCAGTCCATCACCTTTACCTTCAGCTTCTTTAGCAAGGCAGTGGTCATCTTGGAGGTGTGTTTGGGGTCATTATAATGTTGGAATATTGCCCTGAGGCCCAGTCTCTGAAGGGAGGGGATCATGATCTGCTTCACTATGTCATGCTTGGATGTAGGTGGCAGAAGTCACCGATGTGCTAGCATCCAGTTGAGTAGTGTTGATGACCGTTTACACTGTAAGGCTGTACACATGTAAATGTTGCTCAAACATTATGTGTGTACAGCATGCAGAAAATGTATACACAAGGTCTTGTTGGCAACTTCTGTGTGAATGAGGTCTAAAAATATGTGCCTGCATCATGTTGCTTTCAGCAGAACCAGAAAGAGGAAGAACTATATTTTGTAAATGTCATGAATTGAACCTGAAAGGTTTAGCAACATTGTAGCAATATAAGGAAATGTTGACTACTATCTACTACAGGAAACCAAAGTATTACCTAATACAACAGCCCATCTCATACATTACTGAGCTGAAACATGCAGGGGATTTTTTTTATACATGCCATAAGATATCAGTTATTAGCAAATTAGTCGGTCTACCACTTAGAAGAAGATGTGGATACGTTTTGTATTTGTGACCCCTGTTCACAGACAACTATCACCATTATAGATCTGAGACGGTTATGCAAAGATCTCATAGACTTTCTCTAAAAACATACAAAACACAAAAATTGCATACAATGGTTAAAACGGCTATTATAAATATATTGTTGTATCTATATTTTTTATTTATTTATTTTGTTTTTTTTTTCAGTGTAACCTACAACGATATTGTCTATATTATATTATTTTACTTGTTTAAACCAAATAAACAAATTTAACAAGAAAACGGCAACCCCTGTCACTTTTATAATAATTCATTTTGGTAAATGTTACTTTATTTCTTGTTCTTTAAAGTGAGTTGTCGAAAGAACAAGTGTTTTTTTGAAAAGGCTTGTTGATTGCTTGTGCTTACAACACACATCCATTATACTGTATAGTCATATCATTATCTTTATGTTATTATTATTATTATTTATGATTTATATAGCGCCAACAGTTTGCACAACACTTTACAACATGAGGACAGACAGTACAGTTACAACACAGTTCAATACAGGAGGAATCAGAGGGTCCTGCTTGCTAGAGCTTACAATCTAGAAGGGAGGGCCAAGTAATACAAAAGGTAATAACTATGGGGGGTGAGCTGAAAATAAAAGCACAGTTGCTATGTTAAACAGTGTTAAACCCAAAATAAAACATTTATTATATTGCGGCATATGAATTCTTAGATGTAATAGCTACATTTATTTTCTTTTTAGGCTTTCTTCTGTTTTCATCTGGTGATCCAGCCAAAAAATATGTTGTATTCACAAGTTCAAACTCTCCAGCAGAATGTATTAGTTTACATGGATAAAAAAGCCACTTAAAGCATTTGCAACCCTAAAAAATAGAGATTCTGTTCCCTTATAGCAGGTTAAACAGCACAGTGCTTGTGATGGCTAACATGCCCCTCTGGAAGCTGTAAAATACCTGGCTGATCCTGCCAGTTTCTGCCCTCCCCCCTGTAAACTGACCTCGGTGTATTATGACTGCTGAGCCTTGACACCGTGGTCACTTTATGTGCTGCTGTCATCCACCGCTGTCCTCTGTTTTCTCCTTCCTCCCCTCCCTGCCTGTCAGCTCAAGAGTCTGTGTCTCTGTCTCTATCCCCCCCCCCCCCCCACTGATGTTAGTAAAATGCAAACATGTTAAATAAATCGCTGCCAGACCCTCTCTTTTAAGCTTACATCCTGCACTGTGTAATTGTTTATTTATCCTCAGGCTGGACACATGACTCCCGGCCGCTCTGATAGTACGATCCAGGGCTACAGCAGGAGGAGCTGAGTGGCCAGCTCGGTGGTCACATGACTCACGGCAGACGTCAGAGGGAGATCTCAGCTCCTCCTGCTGTAGCCCTGTATTGGAGTATCAGTGCAGCCGTGAATCACATGACCGGCCTGAAGATACTTCACTAAGAGGTATTTAGAGGCTTTGTTTCTTATCAAACAATTACACAGTGCAGAATGGCAGGTTAATATAGAGGGGTTGGCAGAAAATTATAATTTATGGTTACAAACCCTTTAACACTGGCAAGGGTAATTAAAGTGATCAGCTTTTATTTATTCATACAAAACCTTTATCCCAACAGGAACAACTGTTTTTTGTAAATGATTATAAAGAGTGAGCTGGAGTGTATCTTCAATTGGTTAGTGTATTTAAATCTGCTAATATATCGAACACTACACTCTCCCCCTCCTCCACGATACTGACAATGCTACCCCTGGTGCTCATTCCTCCAGAGTTGTGTCTCACTAATACAGGAGGTGTGTTACTGGCCAGATCACCAGGTAAAAACAGAGGGGGAAATGCCAAAGAAAAGAAAGCTCATGCAGCCATCACATCTAATGATTCATAAGCTGCAATATAATGTATTTTTGGTTTTGGATTTAATATTGCTTTAACGTGTGTTGAGATGAGACAGCCTATTTATTTTAAATGGGCTACTAGTACACCACATCTGACCTAATAATGCACGTGCGAGTCTGCTGTGGCGTGCTCCCTCACTGGCAAGCAAGATTATGCAGCGTTGTGAGCAGTGAGGGAGTGCAGCGGCAGGAGCAGAGGAATGAATGTTCTCTGTGGACACTTACCCCCATCTCCCACTGGCTCCCAGCCATGCCCTTCCTTCTTTCAGTCTGAGTGCTGCTGTATACTGGATTACAAGAGTCAGATACCAACGCAAATGCAGGTACTCTTACCAGTTTCATTTACAAATAAATAAACAACCATATATTTAGTTTCTCCATCAGCTCATCCTCCACAGTTATTACCTTTTGTATCACTCGACCCTCCCTTTTAGATTTCAAGCTCTAATGAGCAGGGCCCTCTTATTCCTCCTGTATTGTAACTGTACTATACGCCCTCATGTTGTAAAGCACTGTGCAAACTGTTGGTGCTAAATAAATCTTGTATAATAATAATATAAAGGATGTATTTATGAACTCAGAGCTGTGTTAATATACAGTATCTCACAAAAGTAAGTACACCCCTCACATTTTTGTAAATATTTTATTCTATCTTTTCATGTGACAACACTGAAAAAATGACACTTTGCTACAATGTAAAGTAGTGAGTGTACAGCTTGTATAACAGTGTAAATTTGCTGTCCCCTCAAAATAAATCAACACACAGCCATTAATGTCTAAACCGCTGGCAACAAAAGTGAGTACACCCCTAAGTGAAAATGTCCAAATTGGGCCCAAAGTGTCAATATTTTGTGTGGCCACCATTATTTTCCAGCACTGCCTTAACCCTCTTGGGCATGGAGTTCACCAGAGCTTCACAAGTTGCCACTGGAGTCCTCTTCCACTCCTCCGTGATGACATCATGTAGCTGGGGGATGTTAGAGACCTTGTGCTCCTCCACCTTCCATTTGAGGATGCCTCACAGATACTCAATAGGGTTTAGGTCTGGAGACATGCTTGGCCAGTCAATCACCTTTACCCTCAGCTTCTTTAGCAAGGCAGTGGTCTTGGAGGTGTGTTTGGGATCATTATCATGTTGGAATACTGCCCTGCGGCCCAGTCTCCAAAGCAGGGGATCATACTCTGCTTCAGTATGTCACAGTACATGTTTGCATTAGGTTCCCTCAACGAACTGTAGCTCCCCAGTGCCGGCAGCACTCATGCAGCCCCAGACCATGACACTCCCACCACCATGCTTGACTGTAGGCAAGACACGCTTGTCTTTGTACTCATCACCTGGTTGCTGTCACACACGCTTGACACCATCTGAACCAAATAAGTTTATCTTGGTCTCATCAGACCACAGGACATGGTTCCAGTAATTCATGTCCTTTGTCTGCTTGTCTTCAGCAAACTGTTTGCAGGCTTTCTTGTGTATCATCTTTAGAAGAGGCTTCCTTCTGGGATGACAGCCATGCAGACCAATTTGATGCAGTGTGCGGCGTATGGTCTGAGCACTGGCAGGCTGGCCCCCCCACCCCTTCAACCTCTGCAACAATGCTGGCAGCACTCATACGTCCTTTTCCCAAAGACAACCTCTGAATATGACGCTGAGCATGTGCATGCAACTTCTTTGGTCGACCATGGCGAGGCCTGTTCTGAGTGGGACCTGCCCTGTTAAACCACTGTATGGTCTTCACCACCATGCTGCAGCTCAGTTTCAGGGTCTTGGCAATCTTCTTATAGCCTAGGCCATCTTTATGTAGAGAAATAATTATTGTTTCAGATCCTCTAAGAGTTCTTTGCCATGAGGTGCCATGTGGAACTTCCAGTGACAAGTATGAGAGAGTGAGAGCGATAACACCAAATGTAACACACGTGCTCCCCATTCACACCTGCCTTGTAACACTAACAAGTCACATGACATCGAGGAGGGAAAATGGCTAATTTGGACATTTTCACTTAGTGGTGTACTTACTTTTGTTGCCAGCGGTTTAGACATTAATGGCTGTGTGTTGAGTTATTTGCAGGGGGCGGAAAATTTACACTGTTATACAAGCTGTACACTCACTACTTTACATTGTAGCAAAATGTAATTTCTTCAGAAAAGATATACTAAAATATTTACAGAAATATGAGGGGTGTACTCACTTTCGTGAGATACTGCATGTATTTTATACAATGTCTGATATAGGTAGGAGATGGGTTATATCACATACCACATCCCAATGAGTTTAACAGAAGCATTAAGAGTAATACCAGACTTTTAAGGTGTTTGAATAGCACAAGTGTATACAGATATTTATTAAAATCGTCAATCCACTTATTCAGAACCCATTAAAACTATAATAAAACCAAACAGCCATATTGTGGTCTTATTTGTCAGAAATTAGTTGAAATGACACTTTCCATGCTACAGTGATGTTACATTCTCAACATTTTTCGCCAGATATGCAGCTTCTTCAGGAGTTACTGTAGGGTAAAAAATTGTGCACAAAACAAACAAACAATACTAATTCATACAGAAATTATGTTACTTTCCCTTTTAGATTGTAAGCTCTAACAAGCAGAACCTTCTGATTCCTCTTGTATTGAATTGAATTGTAACTGTACTGTATGCACTCATGTTACAAAGCGCTGTGCAAACTGTTGGCTCTATATAAATCCTGTAAAATAATGATATAATGGATGTATTAATGAACACATTCATATGGTAATATACTGTATGTATTTTATATCTGCCTGGTGTTCAACATTTAAGCTTTGCTCCTTGCACTGCTTCATTAGAAAAGCATATAAATGTTCACCCCTGCTCTTTCTATTTCAACTTCCCAGGTGGTGTACTAATTCCAGCAGCAGCAATTGGACAAGTCATCGGTGGTATCATTGTCTCAAAATTCAAGTTTGATTGTAAAAACATTATTCGATTCTCAATAGTACTGTCCATTGCGTCTCTGGCTTTGGTAACAGTCTTCATTTTTGCAAAGTGTGGCAATGAGCCATTTGCTGGTGTTACAGTGAGTTATAATGGGTAAGTACATGGTGGGTGTCTTGCTATGAGTGACTTTTAGATTCATACTTCCTTTTTGTGGTTATCTTTATTTCTTTAACATTAATTTAGCTGATTTACACATACTACTCAAAATAACCATTTTCTATTCATATTATGTGTGTTCCTATTTAAGTTGTCACCCTAATACATTTTCAAAGGAACTCTGTCTTACATGATATTATATCATACCACTCATTCACAGAAATGTGGCATGATTGATTTTAGCCAGGAAACGACTGAGGAGTTGGAGCTACTGGAGTGCTGCATAGGCAAAGTTAGCTTTAAAGTAAATAATCTACTTTTAGGCTGGATGTACACCTACTGTATGTGCATGCATTCATATGTACCTTAACACTGCAACATTCTGTACAGGGATGGATTGGGAACCTAAGGCCTGGGGGGCAAATTCAACCAATCAGCAATTTCATGGTAGGAACAGATTTATGTGCGCTAAACAAAGTGGATCGTCTAAGGTGTATCATGGTGCAGCATTGATTGATGTGATAGCTAGGTGTTCGAAAAGTAAAAATACTGTATGGACCAAGATCCTAGTAGGTCGGACATTTTAGGCACTCCAGAGTCAAATATATATAAAAACTATAAATTGTATTGATACAGAGATTGTAATAAAAAAACGAGACAAAACAGCACAATAATTAAAAAACCATGCATAGAATGCTGTGATGAATATACATGAACTATTAGTTGTTACATCATATGAGAGCAGTAGATCCCTGTGTGTCGGCGTGTTTTGCTTTCCTGCTTCTTCAGGACACACAGAGGAATTGTGAAAAGGGCAATGGGTCTCACAGTAACAGAGCGTATGCACGTGAACAAATGGCTTCTTAGTCAGACATCAAATTTGTCAACAAAGGTGCGTGGTGTAAACTTCAGCAATGATCTCTTTATTTAAGTTCCAGACACCTCTCCAATAGAGTAAGGATAAAAGATACAGCCATCCATAATATTTTATACTATATCACTGATTCAGCAGTAACACCTTTCAAGGCAGGAAATTTATATGGCTAGTAATCATTCCTAGTTGAAAATAGGATGATCAGGCACAGGCAGGGGCGTTGCTAGGTCTACAAAAGATCTGGGACTAGAGCCCATAGCAGCAAAGTAAAGAAAGTCATATGCTTGGGCGGGCATACACATGTATATAATATATGTGTGTGTGTGTATATATATAATATTGTTAAATATCTGAGTGCGGATTCCCCCTTACATCAGGGTCCCCAGAGAGCCCCCCACTTATATCAAGGTCCCCAGAGCCCCCCTAATTACTTCAGGGTCCCCAGAATGTCCCCCTTACATCAGGGTTCCGAGAGAGCATCCCCTTACATTAGAGTCCCCATAGAGCCCTCCTTACATCAGGGTCCCCAGAGAGTCCCTTCTTTACATCAGGGTTCCCAGAGAGCCCCAGGGCTCAGGAGTTGGCTTCATAAAGAATGCAGGGCTCAGCTGTGCCCATATATGCAGCCTATTCTATATCTATACAGATATGTTTTGCCTTTCATTTCTATTTTAAACTGATTGGGTTGTTTTACAAGGTGATCATTTACAATCACTTTAAGTTGATAAATTAATATCAGTATGTAAAAAAAAAATTTTGCTCGTTTATAAATATTTTTCTGCTTTTTCCATTATTTATAATCGTAGGACTGATAAAATGGATGAAATGTTGTCCTCGTGTAATAGTAACTGCTCCTGTGCCCGTTCCTTTTATGACCCAGTTTGTGGTGCTGATGGAGTCCAGTATTTTTCATCTTGTTATGCTGGATGTTTATCCACTGAAGTGTCTAGCAATGGAAATAAGGTAATCTTTATTTTTTTACTTAAAAAAATCAAGTGTACCATTTAAATGAAAAAGATGTTTTTATAAAGGGTCTAGAAGAGTATACAATGAAATTTGCTCCAGGCAAGCATAGGAGGGAGGCTGCAGTATATTTGGTTGGGTTGGAAACAGATAGGGAAGATAGTCCCTGTATCACTTCAGATGTTTATGCTCACTGCTTATCCCAGCTAGCCAAGAGTGAAAAAGCCTAGGCAGCATGCATACCAATTAGCAACTAAGGACTAAGGTCAGAAACGCGTAGGCTGTTTTACAGCTTTGTACATGTACTTAATAAAGAAATACTATTTTAGTATTGAGTGCAGACCATGCCTTTCCTTAGCATGCCTACCAATAGCAATGCCAGAGGTGCCTTCTTTGAGAGTTATAAGTCTGCAGATGACTTTATTGGGGTACCCAAGGACATTTGAACTCATAGTATGTGTGAAGATCCTGTACAGCTTTCTAAAGGAGATATTAAAGGAAAATAAAGTTTTCAAAATGAACATATTCTTTAATAAATGACTCACAATAAGCTAAAAATGGCTGCAGTATACTGGTGTAATACGTATTTACTTATCTTTCCATGGGAAGCAGCTAATGTAGTTTGCATCATGATGCTGACACCTGCACAGATTATATCTGGGGTTGTCTCTTTTGCTCTATCATGCTGACAGACAGGACAGCTAACACCTAACAAAGCAATTAAAGCTTGAATAACACTCCCACTGTGTTTCATTGGGTCAGTTCTTAGCCAACCAATGCCAGTGTGGATGTAATAGGAAGTGAGTATATAGACAAGGGAACAATGTGTGGATATCCTTCAGAACATCATGAAGTGTATGTTATGAATACCATACAGCAGGGGTAAGCAATTAGCGGACCTCCAGCTGTTGCAAAACTACAAATCCCATCATGCCTCTGCCTCTAGGTGTCATGCTTGTGGCTGTCAGAGTCTTGCTATGCCTCATGGGATTTGTAGTTCTGCAACAGCTGGGAGGTCTGCTAATTGCATATCCCTGCCATACAGCATGAGCATGGATATTTTTGAGAAATAAATGGACTTAAGGCCCCAACTATTGTTGAATATGGAGATTAAATGCATGCTAAAACTGTAAAGCATGAGTGTTTGTGGCCTTATACTGTAATTTTTATTATGTGAACAGGAGTAATCACAATCATGATCATAGCACTCTTTAAAACAGGGATAGCATGACTGTTGTGCACAAATGGGCAGGAATATAAACGTATTGGCTTTCTCATCAATTCAGCTTTTAATTATAGCAAGTCTCATTGTGGGCCTCTTAAAAGTCCAAAATATGGGGTTTGCTACAACTTTCAGTGTATATCTGGTCACAACCAATGACAGTGCTGAAAGTTAACGCATGCAGATGAAGAGTTTAAATGGTTAGGCCCCCAAAAAATTGACATATCAACTACTTTCAGTGGCGTTATCTCTATATCTCACTGACGTGCTGCACCCTATTTGCATCAGCAGGCTGCTTGTCACTGGATTCTGATTTATAACACATTACTAAAAAGGGAAGGGTGACCTTCTCCCACTTGTTTTTTGTAATGCCAGGAATGGGAGTAGGGCTAAATACTACTAGGATTCTACCCCAGACATTTCAAGAGATATCAGACAAAAATATGAGCTCTGTCAACTTTATTTTTACATTTTAATACTGAATGGTTAATTTACTTAAAGTTTGTCAGAAAAAAATGACAGTGTTTTGCCTAACAACCAAAGGTAAAGCAGAAAATGTATTTAAACACATTGGCTATCAAACAAACTTGTCGCTATTACAAACCTTTAGGCCTCATACCCACGGACGTTTTTTACCGCCGTGTCTTTTAGCGGTTTTTTAGCTCTCCATGTTATTCAATGGCCCCATAAAAACGCTGACGTTTTTGAGCTGTAGATGGCGTCGGCATTCTTAAGCTGTAAATCGAATGCAGGACCCGCGCGTTCTGAGGCTGTAGCATTGTGGCGTTTTTGACTCTGAGCCGGCAAAGCGCTCACTAACGCGCATTGACGCCATAGCATTGTTAACCGGTGTTTTTAGTGCCAGCATTTTCAGGTTGAAAAACAGCAGAGGAATGTTTTTTTTAAACAAAATGCGTATTGACGCCGATGCTCACTGACGCTCACTAATGCTCATTAACGCCGATGCAAAACGCAGACGGAATTGCGTTTTGTGACGCCGATTTTTGCCTGACGTCAGTCCCCACGTTTTGCTTTACGGCCATGTGTATGAGGCCTGAATAATATCCTAATTCCATTGCCATATTCTGTGGACTGTATACAAATATGCCATCTGTGGGCTCCTATTTTGTCATTACTGTAATCTCAATAGGGGAAATTCAAGGGCAATTTTCTAGCGGTAGTTCCCTTAAGAACTACCTGCACCTAATTCAGGCAGTTACTGACACACATAGCTAACTCAAGTAGTTCTTATTACTGCCACTTTAGGAACCTTCAAGAATTACCACCAGTTTTCAGATTAGAAGTAATTAATACCAAGTCTAAGCTGGCGTACAGAGGTACACCACTGCTCAGAGCCATGTCTGTGCCAGGAAGCTATTGTAGCGGTACCCCCGGAGGAGCTGCTATTGTAATTTATATTTGTTCCCGGGCCTCCCTCTCTTTATCCTGCAGCCAGTCACTATGGCATTTTCACACAACCAGGTGCACACACAGTCCTGCTCATTTTCAATGATCAGTCTAGGGGATGAATTTTCAATGCTTTATTGTTAAACTTGGATAGGAAAAGGATAAGTATGGGATACTCCAAGTTAACTGAGTACAAATTCTCCCTAGTTCTGTATAGCAGGTGGTCAGTGGCTTTACACAGCAGACTGACTCCAGTGAAACAAGTCCATCTTTAAGCAACAAAGGACATGCCGGACATTGTTTCTTCAAGACACTAGCCAGTGTCTCCTTTCTAACTCAGTGTAGCAGACTACCAAGGGCACGTTATGGCAGGCAGACTTCAGCAGAACAGGCCCCTTGTTAAGCATTAAGGACACTCTCCAGTGTCTCCTTTCTAGCTGGCACACCCAATTAAGCTGATATGAGGGCAGGGGAAATTCTAGCAGCACAGTTTCAGGGATCCTCTCACAGATCTGTACTCACACCATGTCCTGGGAGAGTCGGTAGCCCTTTCTGCCAACCTCCAAGCAACACTTTGCCACTGCAGTATCAGACCAAATCCAAGGACATCCTCCCTCTGTCAGCTTTCAAAGAACTGTGGGTTGCAGTTTCAGCATCCGGATAGGCTTCGACTAGGCCTAGCAGCCGGCAGCCTCCTGGATAGGCTCTCGGGCCTAGCAGCCAGGAGCTAAACATACACCTCCACCCCTATGGTATGGGTGGGCTGGGACTCCTAACCTTGAGTCCATGTGCTCCTTTTTATATGAAGGTGTTCACCCAAGATGCAGTGCGGCACCAATCCCCTGCTAGTTGGTCAGAACCACTTGCAAATACACCTGCTGTCACTGGCTGAGGCTTTCTCCCTCTGTCCAATAGGGACCCATACTACTGGACAGCGTAACGCTTCTCAGACCACACGAATCAGCACTAGAGCACACTGAGCAGACCTTACTCAAATCAAGGCTCTCTGATAAGCAGATAGCATGTAAATTTGCCTATCTGCTCTCCTGTTAAGCAGAGAGAAGCAAAAACTATATACACTCACTAGTACCCAAACTAGAGGGCGCTACATCATCATTAATGTGACATTAAAAATGTACATTGCCAAATGTGAAAGGGAATACAGGTGATGCCATTACCCAAATATGGACAATGCCCATGCTTGGGAAATGACTTGTCACAGAGCGGGCAGAGACTGATGGTGAACTGACAGACTTGCTCCCCATCTGGTCCGCTTTTATTCTGTTTGACAGCATATGACAGTGGGTGGATTTGAAAACTTTTACTGGACTGATTAGCAACTATGGATCTGTCAACTGCACCGTCAATCAAGCTTAAAGTGGACCTGATGTGGATCTAGCCTCTCAGTTCCTCATCAAGCTCCACCCACCCAAGTACACAACTCCTCAACCATGGGCCTGTCAGTGAGATGGGAGCAGTGGTTGGGGAGGGAGGACAGAGGACAGAGGACAGAGATGAGTGCACTGTAGAAAGAGAGTCTAGTGTAGATATTCCTTCATTTATAAATGTACCCAAATGCGCCTTCTTATATCTTTTTTTGGTGTGGGGGTGCAGGATTTCCACTACTTTCCATTTCTATTTTAGCAAATTGTTTCTCTTTCAGATTTTCACCAATTGTTCCTGTGTGGGAGGCCCATTCGAAAAAACAGTTCAGCGAGCATTAAATATGAATGCATCTGAGGCTATGCCTGGAAAATGTGCCTCCACTTGTAAAAACCTGATATTATTTATGGTGTTCTTTTTCTTTGTGGTTGTTACTACTTTCATGACTGCAACACCAACAACAATTGCCATTCTGAGGTAAGCATGAGATATGCATTCTTGTTAACCACACAAATGCACATGTGCATAGCACAGCACCTTATTAATGCTTGTTAGAATGAGACATGCTTCCAGGAATTACTAATTCAATAAACACTGATCACCCATCACTTTATGACCACTGACAGGTTAAGTGAATAAAATTGATTATATTGTTACAATGGCATCTAAAAATCAGTGGGATATATTAGGCAGAAAGGAAACGTCCCAGAAGTTGGTGTGTTTAAAGTAGAAAATAATTGGTATCGCAGTTTGTTGTGTATGGGGCTGTGTAGCCACAGACTGGTGAGGATGACCATGCTTACCCGTGTCCTCAGCCAAAAGTGCTTACAATAGGCATGTGAGCATCAGAACTGGACCCCAGAGCAATGGAAGAAGATGGCCTGGTCTGATGAATCACAATTTCTTTAACATCATGTGGATGGCCGGGTGCGTGTTGATCACTTACCGGGGGAAGGGAAGGTATCAGGATGCAGTATGGGAAGAAGGCAAGCTGGCGGAAGCAGTGTGATGCTTTAGGCAATGTTCTGCTGGGAAAGCTTGGGTCCTGCAATTCATCTGGATGATATCTGAACATTGTTAGTGACTAGAGTTCAGCGAACCTCTGGAAGTTCGGGTTCTGCTGGTCCGTCCGAACTTCGGGACAAAGTCCGGGTCCGGGTCCGGACGGAACCCGAACGATCGCACGGACAACGAACCCCATTGAAATCAATGGGGACCCGAACTTTTAGGCACAAAAATGGCTGTAACAAAGTCCTGGAAAGCCCTAGAGGTCTGCAAAAGGAAGTAAAATGGGGGTAAGGGTAGGGCAAGTGCCCTACAAAAAAATGGGGACAGGGAAATAACGTTAAATATTTTTAAAATAATCAAAACTTGAAAAAAGCAAAAATGGAGGTGAATGTGGATCATCTTCAAACTGTGTCTGAAAAGTATTAATTAACGGTAGAAGCCATATAACTGTTCTAAAATCATCTTCAAACTAGGGCAAGTGCCCTACAAATAAATGGGGATAGGGAAAATAAATTAAAATCAAGTAAAAAAACGGGAAGGGGGGTGGATGTGGAGTAGGAGCCTAGAGGTTGACTAGGCCGTGACCGTGGCAGTGTAGGTGGAAGTGGCGGTGGTAGAGGAGTAGGAGGAGGTAGCCAACATGGGTTTTTTTTTGTATTGAGGCCTATTCAAAAAAAGAAGTATATGAATGGCTGTGTGAGTCCGGTTCAAATGTTTATTCTGCACAAGGTACAGACAAGTCTTGTGGGATCCATGCCTGATTCATTTTAATAAAGGTTTGCTTGTCCACATTGGATGTGGACAAACGGCTCCGCTTGTCTGTGATAACGCCCCCTGCCGTGCTAAACACACGTTCCGACAATACACTGGCTGCAGGGCAGGCCAGCACCTCCAAGGCATAAAGGGCAAGCTCAGGCCATGTGGCCAATTTGGAGACCCAGAAGTTGAATGGGGCAGACCCATCAGGCAGTACGTGTAGGCGTGTGCCCACATACTCTTGCACCATGTTGCTGAAATGCTGCCTCCTGCTAAGACGTTGTCTATCAGCTGGTGGTGCTGTTTGTTGTGGCGGGCTGCTGACAAAGCTTTGCCACATTTCAGCCATGCTAACCCTGCCTTCTGAGGTGCTGGCGGTGGCACAGCTGCGTTGGTGGCCTCGTCGGGCGGTGTTG
>BLSH010227492.1:220716-245110 GCA_018402905.1 Glandirana rugosa | reverse complement strand
GTAAACATGCCGGGGATTAAATATACGTCCCGCGGTCTACGTACCTAAGGTTACCCAAAAAAAAAATCTTCGTACACTAATCTCGGAAGTTTTTTCCCACCTGAGTCCGCGTCTTGTGACGTGGGGCTCGGGTGGGTCAACACACTGTTATCGTTTAATTATAAGAGGAGGACCGGTTTGGGTCGAGTCCTTCGCCCAGGGCTCGTCTCTTGGTTAGGATAACTAGCGTTCCTTCTCCTCCCTCCTCTGCGTCCCCTTCGACGCGGTGGTACTTCGGCTCTTTCCTCCTCTACGTCCCACTTCGGTGTATATCATATAAACTCGTTGGCATCAGTAAGTAATTTTTTATTACATAAGCAATATTTAATTTCAAATGCAAATGTAACAATATTCCCCCCCCCCCGGTCGGTTGATTGGGCCCCCCACTTATCCCATCTAGGTTGCCTGCTTCCTCCGGGTGGTGGCTTCACCCTGCATCTCCTCCTTTCTCGGCTTCATGGTGGCGCAGCTTCCCCTGCGTCTCCTCCCTCCTCTTCCTTGCGATCAATAGGATTGGTTCTCTGCTCGGGACCCGCTTCCTGAGCTGGGTTTGGCCAGGAGGAGAATATTAATTTGCTATTGTCACACAACTGGGTGGGCTCGGGGTGCAGTGTTCTGCGCCTGAGTCCACCCTTTTTTGAAGGCTCTAATCACATGCTTCTAAAAAAAAAACCCATTGGAATCCATGCATCTGGCGCCCTGCATATAAATTAGGGGCCGTACAAATGGATTAGGGGGCTGCCACTGCTGCAGTCCTAGCAGACTACGATCAGGGCCATACCTGCCATTAAGGATTGCACAGGAGCAGCATGGCACAAACTTTTTACCTTTCTTCCAAAAAGACCAGCAGTACATCCTGGTCACACCTAGAATGAAATGTTGCTGGGTTTGTAGCATAGCAATATGTACATGATCTCTTCTCTTCTTTGTTCTTTACTGATTTCTTTCTCTTTGGTCTTTTTCCCCTGTGCTATAGCAGTCCATTAGAGCTATTGGTGCTCTGGTCCTTTGTTAACAGTGGCCTCATGCCAGAGAACCAGGGCTTTCAGAAGACACCCCAAAATGGCTTGCAACACCACCACGTTTTATATAGCATTAGCTAATTAGGCCATAAAGAAATAAGCTTATTTTTGGAACACCTTTCACCCGATTTAGCCCTCCTTTGATTATTTTGTTGATTTTCTAATTATGACATAAAAATAAAAAGAAATGCAATACCGCTGATTAAAAAATAATAATACATGCATTTAAACACATATAAACTACATGATCTTCCATACTTGGGATAACAGCAGCAATACTCCCCTGCCTAGCTTACTAGGCCTCCAGTTGCCCTCTGCTAATACAGATACTAAGAGAAAAAGAAATTGTGTAGTATTTCCCTAATATCCTATAACAAGAACAGGAATGTGTCTCAGTGTTGCGGACTGTGATTTGTACTAGATTGTAGGCAGCATTTCAGGTCTGACAGAAAAGGAGGGGGGGGGGGGCGCACCTAAGTGTAGTATTAAAACATTAGTATTTATTCCATAATGTTAAAAACACTTACAAGATGTAAGGCAAATCATGCTTAATTTGCCTTATTTCTTACAGAGTTTCCTTGGACACCCTCTTGGGATGGCTGCTGCCTATAAATTAAATATTCTTTTTAAATATTTTATGCTATAATTCTGGACTTAGGGACTTTTTATACTATAATAGTATAAAATACTGAGGACTTATTTTATTCAAATCATCCACCTGTCAAATCCACTATGCGCCAAATATTCATTTAATTTCAGCATATCAGGTCTGCCTCAGGAGGCTGAAAGGTGTGGAACACTTCTGGTTGTGTAGTGGAAGTGTTTTAGATGGGGGCCAAGCAGCAGAGGTTTATGGAGGGAGGTCAAGGAAAAGCCTGCTCTTGGAAGCCCCTTTAACCACTTCAATACCAGGCACTTACCCCCCTTCCCGTCCAGACCAATTTTCAGCTTTCAGTGTGTCACATTTTGAATGACAATTGCGCGGTCATGCAACTCTGTACCAAAACTAAATTTTTGTCATTTTTTTTCCCCACAAATAGAGCTTTCTTTTGGTGATATTTGATCACCTCTGCGGTTTTTATTTTTTGCACTACAAATAAAAAAACAAAACTTTTGAAAAAAAAAAGTTTTCTGTCACAAAACTTTGTAAATAAGTACATTTTCTCTATCACGGATGGGCACTGATAGGCTACACTAACGGGCACTGATGAAGCAGTGCTGATTGACACTGATGAGATGGCACTGATGAGGTAGCACTGATGGGCACTGATTATGAGGCACTTATATGCAGCACTGATGGGCACTGATAGGCAGCACTGATAAGCAGCACTGACAGGCACTGATAGGTGGTACTGATATGTAGCACTGATGGGCACTGATAAGCGCACTGATGGGCACTCATAGGCGGCACTAATGGGCACTGATAGGTGGCACTGATGGGCACTGATAGGCACTGATAGGTGGCACTGGTGGGCACTGGTGGACACTGATAGGCGGCACTGACAGAGGGCACTGTAAGGTGTCCATTCCCTGGTGGTCTAGGGTGGCATCTGTAATTGGCACTGAGTGCCAGCCATATTGGGCATTATGCCCTTTACTTGGTGGTCTAGTGTGGGCTCCCTGATCATCTCCCTGGTGGTCTAGGTTTGGCTCCCTGGTGGTCCGTGGGTGGACTCTCCCTGGTGGCCACTTGGAGGGCTCTCTGGTGGTCCAGTGTGGTGATTTGAGTGGGGGCTGTGCTGATAAGTAATCAACACAGACCCCCCCTGTCAGGAGAGCCGCCGATCGGCTCTCCACTACTCACGTCTGCGGACACGACTAGAAGAAAAGCAGATAAACGGCTCTTCCTGTTTACATTGTGATCAGCCGTGATTGGTCACGGCTGATCACGTGGTAAAGCGCTTCCGTTGGAAGCTTTTTACCGAGATTGCCCCAATGCGTGCCCCCACGGGTGTGCGATCACGGGTTGTCCTGAAGACGTCATATGACGTCTTCAGGATAGACAAATGACAGCCGGGGGTGAAGTGGTTAAAAGATAAATACTCTTTTGTATAGTTATCCTTTATAGCACCCCCAGCCCCTGGGGTTTTATACTCACTTGTCCTCATACCTGCAAGATGCATGCTGTACATTCCACAGGAAGCCATAGACACAAAAAAACTCTCTGGCCAGTCTCTCACTCCATCTTTGCTTGCATGGAGAAAATTCCATCCATTCTTATGGGCAGCTTTCAATTATGCATTCCAACAATAAACAGCCATCCCTTAGGAATTAATGGGATTTTCTCCACATACTGTATACACAGAAGACTGACCATGGAGTTTGCAGCAGCAAGGACAGGCCAGTAAAATACTTTGGGGGAGGGGATTAAAACATAACTATACAAAAGTATAGATATCTTTTACGTTCAGTGTAGATCATGAAAAGCACAAAGATCTCCTTTATCAAGATAAGAATAGCAGTGACTAGAAATCTCTCGTAATTGCTTAATGTTATTTGCACAGCACACTCCTTTTTCATTTTTTATACTGTACCGAGGCCTTCCACAGGCCTGGTGGTGACCTCAAGAGTTAGGGACAGCTGACATTCCTCCTCAGGGTGCAGGTTACTAGACATGGTAGGTGTAGTGCAAGGTGGAATGATTGGGCGCCAGTCACTTTTGAAATGAACAAAAAGAGATTTATTGTCTCTTAACAAGAACTGGGAGAGAGAGGGTTACGGCCAGGACACCTTGAGGCAATTCAATGTGCAAACAGGCAAACTCTGTAGACAAAAATAGAAATAGGCTGACAGCAATACAGAAAAGGGGCCTTTAAGCTGAATGCAGCAATCTGTATTTTCGTAGCAACTGCTGTCTCCTATAGCAACACTTGACTTCAATATTACACTGTAGATCTTCACACGTAACTCACAGTAACTCGCTGTAGATCTTCACTCATATCTCACAGTATCCCACTGTTGATCACTTAAGCTTCACCCACGATATCCTGCTGGGTCCCTGACTTGACTCACAGCTTACTGCTGTACTTATCTTCAAGCATCACCCACACTACCCACTGGGTCCTTGGCTTGACTCACAGTTACCCACTGTACTTATCTTCAAGGTGCACCCACACCTCTTGCTGGGTTCCCAGATGAGACTACCAAAGCTTTCCCATGTCTTCAGCATCCCCGGCTAGTGAAAGGGCTGCTCTGGTACTTCTTCAGACCTCCATCCTCTCTACACCTGCCTCTGGTAAAAAAAAAAAAAGTGAGTATGGATTGGCTGTGGTGCTGCTTTTACAAAACACTACTATTATAGGTGATTTTTAATAATCCTGGACACTGATAGCTACCAGTGCACAATTGACCCACACCCACCTGGCACCTGAGCATAATAGCTCTTAAGGATCTACCATTTGTCACTTGCACCTGTATGAAGTGTGTATAATCAGAGATAATGTTTAACAACCCAGGATAAGGCATTTTACAAGCACTTTGGAGCACTGTGCACTTTGATATATTTTATTGCACTAGCACTTTGTTGCTCATTTATCTGATTTAGAGACTCGGTTGATCTCAGAGACTTACATAATATATTGCACCAGCACATTGTGTTTTATAAAAATGATTTATAATTAATATATTTTTTTTCAGTCACAGAGTGAGCTCTATATAGTACAGGAAATTCATGGTATTGATGTATTATAATTTTACATTAGCACTGTGATATTATTTTTTGATTTATGAATTCAGATGAGCATGTTATTGATATATTATGTACTTTATTTGATTGGAGAAACAAACAGCACACATATTTTTATTTCCAATCTTTATTAATCTATGTGTAGTAATACACACCTTATCTTTATTGAACCTGTAGGGGTCACCAACTACGGTTAAAAATCACCTATAATAGTAGTGTTTTGTAAAAGCAGCGCCACAGCCCATTCATACTCAGTTTTATCCAGTTAACCCTCATCTGGGGGCTAACTTTCTGGGTGGCAACAGGCTTTTTTCATTTCATTATCCTAAGCGCTGTACCCACCCACTTTTTAAAAAAAATCCTGAGAGTGAATGTCCTGGCAAAAAGTGCATGGGAAGTGGTAACTGGGAAAGGATGAACAATAATAACAAATGAGTGTGGCGTACCACACAAACAAGTGAAAATTACTTATGTACAATGGCAAGTGGCATTTCACACAGGGGCAGATAAATAGAAGGCAATATTTACCCAAGGGTAAGAAAAATATATAATAACAAGGAGACCTTATATCCTAACCATCTATCTAATATTTACATGATAAAGAATAGAAAATGTAGAATTTGTATAAGTCAAGGATATTGTCTCTCCTTAGCCAAGGAAGACGCAAAGGCACACATTACGTATGTTTAACGCAATATAATTATAATATTGATTAGAACACCATCTCCATATCGCCATAATAATAAAATAATGTTTTTCCTTCCTTGCAGGTGCAGCAAGCAAAGTCATTACAATTATATTCCTTTTCATTGCTCATTTTATATATAAACCTCCATCATCCACACAAGACTCGTCACAAAACAACGGCAAAGTCATATCTTCAGACTCTTTATGAAGGAATGCCACATAACCTCCTATAGGAAGATGTGAACATTGCATACTGGTGTAGATCATTCAGTATGTTTATAACATAAAAAAACAAAGATGTGACATAGCTCTTCCACTAACAAAAGCTTAGCCAAGTACATTTTAAGATTAATACATGCAGGGGAAATTAGCTTTCCCTGTGAAATATTGCTGTATCTGAATGAAAAGGGGTAATGTATAGAATTTCTTTTATATCTTCTTTAGAAGATTTTTTTTGAAAGGTTATATTAACCTTTGCCTATTGACTTTCATGGACAGATTACTGATATAGATTAGGACTGTAAACCTAAATTATGGAAATCTTTTCATGCATGGAATGAAAACAACTCCCAAAGCCTGATTAATGAGCAATGTCTGTATATTGAATGAAAGAAATCATAGATGTGTGCATTAATGCAGTTGTCCTGCCATTTTTGATACTAAGAAAAAAAAAACTTAGAAGAAGGTTCTGTTTCCTTGTGCTGCCTACAAAGTAATTAAACATGGTGAAACCAAGGACAGACAGTAGTCACGCTGCCTTATGGTAAGACCAGTCTACCTTCTACCTACCTGTATTTCATCCACAACTTGGCCCCAGCTACATTGCTAACCTAGTCTCAAAATACCAATCAAATCATTCTCTTCGTTCCTCCCAAGACTTCCTTGGAGCACGATAAACCATGAAAACTACTGCATAGTTGTGCCAAAATCATTCCAAGGCATATAACATTGGAAAGCCAGTGCTGCTAAATGTTTTTTTTTTTTTATACCTTTCATGATTACTATTCAAAGCTATGGAGCAATACATTTTAACTTATACAGTAACTTAAAAAAAAAAACAGTTTCCAAAATGTGTTAACCACATATTTGGTAAAGGGAGGGGCAATTTTCACATTTCTGCAACTACATTTACAGCCATTCAATATGCAGACTGAATGAAGATAGTGATGGGTTTGTGCTTTATTAATAGTTGATTTATATCTAAAAGGATTTAATCCACTGCTATAATCATCCCATGAATAAGCAGGCTAAAAGACACCAGTGAGTGTAAATTTAGTTCCATATCCATTTTTCTTAAGGGCTTGTGTCAATAGGGTTTTGTTTGCCTCGGACAGGTTTTGTATTCACATAGGTCTATGGAAATGTATAACCCACTTGAAGCAGGTCAACTGCAAGTGAGAAGGAGGCAGCAGGTCAAATGCACTTATCAATGAATGCTGAATGATCTCAGAAGTTTCTCAATCGAATGCCATTGACATAAGTTCAAAGCCTGCCTACATGGGCCCTAAGACTGGCTTCACACTTA
This sequence comes from Glandirana rugosa, assembly GCA_018402905.1. NCBI lineage: Eukaryota > Metazoa > Chordata > Amphibia > Anura > Ranidae > Glandirana > Glandirana rugosa. The sequence goes on along the minus strand of BLSH010227492.1, from coordinate 238,152 downwards.
CGCATTTGTGTTTTCCTGTGCTGACAAATCAAAAAATAGATGATTTTTTTTGTTGGCCAATGCCCATCAACATACTGCACGGATGAGATAAATTGTAATTAAAAACAATGACAAAGCTGGGCACATGCATTAAAAGGCCATTTTAAAGCATGTGAATTGGGTCCTAAATACTGTAGATTTTACTATGATTATATGAGGAATTCACTTTGGCTGGTGACACTGAGAATTCAGCTAAAAAATCAGCAACAACTTCTATGGCCATGTTGAAGATGGAAATTGTATCCTGCCATAGATTCAGAGTGCTATGAAGAACCTATAAACTAGGAGCCGAACCCACTAGTACAAATCCCAAGGCTTTAAAGAGGCTTCAGATTAATTTAGAAACAGCTGTTTTCTATTCCAAGTGTGTGAAGATTTAAAAAAAAAACTGCATTTCCATTTTATTTTTCTACTAGTGCCAAACTTGATATTGCCTTAAGAAACAAAAAAGGGGCATTGGTAATGCCTTCCTTTCCTTTTTTATTTTTATTTTTACAATGTAAGACACAGTCAAAGTTTATCCACCAGGTCTGTGATTTGGATTAGAGAAGTCAAACTCCAAATCACAAAATTTTATTCCAACTTACAGAACTTTTAAACCCACTGAGCTAAATAAATAAAAATCGTTTTTATTGTGTATGCCACTATGAATGCTGGAACATGTAAAACTGGCTAATTGATACCATTCTAATGTTTAATAAAGATTATATTAATAAAATGTTGCATAAATCTATTTTTGTCATAAGAAGAACAGTTTTAAAAAGATTTTATGTTTTATATATATGCTTTATATATACATTGGGTATCATTAAGGTTTCCTTGTTTGGTGTCCCAGCTGTGTGGAATTCCCTACAGATATTTGGGGTGTATTGTTAATGCCTATGCAGGAGCACCTTCATATTTATTAAAGGGTCTGCTCTATACATACCCCAGCCGCAGAACTTGGCAGATGCTAGCTTCTCTTTGGCCCTGACATGGGTTTTTGCTTGGAGGGAAAGGGAAGTTTTGCTTGGGCTTATTTGGGCAAGGGATTACTCCTCCTCTGTATATAAGCTGCATAAAAGTGATTTATTTTTAAAAACATGCAGGACATGCCATTGTCTGTTGCCAATATTTTTAGACCTGCTTAAGTTGGTCTATTTTTTTTTACAACGTTTTGCTTTTTTTGTGTAGAACTATCCCTTAGCTACAGATTTTTTAAATTCAAGATTGTTACATAAAAAACACTCATTCCTTATACTAGCTGCTATAAGAAAATTATCATAGTTTCCTTTATCTAGTGCCACAAGGACAATGGCTAAACATACTGTGGTGCATGCAAAAAATACGGATAACACATTTAGAAAAAAGTGCAGGACTCTAGAATGTTTGATAATGATCAAACCTACAAAATAGTCCTTTATTTATAGTAGAACTTAGATAAAAAACTAAAAATCAATAACCAAGTATACTTTAAAATATGTCTGTTTTTTTGTCATGTAATTATATAGAGAAATGTACCTGCTTTCCCTCCAGCTTGTCAGCTTCCTTTATTGTGGAGACAATGCAGCTTCCTCATTTTCCAAAAAGTTCCATTGTCCCCTTTTATGTTATGCCGTTATTAAAAGAACTACAGTGTGGCGCCGTGACATCATTGGGGGGGGGGGCGTTGCTTCCTTTCCTTAGAAGCCTTAGCCTGTCAATCATCTCTGAAGACACACCAAGACTTCGGGCACTTCTCACATTTGGTCCTCCTATGCCCCACCTATGTCCCACCTATGCCACTGCCAACTGCCCAATCGATCATGGGAAATGTAGTTCCCTGTGGTAGATGCAAATGCTAGCGTAGTGGAAATCAATGCTGTGCTAGCTCTGCAAAACCCTCCCACCATCACTATCAGGATCCAGCAGCGGAGGCACAAATGGGGGGGGGGGGGGTTTAGAGCAAGCAAATGCAGGTGTATGCTGGGGTAATTATAATTTTATTTAGGATATTTATTAAAATGTGGCACTTTCATAAGCTTCCCTCATGATACACTAAAAATATATAGGCTGCCTATAGTTGTACTTTTGTGTTTGTTACCCCACCATTTCATATTCCTGATATGTGTCTGTTGTACCATGATTTAACCTCTTGCTTACTGGGCACTTAAACCCCTCTCTTACCCAGGTCAATTTTCAGCTTTCAGCGCTGACGCGCTTTTAATGACAATTGTGCAGTCATGGTACACTGTACCCAAATGAAATTTTTATCATTTTCCCCCCCACAAATAGAGCTTTCTTTTGGTGGTATTTAATAACTGCTAGGTTTTTTATTTTTTGCTAAAAAAAGGAAAAAAAGACCGAAAATTTTGAAAAAAAAAAACTTTCATAATTTGTTATAACATTTTGAAAACAGGTAATTTTTCTACTTCATTGATGTGTGCTGATGAGGCAGCACTGATGGCCACTGTTAGGCTCCACTGATGGGCACTGATAGGTGGCACTGATGGGCACTGATAAGGCAGCACTGATGGGCACTGATAAGGAGGCACTGGTGGGCACTGATGAGGTGCCACTAGTGGGCACTGATGGGTGGCACGGATGGGTCGCACTGATGGGAACTGATGAGTGGCACTGACAAGTGGCCCTGATGGGTGGCACTGAGGCACCGATGGGTGGCACTGATAGGTGGCACTGATTGGCACTGGTGGGTGACACTGATTGGCAGCACTGATAGGTGGCAGTGATGATGAGGCACTGATGGGCATTGATAGGTGGCACTGGTGGGCATTGATATGTGGCACTCATAGGCACAGGTAGGCTGCACTGATGTGCACCTGTAGGTGGAACTGGTTGGCACTGTCAGATGGCACTGGAGGGCACTGCATAGCATAAGAGCCTCTCCGTGTGCAGGACCGATGTCTCAGGAGCCGATGACATCGAAAAAACAGAGGGAAAAAAAGTTGATTACCGATCTTTTGTTTACATCATGTGATCAGTTGTCATTGGCTGACAGCTGATCACGTGGTAAGGGGTGATCAGCCGAGTCTCATCACAGAGCACACCGCACGTGCCTCGCAGGGGGTGCGCAAACAGCTTGTAAATGGGAGGATGTCCATGGACGCCCTCCAGGCAATTCAGGTCAGCACTATAGCCATCTTTCGGCTATAGCACAGACGAGAAGTGGTTAAAAGAATCCTGTTCTCTTTGTAGTTTCTTCCTTTGTGTGAAATACCTGGTGATCCTGCCAGCCCCTTTGCTTTTCTATTTCAAACTGACCATGCTAGGCATAGAAGCACATGCTTCCCAGCTTGGTCAGTTTTCTGGCTGTGCTGGAACCTCAGCCCACCTGTCCTGCAATGGCCAAGACTTGTGCTGACACGCCCCTGCACAGCTTTTCACTGGGAAGATCAGCGTATTGCTATTTTTCTGCCTTCTGCTGGCACATCTCCATTCCATCTCCTTAAAAATAGAATTTTTTTTTTTATAGCACACTGTATATATAAAGCAAACATTTTAGGCAGGATTGAAAAAATGCTGTAAATTAGGAATGCTTTCATAAATAGAAGTGTTAATATGTTAACAGTTTATTTTTTAAAATTAACAAAATTGTAAGGAAATGAAGAAAAAAAAGAAGAAAAATCCAAATCAAATCAATATTTGGTGTGACCACCCTTTTCTTTCAAACCAACATCAATTCTTCTAGGCACACTTGAAAACAGTTTTTGAAGGAACTCAGCAGGTAGGTTGTTCCAAACATCTTGTAGAACTAACCACAGATTTTCTGTGGATGCAGGCTACCTCAAATCCTTTTGTATCTTCATGTAACAAACAAAACAAATGAAGATGAAAAAAGTTTAACTGCTACCTGACTGCGTCATTGCTTCATTGTAAAATGACAGATGGGCAGGAACCCTATTGTTCTGGGAGGACATCATTTGACATCTTCCCAAGCATGTGGCTGGCGTGGCTGCTCCGGGCCGTGCTGCGGCACGATCTGTTACCCACTGTGTCCACTGGACACAGCGGGTGACTGATCAGTGTACTGGCCTGCTGCGACCAATCACAGCAAACCACATGACAGTTGTAAACAATGAATGGCTTCCTTTCATGCAATTCATTGTATACAATTGTGTTGCTAGATGTAATTGGTCACAGTGATCACATGGTACAGACAGGGCCAACCCCAAACCATTTGTAGTATTTGATTAGCTCTGGCCAATCACAGCTAATTACAACAATACACAATGTCTACACACTGTCATTTAGCAAAAATATGTGTTATTAGTAGTGGAGTTTACTGCTATAAACAATCATAGTATGTAAAAAAAAAAAGAAGGAAGAAGGGTCCAATAAAGCCAACCTTTCCCGGGAGTGCTGCAATTTCCCCACTTGTGTGGGAGCTGTTGATAGCAATCGCATCTGGATCATCAACACAGGACTTGTGGCAGCACATTTTTAACTGGCAGTTTAAAATGGCAGTGGCTAATGCAAACTTTTGTTTTACCTACTATGGAAGCAGCTCAGACTCCAGTGTTTTCACGCACTCTTCATTTGATCATATACTGCGTGACAATGGACTTGACCTACCAGAGTACTGTTCACTGCCAGGAACAATCGATCGTTCTTTCCCCATCAGATTTGTAGGGGATGAGGCCTATTCCCTGGATGAGCACCTGCTAAGGCCTTATTCTAGTGTAGAGAAGAGGTTTTTCAATTATCATCTCCCCTGGGCACAAATGAGTTGTGGAGTGCACTTTTGGTATTCATCAACATGACGGCTACTTTTTTGAGGACTAAGCCATGACGTGGAAGGGGCACATTGGTCTGTAACTAAGGGCAACAGACATGGTGCTGAAATTCATCACCAATTCACATCCTTATTTATGTCTCCAACTGGTCAGGTCTCAGGTCAGCTTGATGCATAATAAGCCTTTGTTGCCAGCAGTTTAGACATGAATGGCTGCGTGTCGAGTTATTTTGAGGGGACAGCAAATTTACACTGTTACACAAGCTGTACACTCACTACTTTACATTGTAGCAAAGTGTCATTTCTTCAGTGTTGTTACATGAAAAGATATAATAACATATTTACAAAAATGTGAGGGGTGTACTCACTTTTGTGAGATAATATATATATATATATATATATATTGTGGGAGATTAGCTCGTGGGGATCATCTTTCCCGAGGAAAATAGTCAGCATGCAGGCAACTTTCTTTAAATCTGGCGGGTTGCCAGGTTTATTTAGAAAAAAGGTTTGCAGGTCAAAAACAAACAAAACAGAAATTAACTCCTTGCCATCTGGCGCTAAACTAAATAGTATAGTTTCCTCACTATACAGTGTGGGGCTAGCCCACGACACCCACAAAACATAAGCCAAAATGCAAACTTTGTCTTTTTAAAGTCCAGACAGACACAAAGCTCCCTCAGAGTCCCCTCTGAGTTCCAGATCAGAGCTAGAGTGGGTTCTCTTCTTGGTTATTTAAGCCACCTACTGGTGGACTCCAGTGGACCACAAACTCTGGACTGGAACCAGCCCTGCCACAGTGGCTGGTAAAATCTGGACCGTTTAATCCAGTCCAAATGAACCCATAATTGGCGACAGGTAGCGTCCGTCTACCACTTTATCTTGCATACTGTCACATATTCTCCCCCTCCGCTCAAGCCCCTGCGGCTAAGCAACTGTGCCAACCATACAGTGGACCCAGGAGAGGGCATCTGCATTGTTCTGGAGTCTTCCTGCCCGGTGTTCCACTGTAAACTTAAATGGCTGTTAGACCAGGAACCACCTAGTCACCCGACTATTTTTCTCCCTGTTGTCACACATCCACTTCAGGGGGGCATGGTCGGTGACTAGCCTAAACGACCTTCCTAAGAGGTAGTACTTCAGTGCCTCTAAGGCCCACTTGATAGCCAGGCACTCCTTCTCCACAATGGCATAGTTCCTCTTATGCATGTTAAGCTTCCTGCTTAAGTAGACGACCAGGTGCTCCTCGCCATCTCTGATCTGGGACAGAACAGCACCTAGCCCCACCTCAGAGGTGTCTGTTTGTACAACAAACTCCTTTGTGAAGTCCGGGGTCACAAGCACCGGTTGTATACAAAGGACTTGCTTCACCTTCTGGAATGCCTTCTCGGCTTTGGGATTCAACTTAACCATGCCCGACCGTCTACCCTTCGTCAGATCGGTCAGGGGACGGCAATGGTGACAAAGTCGGATATGAACCACCTGTAATAGCCTGTAATCCCCAGGAAAGCATTACCTTTTTTTTATTTACCGGTTGGGCCATTTTTGAATTGCCTCGATCTTGTTGGTCTGGGGCTTGATCAGTCCCTGACCAATAACATACCCAATGTATTTGGCCTCCTCCAGGCCTATGGCACACTTTTTGGGTTTTTGGCTATTAAACCTGCTACCCTAAGAGAATCTACCACTGCTTGTACTCGGGGCAGATGCTATTCCCAATTTGGGCTGTGGATGACCACATCATCCAAATAGGGGGCTGCATAGGGGTGATGCGGCCTCAAGGTTTTCTCCATCATTCTCTGGAAGGGCCCCATGCAGACCAAACGGCATTAGCTTGTACTAGAAGGACCCCTTGAGGGTAGAAAAGGCAATTTTTTTCCTTTTCTGACTCCGTTAGGGGGATTTGCCAGTAGCCCTTAGTTAGGTCTAGGGTTGTTATGTATCGGGCACCTCCCAACCTGTCCACAAGTTCATCAACCCGCGGCATCGGGTATGAAGTGGGTCAAATTTAGACACGTTATTCAGTTTCCTGAAATTACAGAACCTGGCTTTGGAATCAGCACTGTGGGGCTCGAACAGGCGCCGTGGGACTCCTCTATCACATCCAACTCCAACATGGTTTTTATTTCCTTCGGCACCGCCTCCCATCTAGCCTCAAGTATCCGGTAGGGTTTTACATTTACGCGGACCCCTGATTCCATAATTATGTCATGTTGTAGTAAAGTGGTCAGTCTGTGTAGGGGAGAGAAAAAGTCTCCATATTTACTTATAAATTCCTTAACGTCATTTTGTTGCATCAGTGACAAGGACTCACATGGTAAATTTGCTCAGGTTTCCTTTTCCCTGGCTGGTAAACTTTGTAGTTCACTTCCCCTACTCTTTCTCTAATCTCAAAGGGACCCTGCCACTTTGCTAGGAATTTACTTTCAACAGTGGGGACCAGCACCAGCACTCTGTCTCTGGGGTTGAAAGTCCAGGTTTTGGCACCCCGATTATAAACCCTTCTCTGGGCTTCCTGGGCTTGCTCCATATGCTTTTGTACCAGGGGCAGGACTGCTGCAATTCGATCTTGCATCAGGGAGACATGCTCCATGACACTTCTATATGGGGTGGCCTCTCCTTCCCATGTCTCTTTTGCGACATCTAGCAGCCCTCTGGAATTTCTACCATACAAGAGTTCAAAGGGGAAATACCTGTAGAGGCCTGCAGAACCTCTCATATGCAAACACGAGATACGGCAGCAATATATCCCAATCTCTCCCATCTTTTTCCACTACTTTTTCAACATGCTTTTAAGCGTTTTATTAAACCTTTCCACAAGTCCAACCATTTGGGGGTGGTAGACCAAGGTACGGAGATGGGAGATTTTATACAACCTGCACAATTCCTTGGTTACAGTTGACATAAACAGGGTGCCCTGATCCGTTAAGACCTCTTTAGGGATGCCCACCCGACTAAACACCTGGACCAACTCCCTGGCGATAGTCTTAGCGGAGGTTTTCTGCAAGGCGATGGCTTCCGGATAGTGGGCCGCGTAATCTAGTATTACCAGGATGTGCTGGCGTCCCCGTGCAGACTTTACTACGGGTCCCACGAGATCCGTGCCAATTCTTTCGAATGGCACTTCAATTATGGACAGTGGAACAAGTGGACTATGAAACTGGGGCGAGGGCACAGAGAGTTGTCACTCAGGGCAGGATTCACAATAGTCTGACATCTGCATGCAACCTGGGCCAGAGGAATCTCTGGGTTATTCTCTCCCTGGTCTTCTCCATACCCAGATGTCCCCCATTACAAGTCCATGTGCCAGATCTAGCACCATCCTGCGAAAGGGTTTGGGAACCACTAGCTGTTCTACTTCGTCCTCCCCACGTTTTACCAAATGATACAACAAATTATTTTTAAGAGCCATGTAGGAAAAAGACATCCCCCCCAATTAGGGTCCACAGGTTCTCCATCCATCACCTTCACATTTTCTCTGGCTCTAAGGAGAGTGACATCCCACAGTTGCTCTGTACAGAAGTCCTCTCTCTGCACCTCTAAGTCAGGTACTACATTCTGTTCACTCTCACGGTCAGGGTCAGAGACATTTTCTGGGTCATTAGCCTCCAGCTGGGAGCTATCTTCCAGCTCCTCTGGCTCCCCAACCATTACAGGAAAAGGAAGAGGGTCTCCTTCTTCCACGGTCCTGCCACCAGTTTCCCCTTCCATTTGGCAAAAAGGGTCTGGTGAGAGTTCCCGTGTTTCCGCAGCAGGGGAGCTCTATTCTCCAGACTCCCTGTGCCTTCCCATAACTTCCAAAAATTGGGAAAATTCCTCCCCACTAGGGCATCATGAAGCAGTGAAGGTACCACCCTCACTGAATGTGTCACACTGCCCCAAGGTGTGTCAATCTCAACCACCGCCGTCTGGTAGTCACGAGTGTCTCCATGGATGCAAATGACCCCGACAGTGCTAGGGTGTAACCTTGCAGGAATTATACAACTGCTTTTGACCAACATTACCACACTACCAAGCAGTGCAGTGACTGGTTTCCCATCAATAGAAATCACACACATTTGCTTCTCCATGCGACTTGAACACGATGCTGTATATGCGACATGTGCAAAAAGAGAAAGGCGTATATTCACATAAGTATAATCGCATTGCATGGGTTCATCATTCAGGGGACAATTGGCAGCAACATGGCCCAATGCATGGCACCGGTAGCACTGTATGTGCTCTATACTCAGTCCTCTCAAGGGTCTCCAAGACCTTCCTGGCTTCTATGGCCAGTCTCCAGGCCTAGAGCCCACAGTCTCTTTAGCCGTAGCAGTCTTATCAAACTTCCCTGCGCCCTTGAACCCTGGAACAATCTTACCGGGTCTGACGGGTGATCTTTCACCCCTAGATACATTGGAGTGGGGCGCAGATGGGTGCAACAAGTCTTCAGCAGCAGTGTATCTCTCCCCTAGGTCCACAAGTTGGTTGGCAGTTCTGGGGTCCCCATGACTGACCCATTTTCTCAAAGCAGCAGGCACAATCTGGGGACCTGGCAAAGTGTCCGGCTGTAGCCACTTCCTGGTGAGGTGGACCAGGTTGAACATCTACGAGCAGGATGGCTTGTCGGTGCGGTAGGTCCACTGATGCACCCATTGGGCCAGGACTGCCATGGTGACCCCTAGGTCTGTGAGTAATGTATCTCTGCCTTTAGAGTCTCATAGTCCTGAGCCTTATCTGGTTCCAGATCAAAATAGGCTTTTTTGGGTTTCCGGTCAAGAATGGTGCTAACAGTCCTGCCCACTGTTTTTTGGCCATCCTTCACGAAGAGCGACTCTTTCAAGTCGTGAGATACACCTCCACATCATCCGTAGGTGTCATCTTCTGCATGTGGTAAGAGGCGTGTACCAACTTTGGTTCCACTGTTACCGGAGGTGCGGGCCCCTTTTTTAATTCCAGAAGGGCCTCCTGCAAACTGTTGGTTCATCTGCTGTTGTGTTGAGATAGCCTGGCGACTTTCCTGCAGCTGAGCTGCAGCAGCCTGTTGAGCTACAACAAATTATTTTTAAGAGCCATGTAGGAAAAAGACACCCCCCCAATTAGGGTCCACAGGTTCTCCATCCATCACCTTCACGTTTTCTCTGGCTCTAAGGAGAGTGACATCCCATAGTTGCTCTGTACAGAAGTCCTCTCTCCGGACCTCTAAGTCAGGTACTACATTTTGTTCACTCTCACGGTCAGGGTCAGAGACATTTTCTGGGTCATTAGCCTCCAGCTGAGCTGCAGCAGCCTGTTGAGCTGCCTGTTGAGCCGCCTGTTGAGCTGCAGAGGCCTCTGCGACCTGACGGTTGGTTACCCGCTGAGTTGCATTGGCTTGCAGTAGGGCCTTCAGTATTTCCTCCATCTTGGAAAGTTGCCCGCCGAACTCCACCACATGCGAGAGATTAGCTCGTGGGGATCATGTTTCCTGAGGAAAATAGTCAGCGTGCAGGCAACTTTCTATAAAATCTGGTGGCTTGCCAGCTTTATTTAGAAAAAAGGTTTGCAGGTTAAAAACAAACAAAACAGAAAATAAGTCCTTGCCATCCAGCGCTTATTGAAACAGTATAGTTTCCTCACTATACGGTGTGGGGTGAGCCCTGACACCCACAAGACATAAGCCAAAATGCAAACCTTGTCTTTTTAAAGTCCAAACAGACACATAGCTCCCTCAGATTCCCCTCTGAGTTCCAGGCCAGAGCTAGAGTGTGTTCTCCTCCTGGTTATTTAAGCCACCTGCTGGTGGACTCCAGTGGACCACAAACTCCTGACCAGAACCAGCCCTGCCACGGTGGCTGGTAAAATCCAGACTGGATTCCATTTAATCCAGTCCAAATGAATGCACCCCTCAAATTTTTGTAAATATTTTATTAGATCTTGTCATGTGACAACACTGAAGAAATTACTTTTTGCTACCATGTAAATTAGTGTACAGCTAGTATAACAGTGTAAATTTGCTGTCCCCTCAAAATAACTCAACACACAGCCATAAATGTCTAAACCACTGGCAACAAAAGTGAGTACACCCCTAAGTGAAAATGTCCAAATAGGGCCCAAAGTATCAATATTTTGTGTGGCCACCATTATTTTCCAGCACTGCCTTAACACTCTTGGGCATGGAGTTCAACAGAGCTTCACATGTTGCCACTGGAGTCCTCTTCCACTCCCCCATGATGACATCACGGAGCTGGTGGATTTTAGAGATCTTGTGCTACTCTACCTTCCATTTGAGGATGCCCCACAGATGCTCAATATGGTTTAGGTCTGGAGACATGCTTGGCCAGTCCATCACCTTTACCCTTAGCTTCTTTTGCTAGGCAGTGGTCATCTTGGGGGTGTGTTTGGGATCATTATCATGTTGGAATGCTGCCCTGAGGCCCAGTCTCCGATGGGAGGGGATCATGCTCTGCTTCAGTATGTCACAGTACATGTTGGCATTCATGGTTCCCTCAATGAACTGTAGCTCCCCAATGCCAACACCACTCATGCAGCCCCAGAGCACGACACTCCTACCACCATGCTTGACTGTAGACAAGACACACTTGTCTTTGTACTCCACACCTGGTTGCCACCACATATGCTTGACACCATCTGAGCCAAATAAGTTTATCTTGGTCTCATCAGACCACAGGACATAGTTCCAGTAATCCATGTCCTTAGTCTGCTTGTCTTCAGCAAACTGTTTGCAGGCTTTCTTGTGCATCATCTTTAAAAGAGGCTTCCTTCTGGGACCACAGCCATGCAGACCAATTTGATGCAGTGTGTGGCGTATGGTCTGAGCACTGACAGTCTGACCCCTCACCCCTTCAACCTCTGCAGCAATGCTGGCAGCACTCATATGTCTATTTCCCAAAGACAACCTCTGGATATAATGCTGAGCATGTGCACTCAATTCCTTTGGTCCACCATCACGAGACCTGTTCTGAGTGGAACCTGTCCTGTTAAACCGCTGTATGGTCTTAGACACCATGCTGCAGCTCAGTTTCAGGGTCTTGACAATCTTCTTATAGCCTAGGCCATCTTTATGTAGAGCAACAATTCTTTTTTTCAGATCCTCAGAGAGTTCTTTGCCATGAGGTGCCATGTTGAACTTCCAGTGACCAGCATGAGAGAGTGAGAGCGATAACGACAAATTTAGACACCTGCTCCCCAATCACACCTTAGACCTTGTAACACTAATGGGTCACATGACAGCGGGGAGGGAAAATGGCATATGGGTCCCAATTAGGACTTTCACTTACAGGTGTACTCACTTTTGTTGCCAGCGGTTTAGACATTAATGGCTGTGTGTTGAGTTATTTTGAGGGGACAGCAAATTTACACTGTGATAGAAGCTGTACACTCACTACTTTAGATTGTAGCAAAGTGTCATCTCTACAATGTTGTCACATGAAAAGCTAATATATATACAAAAATGTGAGGGGTGTACTCACTTATGTGAGATACTGTATGTCCATACACATCGGCTCATAATTAACTTTGGTCAGAAGGACAATATGGCCTCCTCTATCAGCTGCCTTGATCTCAAGATCAGGGCGATTCTATAATTTTAATATTGCCTGTTGTTGTGGGCGTGTAAGACTGCTACGATGTGGACTAATAGTAATGCGTTTGCTATCACTAACAGTGCTCAGGAGGAATGCCCATATGTTGGGATTAGTTGTAAGGTCAGAAAAACGTTGGAACTTAAGTTTGAATTTGTCATTAGAAGCTGCTGTCAAATTATGTGTTTTTGTTGTCTCAGTATGGGTAATCACGTTATCATCGGGGTCACTAATCTCCTCTAGTAAAAGCATCAAGTCTCAGAGGACTCAAAAGTCCACCATAGTAAAATGCTTAATGGTATCTGAAATCTCCTTCTCTTGTTTATACCGGAGGTGATCCTGATCATACATAAATTTATAAAATGATACCTGTATATGAACTAGTATACATAAGTGTCGTATCAGCATTAGACGGATGTTTTTTAGAATAGAGTGTAAAAGACCCACCACTACGATTCCGCTTACGTGCCCCTGAATTGCGGTTGGAGTGTGCCCCATTGCCTTTCCTGGACAATGGCTGTGAAAAAAAAAGTAGAAGAGTCAGATTCTGTATCCTCATTAGTAATAGAAAATGTATTGATGTGAGCATGTTGTGTTCTAAAATGGTTTTTGGGGCCTCTACCATGGGCAGGTTGCTGCCAATGATAGGCATGGCCCTCTGAAAATGCTAATCTATCCTTCAATAATTTGCTTTGTTTCTTAAATATTATGTCCGTGGTAATTCTCATCATGTAATCCTTCACTTCCTGCCAGCATTTCTTATATTGTGCATGATTTTTTATAGCCTCATTAGTGGATTGTAGCATTCAAATATCTTGGTCTAAGCTGTTCAGTTATAGTTCACATACAGGTGGCTGTCCTAGTTGACACACAGGTATCACTTCTACGAGAAGGGGGGAGACAGGAGCGCCAGACCTAAGTGCAGTATGCCATCAGAGAATTTATTAAAAGCAAGCTAAATGCATACTCACAGGTGTGAATAAAAACAAACACATCATAAGAAGTCTGGGCCCAGGGCCGTGTCACTTGTCCCAGGGCTGTGGTCTTGCTGGGGGTGCATTTGCCGATGAACAGATGGAAGTTGTGCTGTGGTGGAACGCACTGGGAACAGGAAGTACCAGAACCAGGAAGTCCCGTGGACAGGAAGTGTCGTTGGTGCTGTATCAGGCCAATGGGATGACGCGTTTCAATGCACTCTGCATTTTCCTCAGATCCTGCCCCCCAGGCAGCCTATAACAGTCCCCCTTGCTCCTGAGTGGAGCAGTTGATTTTTCGTAATCCATTAAAATGGTACCTATTTTGATGCAATAAAGGTTTATTCTAATTCATACATTACATTTTATTTTAAGTAGTGTTGTTTTGTAATTATTGTCTGGTTTCTGGCTGTTTCCGGGTTTGCTATGGCTGCTGTGCTGTCTGTTTATGGCCACGTGAGGGATCTATTCCTCAAATGTGCGGCCGCTCAGCGCTGCAGCCTTTATAACATCTCAGCCTTTCGGGTGACTTGGCTGTAGTGTGCTATCAGCTCCACAAGAGGGCACTCCTTCCCTCTTGGTGGTTACCTGAACACCTCAGCAGCCTGCTCCTGCACAGTGGGCGTTGTGCTGTCTTGTTTTTGATGGCTACGGTGCATGTGCAGGTGGTAGGCATGGCTTGATGGCTATTCATAGCATAATACCTTCAAAATGCCAATACCAGTTTGTTACATGTGTTTATACATTGTTCATTGTATATCAATTATTGACAGGCTGCTTGTTCTTCACATTATACTCCTGAGGAAGAGCTCAGCACGTAACAAGTAGAGCGGCTAAAGATCTTACGCAACGACAACACCAAGCACCGTGGAATCTACTTGATCACCGTTATGGGTCACCATGTTTGTATAATGTAGTGCAATTAGTTGTCCTAGTGAGACTCATTTATAGGGAAATATACTACCGTGTGTACAAGCTTACTGTTGGATAATTGTTTTTTAATAATTGTAATAAAATATTTTTCTTAAATTTTACACGTGTACGGTTGTGCCTAAAAAGTCCATAATTTGGCTCATTTTCCTTCTACAACCATCGATGGGACGTGGCACACGTAATTCGTCTTTGTATCCATAGTGCCACTCTGTAATGATGCAGATTTGCAATCTCATTATCTTGTAAACAATTCTTGCTGAATACTCCAATGCTCATTATACAGTTTTAGTGGAAGTTTTTGTTGACATGCTACACATGCTCACAATAAAAAAATATGAAAATACTAAGTAAGCAGTTTCACTAAATAATAAATGTAAAATTACATACTATTTCCGGTAATTCGATTTAGAAAGAATTCCAAACAAAATCCAAATCCCTAATTCAAATGGAAAATCAACCCTTGTTAAATGCATGCTTTAATTTAGCGGTGGTTACCTACTGCATGCTGCACATCCTAGCTTATAACGTATTTAAGTGCTTCTGGACTGACACAATATAAGCCTCAAGCTTGTGCACGCAGACTATGCCACCTATTTATATAAACAGTGAGCTGCAGCACCACCATGAGACAATTTTTGAAATTGCCATTTATTGAAAAAATCTGGTGTGGCTCAGAATTTCTTATTTTATAGTTATGAAATGAAAGAATTGTACCATAGCTTTGTATAGCTTGTATATCAAAAATTAAATATAAAACAGCTAATTATTAATTGTATAGCCTTTACTTTATCACTAGTAAAAAACAAAGAAAATGGATGTATAAGGCCTCATACACACGGGCGTTTTATAACAAATAAGCAAAACGCCAGGTCCGACATTTTTTAAAAAATCTGCGTTTTTTGCGGCGTTTTGCATCGGCGTTAGCGAGCGTTAGTGAGCGTCTGCGTCAATAGGCGTTTTTTAAAAAAAAATCAGTCCTCTGCTATTTTTCAACCTAAAAACGCTGGCGTCAAAAAACGCTTGTTAACGCCGGTACGGCGTTAGCAAGCGTTAGTGAGCGTTTTGCCGATTGGCGTCAAAAAACGCCAAAACGCTACAGCTACAGAACGCGATGGTCCCGCGTTCTAAAAACAGCTCACTAACGCCGACGCCCTCTACTGCTCACTAACGCCGGCGTTTTTAGAAGGCCATTGAATAACATGGAGAGCTGCAAAAAACGCTTACAAACGCCGGCGTGCAAAACGCCCGTGTGTATGAGGCCTTAATATCACTTTATAACCCAGGCAATGCCGTCAAACTGATTAGTAGATCCAACTGAAAAATATGTATATACAGTATGTTGATACAGCTTAACTGAGACTTTGGGGAAGGAGGGGCACAAGAGCAGTTGTCACAATGTGCACAGCATACGCATTATGGCACATTTACGTCCAGTCCATAATTTAGGGCCAATGCAAAAAAATAAAGTTTGGAAAAAGAATTGTGGCATATTTAAAAAGTTTTCATTAAGGCCATTGCAGTAATTCTATGTTATTTCTTTACTCATTATAAATCCTTATGGAAGCTTGTGGATTCCCTCAGGAGCCACACATTTTTCTAATTTATGTCATTAGAAGGATCAGAGTTTTTATTGGAACCGGGAAAAGTAGTGTATGGTGAAATTTGCATAAACATATCACAGATAACTAGAAAAGCAACTTACCATAATGTGTCAAGTATTTCCAAAAGATGGTCAAAGTTATAATACAGAAAAAGAAGAAATAACAATTTTAATGTAGAAAATGCAATTCCCACAGTTAGCGTCCATTGCTCTTGGCTTCATACACATGTTTGAGAGCATAAAGAGGACCATATTAATTGTCATCAAAAGGCTCATCTACGTGCTGCCCTATAAATTAGGGAAATTGTATTGCCAGCCATACTATATGCAATAGGTCTTTGCAACTTCGCATGTTCAAACCTTGTTTGTGACTTTAGTCACAAATGAGTGAAGGTGAATAGAACAGATATTTCAGTAGTTGGTCAGCCTGTTCAGCCACTTGACACAAAAAAAACAATAGTTTGGCATTTAATTCAAAGTTAATATTCATAACTGACTCTTAGAATTCCTTCATAATTTTTGGGTAAAATGAGGGCTCAGAATTGCAAACACATCCATATTTTGTTGTCCCTTTAATGGGTATTGCAGAATGGCTTGACTTAAAAGGTCTGAGGGGTGTGATGTAGGTCTGCTGGAGCGTTTTACTGTGATTTGTTGGGTATTAAATGTGATACAGTCAGGTCCATAAATATTGGGACATTGACACAATTCTAATCTTTTTGGCTCTATGCACCACCACAATGAATTTGAAATGCAACAAACAAGATGTGCTTTAACTGCAGACTTTCAGCTTTAATTTGAGGGTATTTACATCCAAATCAGGTGAACGGTGTAGGAATTACAACAGTTTGTATATGTGCCTCCCACTTTTTAAGGGACCAAAAGTAATGGGACAGATTAACAATCATAAATCAAACTTTAATTTTTTAATACTTGGTTGCAAATCCTTTGCAGTCAATTACAGCCTGAAGTCTGGAACCCATAGACATCACCAGACGCTGGGTTTCATCACTGGTGATGCTCTGCCAGGCCTCTACTGCAACTGTCTTCAGTTCCTGCTTGTTCTTGGGGCATTTTCCCTTCAGTTTTGTCTTCAGCAAGTGAAATGCATGCTCAATCAGATTCAAGTCAGGTGACCACCATCACAGTACCGTACCCGTACATACCGACGGTTACCTTGACCAAGTGAACATAAATAACTACTACACTGACGACTGTTTTCGTCGTCCTACTTAAGACTTCACAAAGGCCGTTATAATAGACGAGTATAAGTCGGTTTACGAAGTCTTGAGTAACTTGCCGCGAAGTGTCACGTCTACCTGTTACTGGGCTTCGTATGACGCTTTCGTTGGTTTCTCAAAAAATTCCCTTTCTCCACCTTACAATACGTTACCGGTTCAGTTAGTGGACTGAACTTAGACTAACTCGTACGTAAAGTGAACGACTTCTGTTTTGACTTCCCTTTTACGGGGTTCTTGTTCGTCCTTGACTTCTGTCAACGTCATCTCCGGACCGTCTCGTAGTGGTCACTACTTTGGGTCGCAGACCACTACAGATACCCAAGGTCTGAAGTCCGACATTAACTGACGTTTCCTAAACGTTGGTTCATAATTTTTT
>BLSH010227492.1:178028-189042 GCA_018402905.1 Glandirana rugosa | reverse complement strand
AATACTTCCTACGATGACAGTACCTCACTACTACCACCGACAAATATGAACCTTTCACTTTGAGGTTTTCTGGTTTTTTTCGTGTGTTATTGGGTAAACTGGTAAAAGGGACATCTTCGTCGTAACGTTACTTAAGGTTTATAGAATTTTCTGTTGTGAAGGTAGATCACCGCTAACAAATTTGGTCGATGTTTGACATAATAAACAATCCTTACGATGAAATAAAAAACAAATGTTAGAAAATAATCTTCCAGTAGTATGTTTTTATTTAAGACAGTTATCATAGTTTACCAATGTTCTATAACAGTAATGTCTAACAAGTCCATCCCTTTTTCTACCTGAACAATCTGTAATGACAATATCTTGTAACCATTTGATACTATTGACAGAATTTATTTTTGTATGATGACCTTCTAATAAAAGATTGTAAACAAAAAATAAAGTAGCATTCCTAACAAATAATACAGTTTGTAGCTGGTTTAAACAATCGCCACTAGATGGAAGTGTTGTCTTTTAAGATATTTGGAATTCATTGCAATGCTGCTTCTACAGGGAAAATGGTCAAATGGGTTATTGTGTGCTTTTTTTGGTCTTTTGGAGTTTCACTTTCCAAGTATAAACAGCCACCATCATCACTCCATGACAGTAGCATCCTTCATAAACACTTGATAACGTTAAGGTGTCTCAAGGACTTGATTTTCAGATACGTGCGTGATTGGGGAGTCTTACGTTTTTTTCAACCTGGAGCCAGAATTTAGGGATCCTGTGTCATGTAATAGAGAAAGACGGCAGAAAAAAGGTAAGTATATTAAAAAAAAAAAAAAAAGCATAACATACAGCATGAGGGAGCCTCCAGTGTGGGAGGTGGGCACCCCTTATAGGAGCACAGTGTTGGCCTTTAACATTGCTTCCTGTGGTGATGAACCAATTAAGAATTACAAGAATTGGCCCATACATGACCAATAAGTCAGCTTCTCACATCTATGAAGATGTTAGAAGATAAAAATATTTCCCTCATTAGCGACAAGGATTGTAAATAAAATCCCAAGTCCAGAGAAGCAATTTTTCTCTGATAAATGTGCTACAAGCTTGAAAGATTCTAATTTAGTAGCTATAATTTATTATAACCCTATTTTGTATTACCATTCTCTTAATTCAAAAAACTATTTTTGCTATATACCCAAAGGCTGACTTAGTCAGGTCCAGCAATTACTTTGTGATAAAATGAGTGAATTATGATTAGGGCATAATTATTGAGTGTGACGGCAAAAACTACCTTTCAACATTACACAGAAATGTTCTAATTAGGACTAATATGCCTCAGAAATTAGAATTTTACAACCATGTATAATTGATGAAAAATATTGCATCATGGCAGCATATTAAATGTTGGTTTACACGGGTGTCAGACACAAAATCATGTAAAAAAAGATGCTAATTTGTTTAGCACATGTACCCCTCACATTAATGTAAATATGTTTCTTTTCATGTGACAACACTGAAGAAATGACACTTTGCTACAATGTAAAGTAGTGATTGTACAGCTTGTATAACAGTGTAAATTTGCTGTCCCCTCAAAATAACTCAACACACAGCCATTATTGTCTAAACTGCTGGCAACAAAAGTGAGTACACCCTTAAGTGAAAATGTCCAAATTGGGCCCAAAGTGTCAATCTTTTGTGTGGCCACCATTATTTTCCAGCACTGCCTTTACCCTTTTGGGTATGGAGTTCACCAGAGCTTCACAGGTTGCCACTGGAGTTCTCTTCCACTCCTCCATGATGACATCACAGAGCTGGTGGATGTTAGAGACCTTGCTCTCCTGCACCTTCCATTTGAGGATGCCCCACAGATGCTCAATAGGGTTTAGGTCTGGAGACATGCTTGGCCAGTCCATCACCTTTACCCTAAGCTTCTTTAGCAAGGCAGTGGTCGTCTTCGAGGTGTGTTTGGGGTCATTATCATGTTGGATAACTGTGGCCCAGTCTCCGAAGGGAGGGGATCATGCTCTGCTTCAGTATGTTTCAGTACATGTTGGCATTCATGGTTCCCTCAATGAACTGAAGCTCCCCAGTGCCGGCAGCACTCATGCAGCTCCAGACCATGACACTCCCACCACCATGCTTGACTGTAGGCAAGACACACTTGTCTTTGTACTACTCACCTGGTTGCTGCCACACACGCTTGACACCATCTGAACCCAGTAAGTTTATCTTGGTCTCATCAGACCACAGGACATGGTTCCAGTAATCCATATCTTTAGTCTCCTTGTCTTCAGCAAACTGTTTGCAGGCTTTTTTGTGCATCATCTTTAGAAGAGGCTTCCTTCTGGGATGACAGCCATGCAGACCAATTTGATGCAGTGTGCAGCATATGGTCTGAGAACTGACAGGCTGACTCCCCACCCCTTCAACCTCATAAGTCTATTTCTCAAAGACAACCTCTGGATTTGACGCTGAGCATGTGCACTCAACTGCTTTGGTCGACCATTGTATGGTCTTGGCCACCGTGCTGCAGCTCAGTTTCAGGGTCTTGGCAATCTTCTTATAGCCTAGGCCTTCTTTACCATGTCTCCTCCTCTCTGACCCGCAGTGAGGTACGAGCGCTGTCGGGAATTCCTCCGCCTACTTCCTACGTCTCAGCTATCCAAGCCAATCACAACACGTTTCATCACGCTATGGACTTCAACTGGTGATTCATAGGACGGCTGAGACATAGGAAGTAGGCGGAGGAACTCTCGACAGCGCTCGTACCTCACTGCGGGTCAGAGAGGAGGAGACATGGTGAGACACATCGCCTCTGGAGGTCTGCATACGTCCTAGGAAGGACGGCGTCCGCAACTGTTACTTTCCTACGCTGTTTTAAAGAATATATCTGGTAAGAACCCCCACAGAAGGGGCATGTGTTGGTTTTATCTACGTTTAAATAAATCAGTTTGAAAACATTATTACGCTATGTGGCGACTTTTGTTATCTTTTATGATTCCCTGCTTGGAGCCTGAGATCTAGTAAAAGGATTCGTGTTTGGGGACTTGCATCTGAGTGGTACAGTGCACAGGAAAGCACAAAAGGCGTTTGGGCTGAGCATGAGAGTGCTTAGCATGTTCATCTGGTAAGCGTTTACCCTTTGGGGGTCCGTGTACAGTTTATTGTCACGTGGTGGATGGTGGTGGATCCTGAAAGGAGATAATGTCATCCCTATGCAGCAACTGATGGTTAAATATTCCCCGCATTGCATGGACTATCACTAATCACTAGACTGTGGGATCTTCTATGTGAACCTTTTGATTTATTATTACTATCATTAACCCTGTATTCACTCTATCTTTTGGCATTTGATTAACAGCGCTGCTACTCTATGTGAGCATTATTGTTGGATATACTTTTTTGGGACCAATGACATTTATACAGAGATCAGAGCTAAAACCAGCAGGGAAAAGGTTAAACTCTAGGGGGCGATGAAGGGGTTAAATGTTCCCTCAGCGTGTTCTAACTGTGTGGGGGCCGTGTTTACAATGGCGGATCTCCGTTCTGCCTCTGCACAGAGCGATCGAGGGTCACCGTCGGACATGTGCGGCCGACGTACAAGACAGCGATTTGCGCAGCTGAGCCAACCTGCCACAATATAACTGCGCTGGCTGGTTGGCAAGCAGTTAAACTATGATACCCAAGATTAGCCATGCTTTAAAAACCTTTATAGCTCACCAAACATGAGCTAACCATAAATAATGGCCCTAAAATTATTCCTTTACTATAGTGTGTACAGTGATATGCCAGACATACCGCACATTTGATGAGTGTGTTTATCATTGTAAGTGGGTACACACATAGGCTTTAAAAATTAATTTACAATAATATTGTAGCATCCTCAGGTAGTTCTAGGTGTTAAAGTTATTTTTTTTTGTCAGGGTAGGTAAATTTATGCAGGCTTTGCTGGAAGCCAGGCCTGCTTGTTTTGTTTCCTGGGCTGACAGAAATTCAGGGTAGCATCACTGAGACCTCCCACTTATTTCCTGAATGTGCTGGAACCTTCTGGAAAGATAGGAGAAGAGGTAAGGTGGAGCTACCTGGAGTATTCTGAGGAGCCCTGACCAATCATCAACCTGGATTGGCAGGGGGCAGACCTCCTAAATACTAATGGTCAGCCCAGCTGGGGGAGTCATTCGAGTGGAAGCTGGAGTTGGAGTGCTCGGCTGTTGTGGACTTTAAGGGAGCTCCCCAGTCTGGGGGGGTGACCTTGGGCCTGGGCTCAGATGCGGACAGGACCCTTTCACGACACATGAAGGTGTCCTGGACAGATGGCACGGGAGCATGGAGAGGACAGCAGAAGAGCACTGCCAGGAAAGTCTGCAGGAGGAACAACAAGTTGCAGCCAAGAGGGCTGGTGAGTGACACACAATCAGGAGGACTGGGAGGTATGTCTGAAAGGACTGAGAGAGTGCAGTCTGGGACGGGTGCAGAGTCAGTGGAGTGGATTTTGGTGCTACGGGCTGTGGAGAGAGGCAGCTGCCGCCAGGAGGGCTGGCAGGGCCTGAAGAGGTGGTGCTGGGATCAGTAGCCAGGTGGGACAGCTAGCATTAGAACTACCAAATTTTGCTACACCATAGGGACCTGCTGTCTCTGCCTGCAAAGGGCATTTGCTTTGGGACTGGCTGAGCCAGTGTCAGGCCTGCATTTCAGTGCCAGCTGGTCCTGGTAGTGATAGTCTGCAAGCAAGTTTGTGCTGGAGGCAGTTGTATATATTGGAGAGGTATAACGTTTTCAGTCCCTGCATTGTATTCTTGATAATCAACCGGGCATCCCATATCTACCCTAACCCAATCCAAGTTTAATTCCCCCAATAAAAACAAAAAAAACCCAAACAAAGTACATGAACTGTTTCCTGTCTACTGAGTGACTGAGGATTGTGTGCTTGGCTGGGCAGGATGACAGGCGCTAAAATATTAAAATACATTTTTTAATTTAATTTATTTTTAACACTTTTTTCTCATTTTTGTCCATGATACCACATAAGTAGTTGCAGATACTTTTGAAAAAATACATTTTTATTAAGTTTACAGATAGCACAAAGGTACAAAAAACAGCAGGATCTGCAGACATACAGGAGAACACACTTTTGTGTTTCGATAAACAGACATCAATCAGTGTGTTCACATTGAAAATATCCTTCCCGTTCTGAGGCTTACAGACCTCAAGATAGTGTTCCATATATCATGGTTGAGTATCCAGAAGGTTTGAGGCTTGTCTCTGTGCTGTTTGGTTTATTGTAAGCAGGATACTTTGTGGCATTTGCGTAGTAATGGCTTTCTTCTGGTGACTCAACCATGCAGCCCATCTTTCTTCAAGTGCCTCCTTATTGTGCATCTTAAAACAGCCACACCACATGTTTTCAGAGAGTCCTGAAGATATTTGTGGGTTTTTCTTTGCATTCCGAACAATTTTCCTGGCAATTGTGTCTGAAATTTTAGTTGGTCTACCTAATCGTTGTTTGGTTTCAACAGAACCCGTCATTTTCCACTTCTTGATTAGAGTTTGAACACTGCTGATTGGCATTCTCAATTCCTTGGATATCTTTTTATGTCCTTTTCCTGTTTTATACAGTTCAACTACTTTTTCCCGCAGATCCTTTGACACTTCTTTTGCTTTCCCCATTACTCAGAATCCAGAAATGTCAGTGCAGCACTGGATGAAAGATACAAAGGTCTGTCAGGAGTCCGGAAACTCAATGACCTTTTATATACACTCACTAATTATACAAGCAAACAGATCACAGGTGAAGATGGTTACCTTTAATAGCCATTCAAACCCCTTTGTGTCAACTTGTGTGCATGTTATCAGGCCAAAATCACCAGGGTAAACTTTTGATCAAGGTCATTTGGGTAGTTTCTGTTAACATTGTTATTTAAAAGGAGTAAACACAGTTGATTGATAATTAATGGCTTCAGCCAAACACTAACCATGAGTGAAAGAAATGTTTTTGTGTTCTCATTCATATTCTCTGAAAATGGCCCAGAAATCATAAATTCTGCCAGGGTATGTAAACTTATGAGCACAGCTGTACTTGTGAAGCCGCCAGTGATGTCACCAGTGCATGCATTCTGAAGGAACGGCATGCCCATGCCATTTATTCTGAGCCCTGTGCCATGAACATTGAATCCCGCACGGTGAAGATGGAAGCTCTGTCAGCGGTGACAGCACTCCGCTGGAGGGCTTCGCTTTAACCACTTGCTGACTGGCCACTGTGGCTTGACGGCAGCAAAGTGGTTCATTATCACGAAACGCTGTCACCCGACAGCGGCCACGATAACGAGTATTGTGAGCACGCGCGAGCGCCATCGGAAGGCGCGCTCGTGCGCTCAATGTGTTCCGGGGGGGGCAGGGAGTGGGTAGGGTGGACTTGGTCACCATCGGCTACCCGCGATCACCCCCCCCAGAGCGTCAGAACGGAGGTCCGTGTATGTAAACATGGATCTCCGTTCTGACAGAGGGGGAAGGTATGTGCTCACAGGCTTCCTGTATGTGGAAGCCGTGATCACTCCCCTCCCCCTGCCAGCCCAGCCCTCACACAGTTAGAACACACTCAGGGAACACAGTTAACCCTTAGAGCACCCCCTCCAGGTTAACCCCTTCACTGCCAATGGCATTTACACAGTAATTAGTGCATTTTCATAGCACTGATCGCTGTATAAATGCCAATGGTCCCAAAAAAGTGTCAAAATGGTCCGACATGTTCCCTGCTAAAACTGCTAAAAATCGCAGATCACCACCATTACTAGTAAAATATTAAAAAAATAAAAAACCCCATATATGAATTCTCATCATTTGTAAACGCAGCAACTTTTGCGCAAACCAATCAATAAATGTCGATTGCGATTTCTTTTACCAAAAATATAAGGAAGAATATAAATCGACCAAAACCAATAAAAAAAAAGTGTTTTTATATATTTTGTTTGGATTTGTATTTATTTTTTTGTTTATAGCGGTGATCAGAAATGACACAGAGGGGATCAAATACCCCCAAAAGAAAGCTCTATTTGTGGGAAAAAAAGGATGCAAATTTTGTTTGGGCATAACGTTGCACAAATGTGCAATTGTCAGTTAAAGCGACGCAGTGCCGAATCGCAAAAAGTGCTCTGGCCCTAAAGGGGGAAATCTTTCCGGGGCTGAAGTGGTTGAGGTAAGTGTCAAATAATGTGCTAGTAGAACATGTTGTACTTTACAGAGTTTGTTATTCCCAGAGTTTTGCCTGAACTCAATGCTGGAAACTTTGGCTTTGAGCCACTACAATAATTATGCGGCTCACTTCATGCTTTATTGTTTGATTTTACTAACGCATGCACAGTAATCAGTGGCACAGTTTACATATATTCTGCAGTGCTGCCTGGAGTAAGCTGAACACATCAGTTCAAAATAGGATACATTTGTGGAGTTGAATTTGGTAGGTGAGGGAGCCAGAGAAAAATGCACTGTAAGCAGAGAGTAAGTTAGGTGCATAGGCGTGTGCCAGGTGTGCCCAGGCACACCCTAATCACCCTGTGCAGCACAGATTTCCCCTATTGCCATGACCCCCCCCCCCCATTCCTTCCTCTGCTGTAGGCACATACAGGGGGATGTTTTACAATAAGTGGGGGAAGGGGATGGTAAATATGTCATTTAAAGGCCCCTTCCCTTTGTGAATTAACGCAGTGAGTGATTGGTTCATGTGTTTGAGCTTTGGGTGCACACCCTAATGCAATAGGCTGCACACACCTATGGTTGGGTGGTAAGAATGTCCTTTGACCAGGGAGGGGAGGTGGCTGGATTGGGATGCTCTGAAACAAAGTAAGTGTGTAGGTAAAGTGTCTGGGGTAGAATGATCTGTGACCGTCCATTGCCCCTACACACACCCTTCAGGAAAAAGGGAATATTCATCTTTCAAGTACAGGGCACTTCTGGGGCAATACATGAATCTGAGCCAAGGTTCTTTGTGATAGCCATGTCAGAGTTTCTATTTGTCAGATTTACAGAAAAAGGGAAAAAGATGGAACTATTTCCATCAGCATAAAATGGAGTTCCAGTTTTCCTAATGAAGATTAGAGTTTAAATTCTACAACACATTTAGTTGCTGAAAAAGTTTTTTCTTTTGCTCTTTATTTAAACTGTTTAATAATAATTTTGGATAGAGCAAGATAACATTTTGTATGTTTAACCAGCCTTGGGCACTGGACATCCAATAATGGCATGAGCAATTAAGGGGTGATAGTGATAGAATATATGATGTGAAGACATTGTGAAGAGGAGAATTATGCCACACAAGGGAGGTTTTTTGAAAAAATTAGATGAAAATTAGATTTAGCATTCCCACGACATTTGCAGTAAAGAGCCATTTGACATTTCTAATTATACAAATCTGCTGTACAGCGCATAGCTTTGCAGCACGGTTACATTCTATAAAATAAAGGAACGTCCCTAGTTATTGTAGACTAGAGAATGGCATGAAGCTGACAAGTTCATGTAGCACAAGACCTGAACTACATGTTACTGTATTCTTTTGGTATGCATTGTGGAAGCTCTGTGACTGCTGTCTTTAAAAGGATCAAGTATTAAAACGACTGTCTGCAAAGTAAAATAGATGACAAAATCTATTACAGACAAGGCCAACCTAAAATATTATTGATCTTAGGGACAAGGTCAACCTCGTGGCTCCCCATTGTTAAAACAAAGTTTTACTTTTGAAATGTGCACCTTATGAGGCTTCCTAACATTGTACTTATTTTGATATAGTCCTATTGGAATTCATTAAAAAGTTATCACTGTTATATAAAGGCTTATAGGCAGATTGAAAAGAAAGAGTTTAGGTGGACCTATACCCTCTGGTAAAGTGAAATATTTACCAATGTTTTGTAGTGCTTCTAACTTTAATCTCCTCTAGTATGGCCAGTTTGGTCATGTGCCAAAGAATGATGATGGTTTAGAGAGGAAAAAAAAGGACAGGACCAAAGTACACCTCTCCTCTACCTTTTACTTTTTCAAACCTTTGACACTTTACAATATATATACACAGTATATATAGTTTTATTGTTTTTATGGATTAATTTTAAATGTATTTATATATGTATTTTTTTTTTTTACAAGCTGTTTTATTGGAAGGTTGGATATAAAAAGTACATACAGGATGGAAAATAAATGTACAAACATAGAACATGAGGAATTGAGTATTAAGTAATTGCATCATGATACATTACGTTTGTTAAGTTACAACTATTTGCATATTGTTATTGAGAGATGGAAGAAGCAACGAGTGGACACTCCTTCACATCGACACTGTCGGCTTACTCACGCTCCGTTCGGATCGTCGTGTGGCTTCGCCCTTGACGCGCTTGTGACCAAGTCGGAAGTGACAAAACGCTTCAAGGGCGGAGCCATGCGACGATCCAAACGGAGCATGAATTAGCCGACAGTGTCGCTGTGAAGGAGTGGAATGGCAATCGTGGATGGGTAACAACCGCTTGTTTGTCCATACATTAACGACCGTTTCTAGTTTTCACATGTAAGCGCATCTCTTAGTGTAATAAAGCTTGGTTTTAAATGATACACTATGAGGGGCCTATCTGTTTATCCTTTTCATGAGTGACCTATCTGGAGGAATGCGGAGGAATTGCTAGCCGGCTTGATATATGCTATTAACCCCTAGTGGTTCTGTGATTCATCTGAAGGAGCATGGAGGATGTGATAGCCCCTTTTGGGAGATGCTGTTAACCCCTGGAAGTTCTGGTGAGCCTCAGTGTGTGTACACTTCACGTGGTGACACGGGTGAAGGAGTTCTCAGACTGGAATTTTTTCACAATATATGGAGTCTCTCACTATTTTGGACTTTAAAAAGCACTAGCACTTTATATATTGTTTGATTTTCTATTTGCACTTTTATTTGTGAGTGTCTATTGCGCTGCTGATAACTATATTTTGTTAGTTATATGATTTTATTATGTGCTTATTTTTGTACAGCAGCTGCATATTTGTTCATTCAGTGACATATTTATGTATTAATTGATATTCACCAAAGTATTTAGTTTTAGCACAGTGATCCAATATATATTGATAAATAATAAAGCCACAGGTTGGGGAATCCAAGGCCTCCTTGTAACTGTGATCTGTATAGCATTAAGTTACTGCATCTAGGTCTACCGCCTGACTATATACATTTATTGATTGCTCTTTGGATAAAGTTAATTTTGCCTCTGGGAATCGGTATCGGTAATGCTCTAAAGTAATATAATAATTTGGGTAGGATAACCATCTTAATGGCGCAGATCCTGCCTAAGAAGGATACATGATAATTAGTCCAAGTTTTAGGAAGGGATAGGATATTGTTAAAAAGGCATGTATAATTGGCTTGAAATAATGTATGGTATGATGGAGTGATATGGATACCTAAATATTTAAATGAAGATGTACGCCATTTGAAGGGGAATTTTGATTTTAACTTCCTCCCGCCCGCGCCATAGCCGAATGACGGCTACAGCGCGGCTCTAAAATGCCGGGAGGACGTCAATAGACGTCCTCCCATTTGGCTTGTGCTGGGCGTGCTCCCGCAGGCGCGAGCGGCACGTGCACGCGCCGCTCGCGCCCGCGGGAGCGTGCCTGCGGGTCGGGCGGACCCGATGTCCGCCGGAGACCCGCGATCTCCTTTCAGAGAGGAGGAACGGGGAACCGCCGAAGTAAACACGGCGGTTCCCCGTTCTGTGAATGGGACATGACAGATCAACTGATCCCTGTCACTGGGATCAGTTAGATCTGTTATGTCCCGACCAGCCCTGCCCCCCCCCACAGTTAGAACACACCCAGGGAACATTGTTAACCCCTTCACTGCCCCCTGCTGGTTAACCCCTTCATTGCCAATGACATTTATACAGTAATCAGTGGACATTTAAATTTCTGATCGCTGTATAAATGTCATTGGTCCCAAAAATGTGTCAAAAACGTCCGACATGTCCGCCCCGATATCGCAGTCCCGATAAAAATCGCAGATCGCCGC
>BLSH010227492.1:166771-178018 GCA_018402905.1 Glandirana rugosa | reverse complement strand
TCCCACATTGATATTGAAAAAAAGGGAATTTTTTTCCGTGGTCTGTCCCCACAGGAGAGAGGGGTGAAGAAAAACGAGAGCGTTAGTTTGGTGAACGTGCTCAAATTTGAGTCGGAAATGCGACTACCGCACTATGATAAATAGTGACTGGGAGAACAAAGATAGGGGCTAGAGTAGAGCTGTGACCTAGAAAAAGTATTGCGAAGTCCTGATCCACAATTGGAACTATTCAAGAATCGATACCAGTAATTATAAGTTAGACTATACGGTACAACGTCGCATGACCGCGCAATTGTCATTCAAAGAGTGACAGCGCTGAAAACTGAAAATTGGTTCGGGCAGGAGGGGGGTTTAAGTGCCCAGTAAGGAAGTGGTTAATGTAGTGAGCATATCAGATTGAATATTAATGACCATAGCTAAGAACTTATCAAGGTTAACACCTAGTCCTGAAGCGTTATGAAAAAGATCCAGTGTCGAGATGAGATCGGGGATAGAAACAAGAGGGTCAGTGATAAATAGTATCACGCCATCAGCGTAAAGGCTGAGTTTAAACTCGTGCAAGTGGTTTGATTGCGAGAGCAAAAAGAAGTGGGGAGAGAGGACACCCCTGTCTGGTGCCTTTTTTTAAGGGAAAAAAAGTTATAGTTACACCCTGGAATTTTAATTCTAGTTTGGGGAAATTGGTATAAGGCCTGGAAGCCATGAATAAAATTATTAGGTATACCAAATTTGGGGAGAATATAATTTAAGTATTGCCAGCTAACATTATCAAAGGCCTTGTGGATGTCTAGACTAATCAGGCATGTTGGGTGTAGGTGAATATCGGTGTCTTGAATCATATTTGAAATTAATCTGGTGTTATCGTATTTATATATTTTATATACAGTATTTTCAATTTGTTTAATCACACAGTTTGAGAAGTGGTACTTCTCTTTAAAATTTGGAGCTAACCAGTAGTTTTGCACTTTTGAAAAAATGATGCTGCTAACTACTCAAATATTTCATAAAAAAACTCATTATTGTTGACTAGGATTTTTACAGATGGATTTCTCTATCACTCATATCATAGGGAAAGGGATACACAAAAAAGTCTAAGCTGAGCAGATGTAGCTTAAGAGCGGAAAATATGCGATGCCCTTCTATTTGGAAAAAAGTGCAATATGCCAGCTCACTCCAATTACATCACTCCAAACATGTATACTGTACATTTTATTTCTGGCAGTTTAATTCCTTATCCATCAAGGTACATTTAAAAACATTTAGGAGCGCTTCATATGAATTTTTAGATCCAGTGATTGTCTTTCAGTTAAAAATGATCTGCCTGTCTCTAGAGTTGCCTGATCACTTTACGGGTCTCTGAAGGTGTGCTCAAACACTAACCCCCCCTTCCTCCGCTGCTGCAGTGGATCCTGTGCTTTCCCATAACTCTGGGGAACCTGAGACCATGGTAAACTGCCTACAGTTGGAGAGCAGGAGGAGAACAGGGAACATCAGCTCCCCAATTTATCCTGGGACTAATGAACCCGGGAGGATTATGTATTACTTCACTTTCGGGTTCAGAGCTGTCATTCCCCAGCTACTGTAGTCTGGGTATCAGTTAATGAAGAATGGTCTGTGCTTTATTAGCTACAGTGGAGGGCAAGGAAGACATTGAGGGATCTTCGTGAAGAGAACCAGGCAGAGGTCACCTGCTCAATGCTATCAGATAGGAGATTTCTTAGCCTCCTTGTGATAGCAATAAAAAAGTGATAAAAAATAAATTATAATGAATAATAATAATAATGAATTTAAAAATACTTAGAAGCTCTTCTGTACACACCCGATGTAAATGCGCAATATAGGACACGCAAGTGTATATAAATAAAAACTGTGCCACATGTGAGGTATTGCCGTGAACGTTAGAGTGAGAGCAATAATTCTAGGGCCATTATTCACCTATGGAGAATTGTGAGTACCATAGTTTTTTGCAATTTCATGTGCACATGTAATTTTAAGGCTTGACATGTTTGGTATCTATTTACTAGTCTCAAGAACATATTTTATATTTTACCAAAAACTGAGTATGAAAATGTCTTTTTTTTGCACTAAAATTTATTTTAGTATATTTTTTCTGAAAAGATGTGTTTGATAAACAGCTGCACAAATAACAGGCAACATAAAAAATATATATCATTGTTTGGGAATTTAAAGTCATTTATAGCAAAAAATGCAGATTTAAACATGTGTGCAAAATATTAGACAAGAGGTTAAACATAAGAACTTTGAAATGGTGTCTTCTGACAGTTATGCTGGAGAAATCTCTTTATTCATATTTTGAAATGAAGTTGCTCATTGGAGCAGGCTCCATTGATTGATATAAAACTGTGTGGAAACTGCCACATTACAGCTCCTGGTCATTAGGCCATAGCCTAAGTAGCTTCTCTTTCAGCTATAACCCAGTTTAGCTTTCACTAAGTCAAAGTAGAGATATAGAGAAATATCCCATAGATGTTGTCATGCGTTTGAGAATAATTTCCCAAAAGATGATTATAATGAGTTGTTTTATCAATTTAATTTCTTTTTAAAAGCACACATCAATCCATACGAATACAGACTTAATAGGGAATATTTATTCACTAGACATGTATTCACAATAAATAGTTAGATTATGGGTGACATAAATAAAACCTTACATAAAATACAAAGTTATTCGCAATACTCACTATTGGGTTTTAATACAATGCGAATGAAAAAAAAGGATTGATTTCTTCCCATAGACACAATAACTATAGATATAACTATCAGACAAGACGTTTGAGATTTATTCAGTCAACAGTTGCTCCTCTGCAGCAAGAGTAAGAGTTAAACTACATAAAAAAAAATTGCGCGCTAATATAGCACCAAACAAAAGATGGTAAAATTTAGAAAAAAATAAAGTTAAAGAAAAATCCACAATAGTTGTTGTATCGGGGAATAATAATCTAAATGTCATGAACAATCAATAATACGTATATGCAAATAATCAATGAGTCAGGAAAGATCAATGTAACATAACTACCCTTTCAAAATGGCTGCTGGCTTACAATGGCCTTTACCAGAGTCCCCTAAGATGGCTAGCTTTCCCAAAATGGTATCTTATCAAGGTGGAGCTGCGTCTTGGCGTCCTCAAAGTGTCAAACGATGCTGTGTGATAAGGATCTGAGTTGTGAATCAAGTGAAGCTCTGTTTTGAATGAAGTGTATGAAGTCTCTGAAGTGTGTGAAAAGTGGAGAATGATGAGTGTATGAAGTGTGATGAGAGTCAGCATTGTCTGCAATGGCTTCCTCTCCTGGTCCTATATGCAGTTCTGGACAATAAGTTTATACACTTTATAATAAGCCTAGCCCAGAAGCTGGAACTTCTTATCATTGGTTGATGCATATAAAAATGAACTTCCTTGTTTGATTAGGTATTGCCTCTTTTAATCACCAAGTGTCATCCTGGGGCAGTAATATATGTTCTGAATTATTCTTATAAATAATTTGTTGTAAGACTGTCCATTTTCTCATGGTACAGGCGTGGCCATATGATATTTCTAATATATATCTGTAAGGTTCAGGAGATCTGGTAACGCCATTACATGAGTATCCATTTCTAATGCAACAATATTTCAAACACAGTTATATTGAATGTGAACAGATGTTTTACCTATATATATGTTATGATTAATTATACATCTAGGTAAAGGAAGAACACTATATGGATATATATTTCTAAACACGATAATTTGTATATTTAACCCATTTCTACATATAGCATATTTCTAAATCAGATTAATACATATACCTAACAATATTATTACTAGGGCAGCAAAAAATAAAATCATGACTTGCCTCTATTTCATGAGATATAATACATAAGAGTTTTAGTCTTATATTTATACACTTTTAGATATGTGGAGATGATGCTGTTCTTAGTAAAATATCATAAATATAAAAACAAACATTCCACAGTTCCCTTTTGGCATCTTATGGACCATGGAGGTTGTACAACAATATTACGTCACTATTCCGATATTTTAAAATAATGTCTGAGCTGTATTCCTAAATGATGAGGAATTTGAGGTGGTAATCCAGGTGTTTACTAGTTTTGTCTGTTTACCAACCCATCTTAGAATTGTCCAGCTTGGTAAATATTCCCTCAAGGTTTTCTCGTGAGACTTTGTTTGAAAATGGTATTCTCGCCTTGGAAAAAAACAATTGAGTTTGCTGTGTTTCAGATTTCTTTTATTACTAGTCCAAGGTTCTTCAAATTCTAATTAACGATCATAGAATATGGTTATTCTTGGCTTTTATATACCCAGTTTTGCAAACAACTTGTTTAAAAACCTTTAACAGAGTGATAAGATAAGAACACAGGGTGTTCTGTTTGATGACCTATATGCCATGTCCTGAATCTGATCTTTTTTTTCTGGGGTTTATTCAATCCTAAACCTCCATATGAAATGTATTAAAATATGTCTATTTCTTCATCAAAAGTAAAACGATTGTGATTTACATCAATGTTATAATATAATTGACCCCTCATTAACAACATAATTTGAACCACGGACAAGGTGCTTGATCCCAGAGGCAAAACTGGTGAAGGAAGAAGTAGAGAGTTAAAGGTATAGAAGAGTTGACGGGATGGGATGCTAACTTGTTAATGAGAGTGATAAAATAAGACTGTTCAGCAGTGAGGAGGCAGAAATTGTATTTTTGGAGGGCAGATTTACATTGAAAATCTTTCTGAGACTTAGTCGTACACCGCAGGTGCTCGGGAGCGCAGCTAGATTTCTTCAAACTTCTGGTGTCATCTGTTTGCCAAGGTTGTAGGCGTCGGGGCCTGATTCTGACTGGAGTGGGTGGGGCCAGCGTGTCCAGGGAGGATTACAATGAAGTGTTGTAGACAGAAGTGGCTAGGTTGGGGCAGCACAAGAGTGAGATTTTGTCATAGAGGTGGTCAGTAGTAGAGTAGAGAAGGGTTGAGATGGCGAAGATTTCTACAGGTAATTGTTAGGGTGTTGGAAGGAGAACAGGTGGAAGAGAGAGAAAGAGTTAAACTAATAAGGTAGTGAACAAAGAGAGGGAAATGATTGTTGGAGAGGTTGCACAGAGTGCATAGGTGGGAGAAAACAAGGTTGAGGGTGTTTCCATTAGAGTGAGTAGAAGCATGTTTCCATTGCTTCAGGTCAAAGGAGGAGCCTAGATCAAGAAGTTTAGAAGTAGCAGGAGTGTTAGTATTAACAGGGATGTTGAAGTCGGGAGAATGATTGTGGGAATTTCAGAAGAGAGAAAGTAGGGTAGCCAGGCAGAGAAGTCATCAAGAAAGGCTGACAGGGGGCTGGTAGATCACAACTATCCTTAGAGAAACTGGAGAGAAAAGACGAATGCAATGTGCCTGATGTGAGGAGAGTGACAGAGAGGGAGGTGGGAGAAGTACCTGAAAGGTGCTATGTGGGGCTAGAATGATTCCCACTCCCCCTCCCTTCTGTCCCCTGGGTCTGGGTGAGTGAGTTCAGAGAAAACCACCATGGGAGAGGGTAGCAGGAGAAGCAGTGTAGGATTCTTGAAGCCAGGTTTCAGTAATGGTGAGTAGATTAAATGGGTTTGTGATAAAGAGGTCATGGAGAGAGGTGAGTTTGTTACAGACAGAGTGGGCATTCCAAAGGGCACAAGAGACGGGGAGTCTGATCTTGGGAAGAAGAGGAATGGAAACTTAATTGTGTGGATTGTGGCTGTTGCCAGAGTGTGCAGGGTGATGGGTGTGTTGGGTACAGTTAAATGATGAAGGCCTGGGGTTTGGGGATATATCTCTAGAGGTTAGGAAAAGCAGAAGGGTGAGGGAGGTAATATGGGAGTGCAATTTATATAAAGGGACATGCTCCAGTGTCCAGGAGGTTTTATTAGCGTGTGGCTTTAGAATTAACAGGCATTGGTGAGTGCAGTAATAAGGAGAGGATAGAAGTGAGGGAGTTATATATAAGCTGTAGGGTGGAGAAGAGGGGTGAAGGAAAGAGAGTTTAAGGAGAGGGGACACAACTGTCAGAAGGCACGGTAGAGAGTACATGTTACAGAGTGGATGGAGCGCTGATGGGGTAATCAAGGTCACCCGTGGTCTGTTTGGTGTTTTTCAAAGTATTTTCTGGTGTACTTTTGCTTCGTGCAGGCGCTGAAGTGCAGAGCTCCCACTTTTAACCCCAGCAGCAAATGCGCCCACCAGCCAATGAAAATTAGAGTTGGGGTTAGGTTTAGGGTAGCTTTATGATGATGCTAAGTATAAATGGCAAGAATGTAGCTTATAGTTAGGCTTAGATATAGATTTGGGTTATGTCTTAAGCCCCATCATTTTGAGCAGTTGACCAGCTGTATAAGGCAATAAAGCATGTGAACACTTAAAGGGGTAGTAAAGGTTTTTTTTTTAAAATAACAAACATGTTATACTTACCTCCTCTGTGCAAGGGTTTTGCACAGAGTGGTCCCAATCCTCTTCTTCTGAGGCCCCCCCCAGCGGTGCTCCTGGCTCCTCCTCTTCTTGAGTGCCCCCTCAGAGAAGCGCTTTCCCTGGGGGCACTCGTGTGGGCGCGCTTCTGAGTCCTGCTGCTGCGTCCATTGACAGACAGCATAACTCGAGCCCGCCCCCACGTCACTGGGTTTGATTGACAGCAGTGGGAGCCAATGGCTTCTGCTGCTATCAATCTATCCAATGAAGACCTGAGACAGCAACTGGAGCTGCTGTGCTCGTCCCCATCGCTGGAACAGTAAAAGGGGGCTGCTGCACTACAGAAGGTTTTTCACCTTAATGCATAGAATGCATTAAGGTAAAAAACCTTGAGAGTTTACAACCCCTTTAACTACTGATTACTTGGTATTAAGCACATCATCACATTCATAAGAAAAAAAATCCCCCTAAAAACCAGAGCAACAAAGTGCACAGTAATCTTAACCACTTGCCGCCCGCACACCATCAAATGACGGAGGGGCGGTGCGGCTCCCATTCTGGGATTTCGTCCCAGAAAGTGCACTCCTGTGCGCCCTGGAGGGCATGCAACACGCCGTGTTGCCAGCACACGGCGTGACCCCGATCTGTTTAAAGAGCCGCGGCTCTTTAACCATGTGACCGGCTGTGACCAATCACAGCCGGTCACATGTAAACAAGGACGTGCCGGTAATCAGTGCTCCTCACACTGACAGAGTGTGTGGCGAGGAGAGCCGATCAACGGCATCTCCTCACAGAGGACATCAAGGGATGTAATCAGGGCACTGATCATCATTAGCACCGCCAGTGCCAGCAAACAGTGCCCACCCCAGTGCCAGCAATCAGTGCCCACAAGTGCCCACCAGTGCCAGCAATCAGTGCCCACAAGTGCCACCAATCAGTGGCCATTAGTGATGCCAGTCAGTGCTGGCTATTAGTGCCGCCTATCAGTGCTGCCCATCAATGCCCATTACTGCTGCCCATCAATGCTGCCCATCAATGCCCATCAGTGCCATTCATCAATGCCCATCAGTGCCCATCAGTGCCGTCTATCTGTGCTGCCTAACTGTGCCCACCAGCGCCGCCTATCAGTGCCACCCATCAGTGCCCACCAGTGCCACCTATCAGTGCCCATAAGTGCGTCATATTAGTGCCTCCTCACCAGTGCCACCTATTCAGTGCCCATGTGCCGCCTCATCAGTGCCCATAAGTGCCACCTCTTCAGTGCCCATCAGTGCAGCCTATCAGTGCCCATCAGTGCCGCCTCATCAGCACTTATCAGTGAAGGAGAAAATTTACTGATTTACAAAATTTACTGACAAAAACTAAGAAAAACTTTTTTTTTTAAATTTTCGGTCATTTTTTTTTTTTTTTTAGTAAAAAATAAAAAAAACAGCAGTAATTAAATTTCACCAAAAGAAAGTTCTATTTGTGTGAAGAAAATGATTAAAATTTCACATGGTTACAGTGTAGCATGACCACAAAATTGTCATTCAAAGTGTGACATCGCTGAAAGCTGAAAAATGGCCTGGGCAGGAAGGGGGTGAAAGTGCCCGTTATTGAGGTGGTTAATGTACCATCATTATTCTGTAATATACAGTTGAGAGAATGCTGTTAAGCACAAAAACACTACAAACAGAAGTCAGGACCTATACTTAACATAAATGGACATACTTCACAGGTGACCTCTGCACAGCCTTCCAGTAGCCCAAGGCTACATAGGTGTTCTTTGATCATTTCAGTCCTTTCCTTGTTTAGTAGTAATGCTTTTCAACTGCACATCATAGAATGAATTCAGAAGCACATCTTAGGCTACAGGCTAAATTATTCATCCTAGCCCAATTGCTTATCCTTGACATTTTTTTGATAATTGTAAAACACTCCTCAGGGTCATTTGTATTTTAGTGTATATCATCTCTTTATCACATATAATTTACTTGACATCACAATATAATATTATATTGTGGTTTTAGGCTTCTTATCACAGGTTGTGCTGTCAGTCTTGATTAGTAAGTTCATACAAATTATTAATATTATTATTATTATTTTGTATGTCACTGCTCTGCCAGTCAGAACAATTTACAATATAAATAATACATTCTGATGTACGTTTATTATTTTTCTGTATACTGGGACCTGCCATCTACTTCATGATTTACAATCTACAGTTGAACTCCAGGTAATAGAACAATATATATAATGGGACATGCACAACCATTTAAACATTATTTAACATAGGTAGAAAAAACTGCAAATAGTAGAAGTGTGGGTGCTAGAATAAAATTGTGTATCCTCAAAGTACCCCCAAACTATATGGGAAGTAAAAAAGTCAGCATGCCAAATAGCTTAGATTTTTAACTATGCATACATTTTGTGATATGTGGGGTGTTTAGCTCAGTGGTGGAGAGTAGTTTAATGAGTCCTTCCAGTCCAAACTGTGGTTAAAAGCCTTCTGACCCATGTGTATTAAGCAAATACAAAGAAAAGTCCAACCCAACGGTTGCTCACACAGGGGTGGCAGCTTCACACAGTAAAAAAAAAGCTGAAAATGCTAAAACACCTGGTGCTCGTCAGCAGCACTGCTGCTGTTGGTACTTGCCCCTCAGACCCAGCTCTCTGGCTCACTCAGCCTTATTTACAGTACCTTGCTGCCCAGGCTCACTCTTGGCTTCTAGACAGAGCTCTCCTAGCACTCCCGGCTCTCTCACTCTTTCGAGACTTACAGATCCCCTCCAGTCCCCTAGTTGCCTCAGCTTTCACAGTCCTGTAGACTTGCTCAGCTGTCCCAACTTACCCAGTCCTGCGGGTAAGGAATCTCTCCCACATTGAATTCTGTCTCTTGAGTGGATTACCTCTCCTAGCTGGAGTACATACCTCTCTATACAAGGGCACTGAGCTATGGCCAGCTCCTGGCTTATAACGAATGATTACACCTGGACACACACACCCTGCAGGTCTTCATGAAGACGTGGACACAGGATTGAAGACCTTGACCCACCCAAGACACGTTGGGTGGGACGAAGCCCTTCCTGGGATCATGGGAGCAAGAGAGGACAGAGTGAGTAGATCAACACTGTTGGGGACTAACAAAGGGGAAGACTGCCACATGTAGCCAGTCTCCCTGAAGACAGCATTGTGCTTAAGTCTTCATCCTTCCTTGAGAGATTTTCTGAGAGTCAGCTGTGGGCTGGTGAAGAGTCAGGTGGACTGGCGTAAAGAGATAGCTTGGAGGGCTAGTGAAAGAGGCAGCGGCAGCCTGGTGGGTTTGCAGTGCCTGAAGAGGTGGTGCTCGGATCAGTGGCCACAGGAGTAGAGTTACAAGCTGTTTCACTACACTGTGCTACACAAAAAGGGGCTAGGGACTTTTATTTTTACATTAATGGTATATTGGTACAAAGGGGAGTTGGAATTTAAATGTACAATGTACAATGCAAAGTTACTAGCCCTAAAACTCACAAGATGTTGTTGATGAAAGAAATACAAAAGCTGCAAATGCTGATTTGTGTCATCTAATACCTGGTTTTACCTAATAAGTCACTGTCCTGGAATAAGCATACAGGGTGGGATCTATATTCTCTTACTTTAACCACTTCAGATCCGCGCTATTGCCAAAGTACGGCTCCAGCGCGGATCTGAAATGCCCGAGGACGTCCATGGACGTCCTCCACTGCGCACGCTCCTGCGCGCCCCCTGGCGGCAGCGGCGGCGCGCACACGCCGCACGCTGCGCGAGCGTACCCGTGGGTCGGGCTGACTCGATGTCCGCCCGAGACCCGCCGATCACTTTTAGGAGCCTCAGAACGGGGAACCGCCGTTGTAAACATGGCGGTTCCCCGTTCTGTGACAGGGGACAGGACAGATCTACTGATCCCTGTCACTGGGATCAGTTAGATCTGTTATGTCCCGGCCAACCCATCCCCCCCACAGTTAGAACACACCCAGGAAACATTTGTTAACCCCTTCACTGCCCCCTGCAGGTTAACCCCTTCACTGCCAATGACATTTACACAGTAATCAGTGGACATATAAATTTCTGATCGCTGTATAAATGTCATTGGTCCCAAAAATGTGTAAAAATGTCCGACATTTCCGCCCCAATATCGCAGTCCCGATAAAAATCGCAGATCGCCGCCATTACTAGTAAAAAAAAAAAATAATAAAAACGCCATAAATCAATTCCCAGTTTGTAGACGCGATAACTTTTGCGCAAACCAATCAATATATGCCGATTGCGATTTTTTTTCTTTACCAAAAATATGTAGAAGAATATATATCGGCCAAAACTGATGAATATTTTTTTTAATGGATTTGAACTTTAGCAAAAAGTAAAAAATATTGTTCTTTTTTGCAAAATTGTCGCTCATTTTTTGTTTATAGCGGTGATCAGAAATGACGCAGAGGGGATCAAATACCACCAAAAGAAACTCTATTTGTGGGAAAAAAAGGACACAAATTTTATTTGGGTACAACGTCGCACGACCGCGCAATTGTCATTCAAAATGCGACAGCGCTGAAAGCCAAAAATTGGTCTGGGCAGGAGGGGGGTTTAAGTGCCCGGTAAGGAAGGGGTTAATGATTTCCTGCTTGTTCAAAGTAAGTGACTAACTAGATAGTAAAGAATCCCATATAATTAAACTATAGAAAATTATTCCTGCAACATAGAACTTGTTAACATAGTAACAAGTAAATAGTCATACTATTGGTTAATAGTACAGATTTGGTTTTTAAAGCACAGTTATAGTGTAATTAAAACTAGCCATATTATAGTTATAAA
>BLSH010227492.1:133241-143391 GCA_018402905.1 Glandirana rugosa | reverse complement strand
AGTCCTAATGACTGACCACTGTCGTACAATTTTTTTTTGTAACAAAAAGAAATTGTAAAACAAAGAAAATAATGTTAAACAAAATGTATGAAAGTAGTCTCGTCAAGTGACAGTAGTATCACTGTGACATGATGAGACACCCACTAGTCACTAGAAAAAAATAACGACAATCACTAATAGTGACGTTGTCGCTGTAAAACTTGACAGTACTTATCCAATGTAAGTATCGTCCTCACTAGTGATCACTGGACACTAACCGATGTCAATTAGGGTGCCATGCCCCACAACACTTACCAGGTCTATGGCACACTATCGACACCCAGTTAGGGTCGTAGTGTTATAATTCGTGTTGTGTTATAATTTGGGTAAGTATTGTTAACAAGCTTTAGTAAATCAACCCCTCAGTGTGAACACAATTGTTATGAATGGGTTTAATATTGTGTTGTGCTTAATATTGTGATGCTGGGATTGACCCACAGCTATCACACGGTATCTGGACCATTCACAACACCCCGTACCGTGGGATTAACTGTAGCCAATCACAGGTCACTAGTGATCACTCCTGCTATGAATGTAACCTATTCATGACAGTTCAAAATGTCGCTGTTGCAGTGATAATCACTAACAGCAATAAAAAAAGATCACTGATCACCCACAGAGTAGTACAGTGTCACTATGATGACAGTGAACTGCTCTGATGAAAGTATGTAAAACAAATTGTAATAAAAGAAACAAAATGTTAAAGAAAAACAATGTTTTTTTTTAACATGCTGTCACCAGTCAGTAATCCTGATCACTACCATATCAGTCATATGATGATGCTGTACTGCACTGGTGACAATATGTAAATAAAAAAGGGGAAAAAATATTTTTCAAAAAATTGTGACACAAAGAAATCCAACTTCAAAAAACTCATCATGCTAAAACACCTCAGACTGTCTACTTTCCAAAAAGGGGTCATTTGGGGAGCGGGGGGGGGGTATTTGTACTATCCCAACATTTTAAGGGCCTCAAGGAATGAGACAGGCAGTTAACCCCTGCAGTGTGGGTGCAGTCTCACTGCAGGGCAGAATTTTTATGTTTTCTGGAGTTCAGCTTTAGAGGCTTTTACGCACGTAAAGCTTAAAAAACGCGGCTTTCTTTATGGCTGTAAAGCACCTCTATATTAGCCTATGTGGCCATGCACACATAGACGTTTACAAGAGTATTTGAAGTGGAGCGTTTACAGGAAGCAAAAAAAATAAATAAAACCGCCAAAGGTGCATTTTAAGAGGAGCTTTGGAGCACAGAAAACCTGTGTGCATGCATAAACACATCTAAATTGACCATTGGTGTGTGCAGCCTATTGTATTAGGGTGTGCACCCCAGAGCACAAACACACATGCATGTAAATCAGCAGAGTAGTGGACCGTGTCAGTTGAGCAGAGATTGGTGTCAGTAGTTTTTATTTTCATCATTTTTTACAATATATGTTTTTTACAATTATTTTAGGAGCCCCATTGGGGGGGCTTTAGTGAAATATCAAGGGTCTAAACAGACCCCTGATGTCTCGCTTTTGAGACAGAGAAAGGGTCTGAGGACAGAGCTTCCCCTGCCCCTTACTCTGCAGCCTCAGCTGCACTGGACAGTGAACTAATAGGAAGTGCTCTGTGCTGAGTGGCTTCCAGTTCATTCACAACCTGAAGCATAGTAAACATAGTTTTCTATGCTTTAGTTAAGACTGACCACAGGCAGGGCCGGCTCTACCATTAGGCGGAGTAGGCGGCCGCCTAGGGCACCACTACCACCAGGGGCGCCCATCCGCTGTTGATCCCTCACTGCTCGGCATCAATCACTCATGTCACTGGAGAGCCGCAGCTGACAGCACCCCAGGGCGGTAAAATGAGGCGGATCCAGGGGCACAGGTGCGGACCCGTCTACCACGGCTAAAGAAATGGGTAGAGAGGCTCTGCAAAAAATCTCTACCTCCGCCACCTCCATCATATAAATTGACAGGGCAAAGGGGCTGGAGTCAGGGGCAGAGCCAAAGGGGGGCGGCAAAATGAGGTTTCGCCTAGGGTGTCAAAAATCCTTGCACCAGCCCTGAACACAGGAGCGACATTCAGAAAAGGAAGGGGTCAGTAAATTAAATATTTACTGGCCCCTTACCCAGCTCTCTATCCTGAAAAATCCCCCACAGCAACCAGTGGGAGAGGAAAGGAGGGAAGCATGCAGTGCTGCAGGGGGGAGCCAGGGGGTGCCAGGAAGCAGGGGAAATAGGCACTGCACAGGGGGATTAGGGTGAGCCCAGGCACACATGGCACACCCTGTGTGCACGCCAATGAAATGGACATAAATGTATTTCAATTGCAAGAAATAATTATTATTCTTGCCAGTAGAATGCATTTACGTTCAAATGCCATACACACAAACGTACATACGTGCATAAATGTTCATGCATATAGTAACTTTAGAGACATTTTTTTTATGCAAAATTCTGGCAGAACAAACACTACTTATTTTCATATGCCCACGTGCACGTGGCCTTAGAGCCTAACTCAAGGCACAGCCATTTTATTTTCCTTTAAATCTTTCATTTTTGCATTGATACTCTCATTGTGGTATTATATCATTAAGCTCAGATGAGAGCCAGAAATATGACTTCTTGCTGTACAAATAAATGAGAATGTTAATGGAAGAATCGAAGCTAAGAAAAAAATAGAAATAAAATAGTGGTGCCTGGAGTTGGGCTTACTTCTCTCTCTTTTTTCGGCAAGTAATTAAAATCAGCCTAGGAAACGTGATAGAAGCCTACAGCTCCCCTTTTTGTCTGGAAACAGGTAAAAATAAGAAATACTCACATGGAACATTTCATAATTATTTCCAGAATTAGAAGAAATAAAGAAAGTATATTCAAAACAACCTTTAAGAAAGCAGAAGCAGTACAAAGGAGACTTGAATTAGTAAAATACAGATGGCAGCAACAAATCCCAAAGGAAACCCCGTGGGGGAGGAAATAGAAAAGAATGTGGCAGACACATATTCCTGATTTTAAAAGTCTCTTTATAAGAACTGTTGGTGTTACTCACATCCTTTAATCAGATTCACATTTTCTGATGTCAGTTAACAGTAGGCAACAGACAGATGGCGTTTCAGGCATCTTTATAAATGAGGGCCCAAGTATGGGCAGCTTTATATGTAAAAGGATAAGAAAAGTAAAAATAAAAAGCAGGGAAGTGTTCTCTTCTTAGTAATAATTCTAAGTGTGTCTCTATCATTTTGCTCTAGCTTTAGAGAATGTATATGTATATATATATATATATATATATATATATATATATATATATATATATATACAGTATATGCTGCCATTGTCTGCTGAATATACTACTTGCCTTTCTGTCACCTCATTTCTCTTTTTCAAAACTTTGAGTCAAAACTGAGTAACTGACCTTAAACAAATGTGGATCAGTGATTCTAACTTGTCTCTGGCACCAGGCACTTGTCTGAGATCAGCACTGTCACTAATCCTACAGAGTGAAGAGGGGCATGTGCCCATGACTGCTTGTAATACAAACACTTTTGGGCTGCCTGACAGGGTCTCTTCAATCCTCACATGGCATCTTATCATTCTGCCTGTTTCTGGGTGTGCTGAAAGATGACGAAGCACAGATGTACTAACATTAGTGTAGCACTGTCTAGAAGTGTGCTAGAGTTCATTTAGGTTTGTTAATGTACAGGCTGGTCCATAAATCTTGGGACATGGGCACAATTCTAATCTTTTTGGCTCTATACACCACCACAATGGATTTGAAATGAAACAAACAAGATGTGCTTTAACTGCAGACTTTCAGCTTTAATTTGAGGGTATTTACATCCAAATCAGGTGAACGTTGTAGGAATTACAACAGTTTGTATATGTTCCTCCCACTTTTTAAGGGATCAAAAGTAATGGGACAGATTAACAATCAGAAATCAAACTTTCACTTTTTAATACTTGGTTGCAAATCCTTTGCAGTCAATTACAGCCTGAAGTCTGGAACACATAGACATCACCAGATGCTGGGTTTCATCCCTGGTGATGCTCTGCCAGGCCTCTACTGCAACTGTCTTCAGTTCCTGCTTGTTCTTGGGGCATTCTCCCTTCAGTTTTGTCGTCAGCAAGTGAAATGCATGCTCACTCGAATACAGGTCAGGTGATTGACTTGGCCATTACATAACATTCCACTTCTTTCCCTTAAAAACTCTTTGGTTGCTTTCGCAGTATGCTTCGGGTCGTTGTCCATCTGCACTGTGAAGCGCCGTCCAATGAGTTCTGAAACATTTGGCTGAATATGAGCAGATAATATTGCCCAAATTCATCCTGCTGCTTTTGTCAGCAGTCATATCATCAATAA
The DNA here is from genome assembly GCA_018402905.1 of Glandirana rugosa. Lineage (NCBI taxonomy): Eukaryota > Metazoa > Chordata > Amphibia > Anura > Ranidae > Glandirana > Glandirana rugosa. The sequence continues at coordinate 139,015 of BLSH010227492.1, read as the reverse complement.
ATACAGGAGAACCAGTTCCATTGGCAGCCATACATGCCCACGCCATGACACTACCACCACCATGCTTCACTGATGAGGTGGTATGCTTTGGATCATGAGCAGTTCCTTTCCTTCTTCATACTCTTCTCTTCCCATCACTCTGGTACAAGTTGATCTTGGTCTCATCTGTCCATAGGATGTTGTTCCAGAACCGTGAAGGCTTTTTTAGATGTTGTTTGGCAAACTCTAATCTGGCCTTCCTGTTGTTGAGGCTCACCAATGGTTTACTTCTGGTGGTGAACCCTCTGTATTCACTCTGGTGAAGTCTTCTCTTGATTGTTGAATTTTACACGCACACACCTACCTCCTGGAGAGTGTTCTTGATCTGGCCAACTGTTGTGAAGGGTGTTTTCTTCACCGGGGAAAGAATTCTTCGGTCATCCACCACAGTTGTTTTCCATGGTCTTCCGGGTCTTTTGGTGTTGCTGAGCTCACCGGTGCATTCTTTCTTTTTAAGGATGTTCCAAACAGTTGATTTGGCCACACCTAATGTTTTTGCTATCTCTCTGATTTTTTTCAGCCTAATGATGGCTTGCTTCACTGATAGTGACAGCTCTTTGGATCTCATATTGAGAGTTGACAGCAACAGATTCCAAATGCAAATAGCACACTTGAAATGAACTCTGGACCTTTTATCTGCTCCTTGTAATGGAATAATGAGGGAATAACACACACCTGGCCATGGAACAGCTGAGCAGCCAATTGTCCCATTACTTTTGGTCCCTTAAAAAGTGGGAGGCACATATACAAACGATTGTAATTCCTACATCGTTCACCTGATTTGGATGTAAATACCCTCAAATTAAAGCTGAAAGTCTGCAGTTAAAGCACATCTTGTTTGTTTCATTTCAAATCCATTGTGGTGGTGTATAGAGCCAAAAAGATTAAAATTGTGTCAATGTCCAAATATTTATGGACCTGACTGTAGGTCTGCTAGGGCAGGCAAAACATAGTTACTTTAGTTCAGGACTGGGTGACTCATCCTAGCAGCTTTTCTGGTGCCTCTCCCTGTTTTCTGGGACATTGGAGAATGTTCTACACATAGTGGGTAGGGGTTAGGAATATTTATGAGGGCCTCAGCCAATTCCCAGTGAAGGGCTGGGAGGGGGCTATTGCTTTCTTCTGACTGAGTGACTGTCAGGTATTCAGTGTTCCAGCTAGGTTCTGTAACAAAGTGTGTGCTGGAGGAAGAAGAGGAGCTGTATATAGAGACTGTATATACTGTAGGATGAGTAGTTCCTGAAGTTATTGTTGAAGTTAAATGGGCATCCCATAACCTCTCATCCCCATCCAAGTTGCTACCCTCAATAAACAACAAAAACAAAGTCACAGACTGTTCTCTGACTCAAGGGTGCCTGTGAAAATTTGGTGTGCCTGGGACCCCAGTTTACTTGCGGCTCCTTAGGGGATGAACTACATAAACAAACCTGGCATCATTAAAAAGCCTTATTATTGAATATACCCATTGTCACTGCTACCAGAATGCAATCTGGAGCCTACTGGAATAGTCATGTCAATTCTGGAAGTCACATGAGCAGTCACTTGTTAACTAAAATGTGTTTGAACTGCACACGGACTGCCTGATATACTGTACATGCCCATCTTTTAAAGTGCTGTAAGGGGAGGGGGCATGTGGGTGGATCAATGGCAGCAATTCAGTCTGGATGGACTGCCATGTACTGTCAATCAAAAGTAAAAAGGACCTGATGAGAATTAGCATATCAGTTCCCCTTCAGGCTCAGCCCACCAAGTGACATGTTTTTTTACAAATATAGGCATTGCCATATTTGGGTAATGACATCACCACTGCCCTCCAGCCCCTTCGTTTACATTTAGCTTTCAGCTGGGTAATCTTCTAGCCCACTGCTGAATGGGACCAGGGATAGAGTTCTGTGTGGGAAGCAGTCACATCCATGACAGCTTTCCATAGGCATATCCCACTCTGAGTCAAAATAAGAAACTGCTGCACCTCATGCAGAGGGGGCCCTGGGATGAGAGCAGAGAGGGGTTCTTGAGATGACAGCAGAAAGGGTGTCCTGGGATGAGAGCAGAGATGGGGCACTGTGATGTGAGCAGATAGGGGACCCTGTGATGAGGGCACAGAAGGGGCCCTGGAATGAGAGCAGAGAGGGGTCCTGTGATGAGAGGGGGTCCTGAGATGACAGCAGAGAGGGGGTCCTGGAAAAATAGCAGAGAGGGGGCCCTGTAATGAGAGCAGAGAGGGGTCCTGTGGTGAGAGCAGAAAGGGGACCCTGTGATGAGGGCAGAGTGGGGGCCCTGGAATGAGAGCAGAAGGGGGGGTCCTGGGATTGGACCAGAGAGGGGGGCCCTGTGAGAGAGCAGAAAGGGTGTCCTGGGGTTAGAGCAGAGAAACATAGAAACATAGAAACATAGAAAAGTGACGGCAGAAAAAGACTGAGTAGTCCATCGAGTCTGCCCCTTTTTATTTATTTATTTATTTATTTATTTATTTATTTATTTATTTTTTTTTTTTTTTAATTTTTTTTTTAATTTTTTTTTTTTTTTTTTTTATTTATTTTTTTTTTTTTTATTTTTTTTACATTAACCTTGTTGTCTGACTATGGATTTATGTTTATCCCAAGCATGTTTGAAGCCATTTACTGTTGACTGTCTCACAACCTCTGTTGGTAGTTTATTCCAATCATCAACCACCCTTTCAGTAAAATAATACTTTCTAAGATTAGTTTTGAACTTCCCCCCAGTTAGTTTGAGGTCATGTCCCCGTGTTCTTGATTTTGGTTTCATATTGAAAAGACTGCCCTCCTGAACCTTATTTACCCCCTTGAGGTATTTAAAGGTTTCGATCATGTCTCCCCTCTCCCTTCTTTCCTCCAGACTGTACATATTAAGTGCCTGAAGTCGCTCTTGATATGTTTTATCCCCCAGACCTTTCACCATTTTTGTTACCCGTCTCTGAACTCGTTCTATTTTATCAATATCTTTTTGTAAGTGAGGTCTCCAGAACTGGACACAATATTCCAAGTGAGGTCTCACTAAAGATCTATATAGAGGAATCAGAACCTCCTTCCTCCTGCTGGTGATCCCTCTACTGATACATCCCAGAATTCTATTTGCTTTTCCCACTGCCTGGTTACACTGTTTGCTCATTTTGCAATCATCTGAAATAAGCACCCCCAAATCTTTTTCTTCTGTAGTGCTGGCTAACACTGTGCCCCCAATGCTGTACTCTCTAAGCGGATTCTTTTTCCCTAGATGCATTATTTTACATTTAGAAATATTGAACTGCAGTCTCCACTGCTTTGACCAATCTTCCAGCAATGCCAAATCATGTTCCATGTTACAGACACCTCCAGGGATATCTGCTCATCTCTATGATGAGAGCAGAGAGGGGGTCCTGGGATGAGAGCAGAGAGGGAGCCCTGGAAAAAGAGCAGAGAGTGGGCCATGTGATGAGAGGAGAGAGGGGGTCCTGTGATGTGAGCAGAGAGGGGGTCCTGTGATGAGAGCAAAGAGGGGGTCCTGGGATGAGAGCAAAGAGGGGGTCCTGGGATGAGGGCGGAGAGGGGGTCCTGGGATGAGAGCAAAGAGGGGGTCCTGGGATGAGAGCAGAGAGGGGGTCCTGGGATGAGAGCAGACAGGGGTCCTGTGATGAGAACAGAGAAGGAGACCTGTGATGAGAGCAGAGAGGGGCCCTGGGATGAGAGCAGAGAGGGGGGTCCTGTAATGAGAGCAGAGAAGGGGTCCTGGGATGAGGGCAGAGAGGGGGTCTTTTGATGACTGACAAGTAGCATCTCTTTGATTAAGGGGAGGGTGGGTAAGAGGATATGTGCTGGAGGTGCTTTTGGAGGGGAGAGGATGTGTGCTAGTAGAGCGGCTGGCTTTCTCAAGAAAGTGGTCTGAGCGGCTTATTAGTCGCTGGATCACTTTCAGAAGCAGTGGGGGGGGTCTCCATAAAGAGGACCTGGCATCCTTATTTCTATTTCAAGGGATGTTTACATTCCTTGTAATAGGAATAAAAGTGATGTAATATAAAAATATAGAGCAGTTCAGAAACATTGGCCCACTCTAGGACAGGACCGAGTACTTAATAGAGTGCTCCCCAAAAGAACCAAAGGTAGTTTTAAGATGTGCCACTAGTGTTAAGAGCCTCATTGCGCCCAGTCATTTGCTGCAATACTCAGTTTGTAATATATGGGTTACGATGCCCATGTGGGCTCATGTATGTAGGCAGGACGGTGCGCACCATGCAAACTCGCTCGTAGATTTATAGAGCAAAATGGGGACAAACATAGTGTCCCACGTCATTTCACACAGGTACATGGGGGCAGTACTAATGGTTTGACACTTTTTGACACAGAGTCTATTTCGATGTCACTTCCTGTAGGAGAAAGATTCGCCCGGCTGTGTGAGGGCCAGTCATTTTGGATATTTACTTTAAATACCATGTCGCCGGAGGGGTTAAATAAGGAGTTGGAGATAGGTCTTTTGATCTAAATGGGAATTTAGCATTAGGTATTACTATGTGTAGTGCCTTTATAAATAAAGTAACATGTGGAATCATAATCCCACCGGCATGAATGTGGTTATTCCCCCGTTCTAGAAGTCACTATAGGACATACTGTAGGTATCACTATAAGCATATACATACGTATGTATTGATGGGTATAATTAGCTGACATAAAATTCTAGTATAGTGTATGCATCTGTATACACGCATTTGTGTATGTATGTGGTTTATATACATGCATACACTTAGAACAGTGCCCAATGACTAATGAATTAGTTATGATTCATATATATATATATATATATATATATATATATATATATAATCAATTGGTTCTATTAAAATTAGAATCTAATTTTAAATCTAAATTATTCATTCATTTATTTTTACTGATTAAATTCATAGTCAGTTTAAATTGTCTCCATTTTGTTGTATTCTTTCATAATAAGCCTTTAAACTCAACTGCCTGGAAACAACCTTAAACGACCCTGTGGTCCGGGACGCATGCGCCATCTACGGAGCTGTACAGTGGTACCCTGCAGCTCGATGTGCGGGTCATGTATCCCTGCCTAGGGACCCTATGGTTCGGAATTACTTGGATGAACAGGCCAAGGGAAAGGAACAGCTTATTTTGTGCATACAAGGCGAGCTACAAGTCTCCCTGCAGTGAATGCAACTTGTATTGGTTGTAATTCATTTTAATAAATGTTATCACACCAGGGTGGCGTGTGCTTTCTCTTCCTTATGTTTTGTCAAAAAAAAACAATTAAAGGAACAGTGTAAAAATAAGGAAAAAAAAAGTGCTCGCTCACGTGCAGAAGTGAACGCATACGTCCTGTAAGTTTATTGATTTCCCCAGTGGCTGCTCTGCTAAGATCCTCAAAGACCTGAGACTTCCTAGGTAGGGCAATTTAGGGGCCAGATGGTGCTGCACAAAGTTAACCACAATTAAAATGGCCATAATGTGAATGTGGTTTTAAGTGGATAACAAAAAAAAACTGTTTTGTATTCCTTCTCTTTCGTGTGCGGTGGGACCACACTATTGTAAATAATTTTACTTAATGTTGGTTATGTTCAACGTAAGTGACGTCCCTCTGAACATCGAGCGGAACATACGTGTTTTATTCGACAAGGAAAGGGAACCGGACAAGTAGGTTCATTAAGGCTTGGTATCCCAGGGATCCGTCCCTATGTACTGGGCGTGTAGCTCGACGTCCCATGGTGACATGTCGAGGCATCTACCGCG
>BLSH010227492.1:76901-104672 GCA_018402905.1 Glandirana rugosa | reverse complement strand
ATCGGTAATCACCTAACAACTTGTTTACGTAAGGCCTTTTCTTTTTGTCCTTCAAGTCGAACCCAAATTAGCTTGTCCTTCACTCGTTTTAGAGGGGTTATCCCTGTATTTTTGAATTTACTTCCGACATGGGAATATATGTATTCAAAATTTATATTTATACTATATTCGAAATTTCGATTACCAATTTGTCATAACTCCCATGAAGACGCCTGTAAGTTATTCGGTTAGTTGTCGACGACTAACGACAGTAAATTCTAATTAAGTTTTTGTACCCAAAATAATTATTTTGTACATAATATTTATATTAAAAATTTAAGTTTGTTGAAAACAAAGACAAACAGCGGCCTAATGTTTATTTCAGAAAATAATTTTAGAAGACACATTAGCCTACAGTATCTGTTCAAGCAACTTTTGTTTTGTAGCAAAACAAAAGTTGTTTGAATTTAAAAATTATATTTATAATACATGTTTTATTAATAAAACCCATGTTTTTGAATTAATCTTAAATGACAGCAATCAGCAGCTGTTGATTGGCTTATTGAATGTCCGCAGAAGTACCCTCAATACTGTTTAACCATTAGCTTTAAAGCTTATATCATATTTATATTTAAAACTTATGTATATAAGGGTACAGCCTTCATTTAAGTTTTTATGTCCCTATTGGGGAGATTTTGCTCACTTCCTGTTCGATTAAACCCAAGCTGAACTTCCTGTTTTTCTTTTCCGGAATGCATTTGTTCAACAATCCACTAATGGCTAGAAAGTTTGTCACTCCAATTGCTTATGTGTAGATATTACATTTGTAAATGTATCTTGTTTTTGTTGTAGAGATGTAGTATTTTTCAAAATTCTCTTTTAGTATTTTTGTTGCAATTCTTTAGAAGGTACAGACCTTTGGTCAGCTTGTCTGTATGTGTCTATGGCTGTTTGCTATGTATGTAACACATCTCACTTGATTTTTGAGTTGGCTCCTGAAGGGTGTGCTAAAGGTGACTTTCTTTATTGGAAACATTTAGAACATACTAGAAGGAATCAGTATGGAGACTGAGACCTCATGGAAACTCCCCTTGGACTTTTGGGGAAGAAAATGTATAGAAAATTGAGAAAAAGTATAAAAAAATGGCTTTTTATTAAGTCTAATAGTAGGTTTGAATGTACAGTTGGGTCACAAGAAATTTTTGTTTTTAAAACATAGAACAATCAATGTATATTCAATACAAGCAATAAAAGTATGTAAGTGCCATAATACAATATAAATGACAATACTCAATGTGCAAGGGTCGGGCGCCTGTATAACCACATTAAAGTGGAATTAAGGGCCAAATCCTGCAGTCATCCCAACATTTTTCAGCGTTATATCCTTCTTCATGGGGTATTACATTGAGAGCTAGACATAGTAATCCTATCTGTAAATAGAACAGGATGTGTTGATATTTTTATTGGAAAAATTTGATGTCCTAGCCAATCAGCAGGCAATTCATGGCAAATGGTCTTCCCTCCTGCACTAGTGAGGTTTCAACTGCTACAACGTGTTATTCTTATGACTTTGGACCTGCTGCAATAATAATGCTGCAATGATCTCCACATCCTGGGTTGAACCCTGGCTGCTGGCCACCATGGATGTTCTACATAGAGGAAGCAAACTGCAGTAGCCCCCCACAAAGGAGGTGGTGGGTGAGTGAATGTCTGAGTGGATAGTCAATATAGGAATTTTTCCAGTGTCGGCCATGCAGGGCACAGGGGTGCCGCCCCCCCTAATCCATGCATGCACCCAGCCTCTAATCTACATGCAGGGCTACCTGAGCCCACACAGTTGTGTGAAAATAGCAAATTAATATTTACTATTGTCTTCCAGCCAATCAGAAAGGGGGTCCTGAGACCCGATCGGCCAGGGTGTCTCAGGACCGACTTCATGTTCAGCCTGGAGGAGAAGCATTGCAGTCCTAGCCCTCTCCGTACTTCTGCTGGACGAGGGGGTTCTCCATGATCTGCCTTCGTAGCTCATTCTTCATCCACCAGAAGTCTCCATCCAGGAACCGGGACAGGGAAATGGGTGTGATCCCAGTGTGATCAGTAGCCCCTCTGTCCATGACGGTGAAGGAAGGAGGTGAGATGGAGACCGGACTCTTCTCTTGGAAACTTTACCTCCTCTGCATTGCTTTCAGATCTATTCAGCCCCGGCTCTTCTTTCCCCCTGCCTCCTAAAGTAAGGAGTACTCTTAATGCCACCTTCCCATTCGTCTCACGTGGAGGGGTAAGGGTTGTCGATCGCCAATTTCCTGCCGTCTCCTGGGGGGGAGTGGGATGGTATCGCTGCCTTCGTGTCCGTCCCCCGCAGGGGGGGGGTGCCGTTAGTTTGCCACCCCCCCAAAATATTGAGCACCTGCTGCCACTGAATCTTTCCCGGCTGTCCTGCCTTTAAATAAAAAGATTGAGATATTGCTAGAACTTCAATTATCAAGGAGTCACTTTCTAAGTTTATTGTCCAGCCAGCATAGCCCTGTAAAAGAGAGACATAGAAAGTTAAGAAAGATGTGCAGAAGATCCATGTAGAAACCTTCAGGTATTCAGTGCTTCCTCCACCCTCTGTCTTGTTATTCATGCACTAGTGCAATAAAACTAAAAAAAATAAAAAAAGCGACTGGTGCCCATCTTTTGAACATCCTGAGACAAGAATTGCCCCCTGAGATGAATTTACCTGGAAGATTTTTGACAAGTAAATTGGCTTAGGACATTTGTATGTGTATATGTATTGTATGTATCTACTGTATTCGTTAACTGAATATCAGTATTTCATGAAGATTATTCACAATAGAGTTACATTGTATAGACTATTGTATACATATTTTTCAGGATGTTTTTGTACTGATTGATAGTATATCTGTTTGTGGTTTATTCACCTTTAGAAAAATAGTGGTATGTATGTAGATTTTTTTTCATGACATTCTTTTTCTATTTGCCCTGTAGTGATTAGTAATATATCTTTATGCGGTTTATTTACCTAGATTAGAAAGTTGGGGTGCATTGAGTTTCTTTATTTCACATTGTTTTCCAGACAAGCAGTATATCTTTATAAGGTGTATTTAACTAGTTTGTAAAAGTGGTGGTGCTTTGATTTTTTTTTTAAATCATTTTCCATTTGCCTTTTATCGATTAGTAGTGTGTCTTTATGTGGTTTATATACCTAGGTAAAAAAAAAAAAAAAAAAAGTGGCAGTATTTTAACTTGTCATTAAGTGTATGTCAAGGCAAAAAAACATATTCAGTACATCTCTGGAATACATGCACTTTCGCCGTGTACAGAAAAATAACTGATTTGGCAAACATATATGCTCCTACCTTCCTCTTTGACATTGCAACACAGTGCTGTCAGCACTGCCTACATAATTTCTGATGCTTTTCAAATTACACATACCCCCCCCCCCCCATCTCCATAACTCCTACTTGTGCACAGGAAGTTATCAGCTCACAAGATTCATGGCAAAATCAACAGATATGTTTTTGTGGTTTATTTGTATAGTAGTTTACTTGTATAGTTCGTACAAGTAACGGTAGTTTGTTTTTTTCTTTTGCAATTCATTAGTTCACCAGTACTCTAGTTTAAGGCCTCACACACACACAGGACGTTATGAACAACAAGCTATAAAGCTAGTACCGACGCTAGGACAAAAAAGCTGCATTAAAAACAGGATTTTATCAGCGTTTCGCATTGACATCAATGTGTGTTTTCAGCACTAGCTTTAAGCCTTGTTTCTCTGCCTCTATTCAAAATCAATGGTTCCCTATGGGAGCCCATTGATTTGAATAGAAGTCCCACAAGAAGTCGGATCATGAGGATCCGACTTGCGGTGCGACTTGAGTGCTGAGGATCTTGAAGCGGAACCCCCACAAAAATGAAAAAAAAAATGTGTGTGGCGTTCCCCCCAAGACCCTTCGGTCTGGTATGGATTTTAAGGGGAACCCACCAAAATCCCCCCTAAATCCATACCAGACTCTTATCCGAGCATGCAGCCCCACAGGTCAGGAAAGGGAGAGGGAAAGCGAGCGCCCCCCCCCTCCTGGACCATACCAGGCCGCATTGCCTCAACATGGGAGGGTGGGTGCTTTGGGGCAGGGGGGACCCTGTGCCCCCCCACCCCAAAGCACCTTGTCCCCATGTTGATGAGGCATCTTCTCCCTCTCCGGTGTCTTCTTTCTTCTGCTCTTTTGTGGGGTCTTCTTTCTTCTGAGGGGTCTTCTTTCCTCTGCTCTTTTCCCGGGTCTTCTGTCTTCTGCTCTTTTGTCGCTGTCTTCTCTGCTGTCTTCTCCCTCAGTTCTTCTTCCCATGTTGACACAACGCGATCTCCCAGACGAATGCTGTCTCTGCGCTCTGCATTGACTTATATTGGCATGGGGTGGGGCCACCTGCTGATGTCATCAGGAGGCTCCACCCCTGATGATGTCACTCAGTGTTGCCAACCTCCCGCAGCATTTTTTACTGGCAAAACATGGAAAATTTACTAGCGGAGCACATTTTTTACTGGTAACCTGAAAAGATAACTGAACTCCTATTAAAAACTAAGACAATTGATATTTAAACACAACATGGAAACACTGACAATACCCATATCAAGTAGTTTGCCCAGTTTATACTTAAAAAGTCAGCACAGCATGACAAATTATCAGACCCTGATATTTATAGACAGTTGTAAAAATCACTGATTTTTACAGACTGTCAGTAAATTTACTGGCGGTTGGCAACACTGATGTCACTACCCCATCATGCCTCAGGTGGTGACGTCATAAGTGGATGGGGTCTCCAGATGATACAGCAGGTGGCCCCGCCCCATGCCAATATAAGTCAATGTAGAGTGCGGAAACGGCATTCGTCCGGGAAAATGCATCATGTCAACATGGGAAGAAGAACAGAGGGAGAAGACAGCTGCGAAGACAGCAGCAAAAGAGCAGAAGACAGAAGACCCGGCTAAAGAGAACAAGAAAGAAGACCCCTCAGAAGAAAGAAGACCCCACAAAAGAGCAGAAGAAAGAAGATGCTGGAGAGGGAGAAGAGTCGGAGAGGGAGAAGACGCCGGAGCTGATTTAATAAAATATTTTAAAAAGCTGTGTAGTGTGGTTTTTTTTTAAATTTTTTTAGGTGAATGGGTAGGGGTACAATGTACCCCATACTCATTCACATAGGGTGGGAGGGGGCAGCTGGGGGCCCCTTTGTTAAAGGGAGCTTCCAGATTCCGATAAGCCCCCACTCACAGACCCCGACAACCACCCGCCAGAGTTGTCAGGAAGAGGCCCTTGTCCTAATCAATATGGGGACAAGGTGCTTTGGGGTGGGGGCAAGCGGCCTAGTACGGTCCAGGAGGGGAGGGCGCTCGCTCGCCCCCCCTTTCCTGACCTGCCAGGCTGCATGCTCGGATAAGGGTCTGGTATGGATTTTTGGAGGGACCCCATGCCATTTTTTTGGAGTGGGATTCCCCTTAAAATCCATACCAGACCAAAGGGTCTGGTATCCTCTTGGGGGGAACCCCGCCACATTTTTTTTTCATTTTTGCAGGGTTCCCCTTCAAGATCCTCAGCTCACAAGTCGCATCGCAAGCCGGATCCTCATAATCCGACTTCTGGTGCGACTTCTATTCAAATCAATGGGCTTCCATAGGGAACCATTGATTTTGAATAAAGGCAGAGAAACGCCTGACGAGGCATAATACTGTGTATACAACGTTAAGCCGCGTTTTGCCATGTTTAGCCGCGTTTTATGTTTTTACAGCTTGTTTTTACTGCTTCTGGTAGCACAGGCTGACGTTTTTTCTCTACTGCGCCATAACCTTTATGCCTCCAAACACCTCTGACAGTTTATGTGTGCATGGACACATAGGCTAAAGTGGAGGTGCTTTTAGAGGCAGTTAAAAAAAACATCAAATGCCCCTAACAGCAGCTGTAAAAAAGTCCTGTGTGTATGAGGCCTTAATAGAGTCCAAAGGATGCGGCCCCAGTCAAATAAAAAAAAACAAATAAAGCCCACCAGCAATAGATGATGGATTATTAAAGATGATATCCCAACACCAACAAGAGTGAAAAGGTGTAGAGTGCACTCATCACCGCCGTGCAAAGAGGGGCAATCCTGCTTACCAAATTGAGTTGACCCTTAAGTTATAAAGAGTCAAAAGCACATGGATGGAACTGATGAAACAAACATACTCTACTTTTGCCTTTTAAATCTATATGCTTAGTTTTTAACCACTTCAATACTGGGCACTTAAACCCCCTTCCTTCCCGGACCAATTTTCAGCTTTCAGCGCTGTTGCATGACATGAATGACAATTGCGCGGTCATGCGACACTGTACCCAAATGAAATTTTTATCATTTTTTTTCACACAAATAGAGCTTTCTTTTGGTGGTATTTAATCACCCCTGGGTTTTTTATTTTTTGCGCTATAAATTAAAAAAAGACTAAAAATTTTCAAAAACAATGCATTTTTCTGCGTTTCTGTTATAAAATTTTGCAAATAAGTAATTTCTCTTCATAAATTTTGACCAAAAATGATACTGCTACATTTCTTTGGTAAAAATAACCCAAATCGGAGTTTATTTGGTGTTGGCGGACAGACAGATGTGACGGGGACTGTGACAGATGTGACGGGGACATACAGATGTTTTGTGTATGGTGACAGATGTGACGGGGACATACAGATGTTTTGTGTAAGGTGACAGATGTAATGGGGGACATACAGATGTTTGGGGACTGTGACAGATGTTTTGGTGACTGTGACAGATGTTTTGGTGACTGTGACAGATGTTTTGTGTATGGTGACAGATGTGATGGGGGACATACAGATGTTTTGGGGGCTCTTTTATGGGGACACTTATGTGTACAGGGACAGGGGTATCAGTGTGCTTGGTGCACTGTGTCGGGGGCGATCTGTGACAGCTTTCTGCATGAAATCATCATCATGCAGAGAGCTGTCACAGAGCTGCAGCTCCCCCCCTTCACCCCCCCGCACTGAGCTCTCACTGAGCTCGGCGGGGGAGAACTGTCACAGAGACGTTCGTCTCTGTTTACAATGTGACGGCTGTGATTGGACACAGCCGTCACATGATCGGGAGGGCCAGTCACTGCGCCCGTATCCCGATCTATGCTCAGCTGGATCCTGTGATCATAATGATCACAGGATCTAGCAGCAGTGCGGCGCGTGGCCGCGCTGCGAGCTCCCGTTCTGCAGGATGTAAATACACGTCCTGTCAGAACAGGGAAGCTCCCACCTGGCCGTATATGTACAGTGGCCGGGTGGGAGGTGGTTAAGCAGTTCATCACTACTACTGCTTATTTACTACTTATGTTATGGTGTATACATATATACAGTATATATATATATATATATATATATATTTATATACACTCACCGGCAACTTTACTAGGTACACCTGTTCAATTGCTGGTAACACACATTTCTAATCAGCCAATCACATGCCAGCAACTGAATGGGGAAGAAAGGGGATTTAAGTGACCTTGAATATGGCAATGGTTGTTGGTGCCAGACGGGCTGGTCTGAGTATTTCAAAAATTGCTGATCTACTGGGATTTTCACACATAACCATCTCTATAATAGATATAAATATCCAGTGAGCGGCAGTTGTGTTAACGAAAATGCCTTGTTGATATCAGAGGTCAGAGGAGAATGGGCAGACTGGTTCAAGATGATAGATTATAGAAAGGCAACAGTAACTCAAATAACCACTCGTCAAATAACATAACCAAGGTATGCAGAATACCATCCCTGAATGCACAACACATTGAACCTTGAAGCAGATGGGCTACAGCAGCAGAAGACCACAATGGGTGCCACACCTCTCAGCTAAGAAGAGGAAACAGAGGCTACAATTCACACAGGCTCACCAAAATTGGACAACAGAAGACTGGAAAAAACGTTGCCTGGTCTGATGAGTCTCGATTTCAGCTGTGACATTCAGATGGTAGGGTCAGAATTTGGCGTCAACAACATGGATCCATCCTGCCTTGTATCAACGGTTTAGGCTGGTGGTGTAATGGTGTGGGGGATATTTTCTTGGCCCCCTTTGGGCCACTTAGTACAAACTGAGCATGGTTTAAATGCCCCCGCCTACCTGAGTATTGTTGCTGACCATGTCTATCCCTTTATGTCTACATTGTACCTATTTTCTGATGGCTACTTCCAGCAGGATAATGCACCATGTCACAAACCTCAACCTCAAATCATCTCAAACTGGCATGACTGACATGACAATGAGGTCACCGTACTCCAGTGGCCTCCACATTCACCAGATCTCAATCCAATAGAGCACCTTTGGGATGTGGTGGAATGGGAGATTCACTTCATGGATGTGCAGCCAACAAATCTGCAGTAACTGTGCTATGCTATCATGTCATTATGGACCAAAATCTCTGAGGAATGTTTCCAACACCTTGTTGAATCTATGCCATGAAGAATTAAGACAGTTCTGAAGGCAAAAGAGGGTCCAACTCGGTACTAGCAATAAAGTAGCCGGTGAGTGTATATGTACAGTATATATACACATATACACACACACAGCCAGAATTGTTCAAAGTACAACTTCCAGGATCATCCTTTCTTCTCACAAGCTTTGAGACCAGTGGCGGCCTATCCATAAGAAGCACAGGGGCGCCGCCCCCCCCCCCTAATCCATGCAGGCCGACGGATGCATGGATTTCAGTGGGGTTTTTCTTTTTTAGAAGCACATGATTAGAGCCTGAAGCTCTAATTGGCTTCACCCTGAGCCCACCCAGTTGTGTGACAATAGCAAATTAATATTCGCTATTGTCTTCCTGATTCTCCTCCCAGCCAATCAGGAACCGGGTCTTAAGACCCAATTGGCCGAGAGAAGACTTGACAGTATTGGCCGCCGTGGGAAAGAGGAGGGAGGCTGTAGAGTAGGAAGCCGCCATGAAGCCAGAGACGCAGGGTGAAGCCGCTGAGGAGGAAGAGGAGACGCAGGAAGGAGCCGAAGCTGCCCGCGACCTAGATGGAGTAAGTGTGGGGCTGATGGGTGGAAAAATGAGCTAGCGATGGGGGTGGCTTGTTTGCCACCCACCCCAAAAAATGGAGCACCAGCCGCCACTGTCTGAGACCACATAAAAGGAGGCTGCCACTAGAGAAATATGAGCTGCAATCTTTATTACTAAAGCCATTCATGAAGTAAATGAAAAGCTTCCAACCATTTCCAACTGTGTTGAAAGCTGCCTAAGGTACAACAATCTGCTAAGTTGTATGTAGCCAGGAGTCCAGAAATGCTCCTTTGGCGTATAGACAATTTTGCCCTTGAAATATTATAGATGATTCCCTCTAGTGTTAACCTGCTGAACAGGACCTGATCCTGGAGAGTGATGCTTTATGGGATTTGTAGTGTGACAAGATGGAAACAACTATAGACTCTAATGAGGAAGGACTATAATTCCCAGCGGGCTGTGCAGCACTGAGGGTTCTTGAGAAAAACAGTGCCTTGTGGGTGAACTTATTTAAGAGAGAGGAGGAGCTTATCCCGAGCAGAGCCTGATTTTTCTTCCACTTTTCCTCCTTTCTCCCTCGGTATCTCTTATTTTCTTCCCCTCTTTATCTCCCTTCATCTTTTTCTCACTCTCTTTCAATCAGTATTCCAGGTTTGAGCCTAGACGCCTGTTCTCCTAGCTCATCAGCAACGGAGTGCTCCCTCAGTCTATCTGTGATGTATATTACAGCCTTGGATATCGGTGTCACTCTCACACTCACTAGGTGGGGGCTGGCTGCAGGAGGGGTAGGGCAGAAGGCACAGCTTGTCCCCATTTGGGGTGTCTTCTCCCCGGCCCTTCTTTACTGGGGTTTTTGTCCCACAGCCCCCCCCCCACCATCAGTAATTCCTTTAAGGTGACTCATATCTAACCTCTTTGGCTGCTTAAGGAGATCACTCTGCCGAAGTCTATTGGTGTTTCACCTGTGGCCCTCTGTGCCTATACGGTAGGGTCACCCAATATCAAATTCATTATTATCACCTGCGGGGTGGGAGTCTCCGGAGGTGGGGCGCTTCGGGCGGGCTGGAACACGGAGATCCCGTAGATCCCTGGATTCACCTTGAAATGGCCAACTTCTTAAGTCTTCTGGGTGATTGGGACGGTTCCATCTCTTTACGAAGCGCACCCGCCCCGGACTCTGGACTCCCTTCTTTAGGGAGGAACCCATACTCCATTTTGTAATGTTCCAACCCTGGTTTCTGACGTATGGTTGTTAAGTATTTTTATTTAATGTTTGCAATTTTCCAGATTATCTGGACTTTTGTATGTATCGAATAAACCAATAAAACTATTGAAATATAAGAGAGAGGAGGAGCTTACTCCGGCCTCTTTGGACAGCGTGATCGATCAGCAGTCGACCACGTGTGTGCTTTCAGAGAAGGATCATGGCCTGCAGCTTATATGCAATGATTCCAGCAGGTTGAAAATTCTGTGAGTGACCCAACGGGCTGCAGATCTACAGCATCTTGGAGGGCGATTGGAGGAACCAGTTTAGTCTAATCTGAGTTTGTTCCAGCATCGCAGCCATCACAGTAACAGCCGTTTAATCGATCAAGGAGAGCTTTAAAGAGTACAGTGGAGGCCCAGGAACAAAGAGCAAGGGGTGCCAGCGGTTCCAGCGTCATCATCATCATCTGAACAGCCAGACCGTTTATCTGCAGTCACCCTTTTGGTTTGGTTGGCGACCTAGGCCCACCTATAAGAGTACATACATTGTTTTGCACGTTCATCCATTATTGCATCCTGGAGTATAGTTACTAAATATACTGGATTGCTGCTAGTCACCAGTTTACTTCCAAAAAGGCCAGAGATTGCTGAGGAGGTTGTTTGATTCAGTGAAGTTATTTAAAACTTCTTTTTGTGTTTCATCCCAAGGATTAGAAGGACACAGTGTTTTCAGTTACCTCTAAAACTCTAAGCCTCTCCCCCACTTCATTGTATTCAAGGTTGTTCAATTGGTGTTATTACATCCCTTAAGAACTCTCAGAACTAGAGCAGGAGTATTTAGTTAAAGTATTGCTATTTCTAATATAGTAGTATTATATTGAATGGTATGGTTTATTTGCATTTCATTGAATGATATTGTTTATTTGCATTTCATTGAGTGGTCCCATTTTATTTACATTATTTTTGAGTGGTACCTTAGGTTCACCTAGCTTTATAGGAAACATCACCATTTCTGTCCAATTTACTTTAATTTCTACCTAGTTATATCACTCACGAGTGACCCAGTGGGTAGTTGATTAAACTCAATTGGAGGAATTCTATTGTGGTATCTATTACAATTACCGATGAGTAGCAGGGAGTGGTGAATACTGTTTAGTAACTGCCCCTCCTATTCACTAAACTGAGCAAGGTCATGTTTGTGTGAACTTTGTGATTTACTAATTCAATAGACTGTTAATTGTTGTTCCTTGCATTGTGACCTTTTACTATTTAGAAGCCACCTTTTCCATATAAAGCAAGAGTTATGTAAATACTTCAAACTTAAACTTTGGTGTGTTCTCCATTACTACAAGGGTATTAACTCTAAAGCCTCGTACACACGGGACGACGATCGTATACAACAGGTCGTATGAACGACCGTTGTATGCAAAATCGATCGTTCGTATGCGTGATTAGAACAGCCGACATATGATGGTCGTACAAGGGGAGTTGTATGAGCAGACTAGAAAACTTGGTCATACCAACAAGCGCTCATACGACCATTGTATTGTGTGTACAGAGCAGTTAGTACAACAAGTTGTATTGTGCAAAACAGGCATGCTCCGAAGTCAGGAACGGCCGTATGCTAATTACATGCACCTGAACGTTCTTTCTGTGGTCGTACGATCGTGTAGAGCAGTCAGTATGCACGTTACATTATCCAACATACGATTTGAGACGATCGTAAGTACGATGGTCGTCCCGTGTGTACGAGGCTTAATGGAATCTTGCAATATGAGTTAGCCCAGAGTGCCAGGAATGTTGGAGGACTCTCAGAATGGGGAAGGCCAAAGGGGAAATGAAATCTTAAGCAATCCTCAAGGGGGCAATGTTACATGTATTATGAAGAAGAAAGCTTCAATGGTCCCTGAATTACATCTTTTTATTTAATACTCCTATCAGTAAATGATCGCAGTGACCCCACTCACCTGCTATTAACCGACTGTCTGTCTGAGCTTGAGAACTTATCGTCCTGTATTTAGGGTCAGGAATGGCAGTAAAAAATGCTGATTGCAATTGAAAAGGTAGAGGTCTATTTGTTTAGCTAAACTCTTTCATCTTTTGTTTCTGTATTGGCTGTTGTGTTCAGTCCCGATAAATTTGTACACTGCCGAATGCCTCTGTTCAGTTTATTGTTTATGCACACTGTGAAAATTGCCAATAAACCTTTTTGTAAAAGAAAAGGAAGAGAATGGGACAGCCCTGAGAGACATCTGGGCTTCTGAACATAGTGCGGTGGGCAGAGGCGTAACTAGAACCTTCAGGGCCCCGGTGCAAGAAATTATGAAGGGCCCCCTGACCCCTGGCCAGGGCCCTTCCCTCTTCCCACTGATCCTGGGGCCCTTTACTCCCATCGTGGGTCCCTTTATTACAGTACTGGAGTGGGGCCCTTTCATAAGTTCTGCAGCAGGCACCAGGGGGACCAGGGAAGCACACAGGGGCCCTGGGAACAGCAGAAGACAAGTAAACTGGATAGAGGAAAATGGAGGAGATTGGGTCCTCTAAATGCCACCCCCGCGACCCCTCCTATTCAGGTGTACAAGGGAGGCATATGGGCCCCCTGGACCATGGGGCCCGGTTGCAATTGCAACCCCTGCAACCCCTATCGTTACGCCCCTGGCGGTGGGAACATCAGATGGGGAAGGCACAGTGAAGGGGAATGGGACACTGCTGCTAGTGATATAATCTGTCTACAGATCCTCCTCCTACTAAGAAAAGCTCACCATGCACTCATGGACTGTGACTGGCTGTAAATTATTAGACACCTTCTTGACATCATTGTCAGGTGAAAGATAACACATCAGATACAAAAGTCCAGTTCAGGCTGTGTAGCATAGGGAGTTACAAGTGCTCACAATCCCATCTAGGGATTCTCAGAAGCAGTGGAAATTGTCTGCAATTACTGATAATTACCTTTCCTCTGTAGTAAAATATTTGAAATAAAATAGGTTATCATATATTTTTACCTGTGAGTGTATGACAAAACAGGTTTCAATAGGAGAGAAAAAGCCTCAGACCGGTTATAAACATGATTGCTGCATTCTTGATAGTCTAAAAATCAAGCCAACAACCAAATATCGAAAAGAACTTAATTTGAACATAGCATTTTTTTTATTTTTTATTTAAACGTTGGCTTTTGCATTGATCTTATTTTGTCAGCTGCAGTAAGTCATTCCTGGCATGTAGGTGATTCAGGTCATCTCTATCACCTCAGGATGAAACACATTGCAATGATAAAGAATTAAATATTTGTTGGAGTTGCCTGGCTGGATAGTAGAATGAAATAAAAATTGACCAAAGATCAAGTGGTATGTCTATTCTTTTTATTAGTTTGTTATAACAAACCATTTGTTAAATGTTTTAATAACCTTGGAGGGCCACCAGATATGGCAAAATGACTATGTAATTGCAAAATTTCCAGCAGCCTAAGGAGTGTCATGCCATGGAATTATATTACTTCAGTTCTACAGAAACCGGTTGGCCAATGGCTTTAAGATCTTTTTTTGTGGCTTCTAAGAACTATAATGGAGGGTCTGCATTAGACAAGAAGTTCAAGATGTGGATCAAATTAATAAAGGGTAATGGGTAAAGATGCCAACAGACATAGAATCAATTTAGCCCCAATCTGACCAGTATCGGTTGGATTAAGACAAGATTGCAACCTCCAGCCCGCTATAGCCTGTGTGTACAGGCCAACAAATGACACCACAAAACTATATAACCAATGTACATCTTATGCAGATGGAAATGTACAGGTAAGAAGTTTTATAAAGCCTTTAACTGCAATTGAAATGATTGGAAATCATAGGTAGCTTTTAATGCAAAAGTTCCACCTTGCTTTGGTTTGTTTTTCACTGGTTTGTTTCTTCCTGGTAGACACATTTTTTCACCAATTCTTTTTGCTTTGTTTCAACAGGAACGTGTTTTAAAACTGACATTTACTGTATATTCCATCCTTACTGAAGAAGGCGAATGCACCATGACCCTTAAAAGCTTGCTATGAATTCCATGGCATTTAGTAATTTACTTTTTTTAACCATTTTTACTTTTGTTTTGACAACCTTTTTTTTTTTCTTGTACCCAAAAAGGACCTATATTCAGTTTAAAGCACCATGATGTACTGATATGTAATGGCAAGGAGCAAAGGTTCAAGAGAAGCTAAAGTGGAACCTCACTCTCTCAATCAATGTTGACTATTTTTATCCATATGCTGTTAGCATTAGTAAATAGATAGGAAACTATCATATTTACTTGTTGTTTCTTACATTTCAGTTACTACATGGTTTCAAAGGCTAGGCAAATTATATCCTAGATCCTGGGAGTCTTCAGGAGGGGAGAAGGATTTCTCATCTATACACACCAACCTGCCTGCATGTCTAAGCTAAGTACAGGAATGAAATGCTATATGAATTATCTCCCCTTACTATGTGGCCACAGCCGGAAATGCTAGGTTTTTTCTTCAAAGTGATTTCTCAGCAAAATAAAGCATGGCGACATGGATGAATGGGCAAGTTTGCTTTGAACATTACCAATCAATTAAATAGGGTTTTTGGTTTGTGGTGCTCAGATGCAGAGTAGTACTGCTTTAAGTTGTTATACAGGGTGGGCCATTTATATGGATACACCTTAATAAAATGGGAATGGTTGGTGATATTAACTTCCTGTTTGTGGCACATTAGTATATGTGAGGGGGGAAACTTTTCAAGATGGGTGGTGACCATGGAGGCCATTTTGAAGTCAGCCATTTTGAATCCAACTTTTGTTTTTTCAATAGCAATAGGGTCATGTGACATATCAAACTTATTGGGAATTTCACAAGAAAAACAATGGTGTGCTTGGTTTTAACGTAAATTTATTCTTTCATGAGTTATTTACAAGTTTCTGACCACTTATAAAATGTGTTCAATGTGCTGCCCATTGTGTTGGATTGTCAATGCAACCCTCTTCTCCCACTCTTCACACACTGATAGCAACACCACAGGAGAAATGCTAGCACAGGCTTCCAGTATCCGTAGTTTCAGGTGCTGCACATCTCGTATCTTCACAGCATAGACAATTGCCTTCAGATGACCCCAAAGATAAAAGACTAAGGGGGTCAGATCGGGAGACCTTGGGGGCCATTCAACTGGCCCATGACGACCAATCCACTTTCCAGGAAATTGTTCATCTAGGAATGCTCGGACCTGACACCCATAATGTGGCGGTGCACCATCTTGCTGGAACTATGATGTCAGTGATAGGGAATTGCTGGCCATTAAGTCGGCTTTGGAGGAATGGTGGTACCTCCTGGAAGGAGCAGCTCAACCGGTATTGGTTTTTACTGACCATAAAAACCATTAAAAAAACCATATGCTGTGAAGATACGAGATGTGCAGCACCTGAAACTACGGATACTGGAAGCCTGTGCTAGCATTTCTCCTGTGGTGTTGCTATCAGTGTTTGAAGAGTGGGAGAAGAGGGTTGCATTGACAATCCAACACAATGGACAGCACATTGAACACATTTTATAAGTGGTCAGAAACGTGTTAATAACTCATGAAAGAATAAAGTTACGTTAAAACCAAGCACACCATTGTTTTTCTTGTGAAATTCCCAATAAGTTTGATGTGTAACATGACCCTCTTCCTATTGAAAAAACAAAAGTTGGATTCAAAATTGCCGACTTCAAAATGGCCGCCATGGTCACCACCCTTCTTGAAAAGTTTCCCCCCTCACATATACTAATGTGCCACAAATAGGAAGCTAATATCACCAACCATTCCCATTTTATTAAGGTGTATCCATATAAATGGCCCACCCTGTAGATCTCAGAGGTTATGGAAGGTACACTATGGATGTGTAAAAATTGCTTCTACGTCCCCCATCTAGTGAGATACTTCCATGCAGCCAGACTAGCTCAAATGTCTTCAATTTACTTTAGACAGGATAGACAGGACTGGGTGCGGATAGAAAGGCAGGCTACCCCGCGACACACGCTAGATTTTCTGTTATGGTGTTCTCCTAAAGACAGACCTCCAATTTTAGCCCCTTCACTCTCTAATGAGTTAGCTCTCTGGGATAAGATAAAACATACACCCTCTCTGACTTCCCAAATTACACCTTTGGCGCATCTCTTTAACCACTTCAGCCCCAGAAGGATTTCCAGCTTTAGGACCGGAGCCCTTTTTGCGATTCGGCGCTGTGTCGCTTTAACTGACAATTGCGCGGTCGTGCGACATTGTACCCAAATGAAATTTGCGTCCTTTTTTTCCCACAAATAGAGCTTTCTTTTGGTGGTATTTGATCCCCTCTGCGTCATTTCTGATCGCCGCTATAAACAAAAGAAGACAATTTTGCAAAAAAAAAACAAATTTCTTACTTTTTTCTAAAATACAAATCCAAAAAAACAATATAAAAAAACATTTTTTTTCACCGTTTTTGGCCGATTTATTGTCTTCCTCATATTACAAGAAAATCGCAATTGGCGTTTATTGATTGGTTTGCGCAAAAGTGGTCGCGTTTACGGATGATGAGAATTCATTTTTGGGGTTTTTATTTTTTTTTTATTTTTTACTATTAATGGCGGTGATCTGCAATTTTTAGCGGTACTGCAATATTTCAGCGGACATGTCGGACCATTTTGACACTTTTTCGGGACCATTGGCATTTATACAGCGATCAGTGCTATAAAAATGCACTGATTACTGTGTAAATGTCATTGGCAGTGAAGGGGTTAACCTGCAGGGGTCTCTCTAAGGGTTAAGTATGTTCCCTGGGCGTGTTCTAACTGTGGGGGACTGCCCTGGCTGGGGAAGGGAAGTGGTCACAGCCTTCGTATACAGGAAGGCTGTGATCACAGCCCTTCCCCCTTCACAGAACGGAGGTCCGTGTTTACATACACGGACCTCCGTTCCTTCGCTCCGGGGGGGCCATCGCGGGTAGCCGGCGGCAATCGAAGCCGCCGCACCCGCTCCCTCCGGCGGCGCGCGCACGCTCACTAGGCGCGATCACGCGGCCGCCGTCATATGACGGCAATCCGCGTTACAGAGCCACTTTGCCGTCGGCAAGTGGTTAATAATGCAGACTTTCCACCGGGCCTACACATCAAGTCATTTCATTGGTGGCTAAACAAAGGGCTGTTCCGCATCGGACACTTCTTTACAGCTGCTGGTCCGATCACCCTCAAATATTGTGTCCACAAATTAGACCTCCCAAAATCAGAGTATTTCAGGTTTTACCAAATCTCCAACTTCCTTCACAAAATTTGGAAGAATAAACCACTCCCCCCAAGTTTCACAGACTATGAACGATGGTGTGGTCAGCCGTCACTGCAGAAAGGGGGTATCTCCGTCATCTACGAAGCACTCACTCGTTCCATTAAAAAATCGACTTTTATGATTAACTGGGAATCTGATTTGCAGTTCGAATGGGATCTGGACCAGTGGCATGTAGCCTGTTCCAGATCCTTTAAGGGTATCTTGAACACCACTATCTCTGAAGCCAGCCTTTAGGTCATGATGAGGTGGTATCTTACTCCAGCTAAACTAGCTAAATTTTACCCAAATGCTGATCCGCTTTGCTTCAGGGGCTGTCTCCTTAGAGGCACTATGGCTCATGTCTGGTGGGAATGCCCCAGAATACGGCCGTTCTGGTCCAAAATTTTCAGCATCATTCGGAAGGTAACGGGATGCAAACTAGTAAGGTCTCCCTTGATTGCACTTTTAAATGACTGCATTCCGAAGGTACCGAAATTCAAAAGGAAACTGATTTATTTTATTCTCCTTGGTGCCAAGGTTACAATAGCTAGGGCTTGGAAGCAAGAACGGATTTCCCTAAAGGCAACGATCCGAAAAATCTCCTGGTTAATGACACAGGAAAAGCTAGCTAGCATCTTAACAGATAACCTTCATAAATTTGAATTAATATGGAAACCATGGGCAACCTTTGTTGGAGTCTCCCTTATCCCAGGCGTATCAGGAAACCAAAGTCTTAGTTGATTGACAGAGTCTTCAGTGATTTCACAATATCTACACTATCTACTGCATTCCTCTTCTTTCCTCCCTATCTCCTTTTTCTTCTTTCTTCTCTATCTTAGATGTTTTATTTGTTCTTGCCACTATTGTCATTTGGGTGGTAGGAGGCACAAGGGGAGTTCTTTAGGATAGGAGTTCAATAATGGCATTTATGTTGACCAAATGAAGATGAAAATACGATTTTTTCTTCCTTTTTTCTAGAATACGAGGCTCGGTGGGAGGGTCCTGGGGGAGTCCGAGGGACCCCAGCTCTCGGCACAGCATGATCCCTAATGGGTGCCGAGAGTTTGGGAGCCTCCCTTTGGGATGTCCCCTGATCGGACTTCCACGGGGTCACCCCATAGAGGCTCACTCCTGTTGAAGGGCTAGTTCTAAGAACCTCTTCATGTTATGATGTTCTCAGTAAAAGGACGCCATAGTCCATAATCTGCACTCAGTAGATAGTACAACAG
Organism: Glandirana rugosa; assembly: GCA_018402905.1. Taxonomy (NCBI): domain Eukaryota; kingdom Metazoa; phylum Chordata; class Amphibia; order Anura; family Ranidae; genus Glandirana; species Glandirana rugosa. Next base: position 85,965 of record BLSH010227492.1, on the reverse strand, counting down.
ACTTCTTTATTCTTGAAGCTTAGCTTAGCTTCCTCTGTTTATGTTTTAATGCTTATTTTACTCTCATTGATCCTAAAGGTACCTCTTTTGTATTCTTAATCGAATGCTTCACCTACCTTCCTTTTCTAATTGTCTAAATGTTTTTATTATGTTATTCCTATTGAATATAGCTGGCGAATTTACCTGAAATATACTACTGCATTTTTCCTGTTTTGTAAAACAAATTTCAATAAAAAAATATTGAAACGAAAAATTGCTTCTACCTCCAGGGGTTTATGTAGGGATGTCGTCATTAATTTGTCACTTCTTGCAGAAGGCAAAACAAGACAAGTATAATGCTGGTCATACACTTGTAGACTTTCCTATGAGCACTCTGATGAAAATCCTTGTCAGTACATTCAATAATGTCAACAGAGACTTGAAAGATGTCACTTGAAAGTACTTCCAAATTTAGTTTCTTTGAGGGTCCTTTCACAAGAGCATCAACAAAACCGATTAAAAAAAAAAACATGAACACTGAATCCATTTACAATATAGCAGTTTATCCTTCATTTTTGGCTTGTTTCAGTTTACATCAGAATATACTAGTTTTTTACATGTTTGTTTTTTCAGTTGTTAAAAAAAAATCATATAGGTGGACAAAAGTATAAACAAAAAATATGTTTCTGCCTAAAAACCAACACAAAAGGCATAAATGTAAACCAACAGCATCTATTTACATCCATCTATATCAGCAAAAATGGAAAAGGTCACAAACTATGTCCAGTGAATACCTATTAAATACCTGTTCTCAGTGACCAAAAATATTACCTCAATGACCAAGAATTTTAGCTGCTGTTAAATGTCATCCTTAATCACAGCAACCACAAATGATACCAAATAATACTAAATTACTAAATTATAAAATTATAATGTCCCAACTAGTGCATAATCCATATAGTGCAGCTTTAAAGTGAAACTCCATTAATGAATAATAAATAACACCCTTTACCCACTCATCAGCATCCTGTCTTTGTATATGGAGCTCTCAAGTCATCATTACGACTTGATTTCCAGGAACCGGGCCCACACCTCACTAGCTAGCCCTCTCCATGGCTTTGGGACATGCAGAAAGTCCCAAACAAGGTCATCACTCCCACTCTGACCGGAAGTCTTCCACAATGTCCATTGTTTGGGGTGGGACATAGGGGAAGTCCACTCCAAGGCCACCCTCAGCTGCACCTCCTTCTGAAATCTGGAGAACCTTGGCAGCTCTCTTAAATCTCCTCTCCCAGGATGAACGTCAGTGTCGGGTGATCTTATCACCACTTGGCGGTAAGTCGGTGCCCTGGTCTGGGTAGTGGATGGCCTGCGATTAAACAGCTGGTATACTTGGGCTCCTGCAGGGGGTTCAGATGATAAACTGGGCATTGGCTCTCTCCCACCAGCATGGGCTTCTGGAGCACTGATCCCTCCGATCTCCCATTTTGCCTCATCCAAGCTACTTGACCCAGGAGATGACCACTCAGTAAGCTTTTCTAGTGATTTAAACTCACACTGCAGTCTGGGGGAACCAAGTCTAAGGCCTGCTCCCCACCTTCCCTGCCCAGCTCACCTGAGGAGACTCCTCTCTCTGGCTTCTTCCACCGCAGCTAGCACATGGTGAGGCCTGCTCTTCTGCTAGCAGGACCTCCAAACCACCCATTACAGGTAAGGGCCATGGGCTCCCAGTTGCCCTCAGTTATGTAGCTAAGTACTTGGTGCTAGCAGGGTATGGATGAACTACTACTCCCAGCCCATCCTTCTTCCAGGCCTCTCAGGCCTACCTTGCTGTCCAGTGACACTCCTTCCCCTGACTTCTCCAACCTCCACAGACTGTCAACTGTCTCCTCCCAGCCTGCTCCAGCCTTCTCATCCAACTCCCAGGGTCTGTCACTCACTGACACCGGTGGATCCTCTTTAAAGTGTCCTCTATTTAGCCTCTCTGCTGTTCTCCCGCTCCCTTGTGCCGCTCCAGGAACCAACTCCTCTTCCTGGCTGCACCCAAACCACCAGGTCTCAAGGTCACCCCCCCAGACTGTGGGCTCCCTTTCCAGGTGAGGCCTCCACAGCACCTCTGCTACATCTCCCTCTTCCATCTGACACTATCCTCCCCCCAGCTGGGCAGATCACAGTATTTAAGGAGGCCAGCCCCCTGCCAAACCGTAATGGGGATTGGCCAGGGCTCCTTAACATACTTCAGAAAGTGACACCTCGTCATCCATCCCCTTTTTCCAGAGCTTTCTAGAAACAAAGAGGAGGAGTATCCAAGTTGTGTTCCTTCCTGAAATCTCCAGCTCTCCCTGGGCCACTCCCCGGCCAGATCAAAACAATTAGGCCTGCACTTATTGTCAGGCCTGACTAAATTTTGCCTCTCATAGCAAAAACCTTACTACAAAAAGTGCCTATCACTATGGGGGCACTACAGTTAAAACCAGAGTATCACATCATGAGGATCAATCGCCCTTTACAGGGAGTGATTTTATGGAGTCTTTCACTGATAGTGAATGTGAATCAGATTCTAAGCTCACCAAGTCCGCAGCTATAGAGTTATACTAGAGTTTGGTGTTCCTGCACTTCCTGATATCATGCACTTGACATCAAATGGTCTTGAAATGCAACATGATATACATTCAGATTATACATTCTACTGTGTGCATCGTTTACATTCAACTGTATACTTTAATGAGTTACAAATAGCCTGGACTTTCTAATGGTTCTACAACCTTGAGGTGAGGTATTTCTGAAAACAATAAAATAAAAAATGCTCTAGAAAGTGTGAATTGTCTGTACAATGAATATATTAGTACTGTACATAAACCATGCATTCAGATGAATTATAGTAATTGCAAAAATACAAAATGTTTTTCCTTAATGTCTTTGCTATACAATGATATTGTCCATATAGAGTATAGAACATTTCTAAACTTGCGCTCAATTCACAAAGCGGTATCTTCCACTTTAAGAACTGCAGCAAAATAATGCTTAACGTTTTCCAAAAAAATGTTTGGCATTCACTAAAATACACTTTTAAAATAATGCATGCAGTGTGCTTTAGTGAATGGAGCCCGTTATCACTGAAACACTGAAATACACTGGTCAGAAATACAAGTCCGTTTAAAGGGGTTGCATTAATATGCATTAAGATAAAAAACCTTCTGTGTGTAGAAGCCTCCCCAGCACCCCCCTAATTCCTTACCTGAGCCCCTTCTCTTTCCAGCTATGTCCACGAGTTTCTTAGCTGTCCAGGACTCTCCTCCTGATTGGCTGAGACACAGCAGCGGCATTATTGGCTCCTGAAGCTGTCAGTCAGCCAATCCGGGGAGAGGGGGGCAGGGCCAAGTCGCGGCTCCGTGTCTGAATGGATACATGGAGCTTTGACTCGGCTCGGGTGCCCCCATAGTAAGCTGCTGGCTGTGGGGGCACTCGATAAGAGGGAGGGGCCAGGAGCTGCAAAGAGGGACCCGAGAAGAGGAGGATCCAGGCTGCTCTGTGAAAAACCAACTGCACAAAGGGGTAAGTATAACACGTTATTTTTTTTTTTTTTTTTAAAAGAGACTTTACAATCACTTTAAGGACATGATAGAAACGCCAACTTTAAAATGGAAAGTAATCCTGATATATAAATAAATATACAAAAAAAAAATAGTTGTAGAAAGAGACAAAAAACATCTGACCTGGAATATAATATGATGTCTCAACAGGATATCCATAAGTTCAGCATGTCTAACCTTTGCTTACTCTGTTCTCTAGAATTGTCAATGCCTGCAGCACCAGTGGTATTTGCCTAAACTATTAAAACCACAATGCATAATACCCTAAAACACATTGAAACATGAAATATGAACAAAGCATATCATGCTATGAGGTGTACTTGTCTCAGTTAATAAAACTGAGACAAGTTTTCCTGACACCAAGAGAAAAAAAGATGACAGGGGAGAGTGCTTTCACTGATTGACAGCCTCATCTCTGTTCCTGTGTGCTTTGTGAAGGGGGGGAGTGGTGTCCTTTCCCTCCAATCAGCTCTCAGAGCTCTGCTCACTAAGCTCTGAAGAGTGTAACTTAAGCTTTCTGCCCCCTTTTTTCTGAACACTCGGACAAGCTTTATAAATTATGGACTTTGAATGCCTGTAGAGAAGATAAGACAGCAGATAAGCAAGTATAACTTATGTAAGAGAATTTGTTTAATCTCTGTGTATCACCTGAGGCCAGTCACTTCACTGGGTGATAAACTGCAGGGTCTGCCCAGTGCTGAGTGTTCAGGTAGGAGGAGATTTCCACTATAGCCTGTATAAACTTCCACATGTGTGATATCAATATCATGTGACCTGGCTAGCTCTGATAACAAGGACATGTTCTCTCCAGCAATAGAGACTAAACTGAGCATATGCAGCTTTACTACCCTCACTGTCTCTTATCTGGCCTTGCCAAGAGAGACCCTGCAGGAGGAGGAGGATCTGTCCATACAGGATCAAAAAGCCTTTTTACACAATGCAGAGGGTTAACCCCTTAAGTTCCAAAGTGAGTATAACAAGCATGCTTTTCTGCACATATAGACAGATTTTACTGTTGTGGGTTTAGTAACACTTTGATTGAGGCTCTCCTGGGGAGGAGGGCTCTGTGTCCAAACGTAGCTGCTGCTCACTTGCTGCAGAAGCCGGTGCCATCTTGGAGCATGTTTTGCATGTGCTTGTGTTGGTCCAGTCTGTTCCCTGTTTTGTTTTGGGTGGTGGACCCATAGGGGTTTATTTACTAAAGCTGGAGAGTGCAAAATCAGGCTCTTTGCATAGAAACCAATCAGCTTCTAATCTAAGCTTGTTCAATTAGTCTTTGGAAATAAAACCTGGAAGCTGCAGAAAGGAGCCTGATTTTGCACTCTCCAGCTTTAGTAAATCAACCCCATAGTGACTTGATGCAGTGGCACTGCAGCTAGCTGGGGATATAGTTTGGGGTCCTAGTGCCTTAGACTGGCGGTACTTCTCCCAGGCTGGGAGGAGTGAGGCTAGAGAGCAGTCACCTCGTCCCTCTATGTCAGTGGTTCTCAACTCCGGTCCTCGGGACCCACCAACAGTCCAGATTTTAAGTATTACCTTGGGGAGATGCAGACTAGAATACTGCAATCACTGAGCAGCAAATTATATCACCTGTTATGCATTTCAGTTATCCTGAAAACCTGGCCTGTTAGTGGGTCCCGAGGACTGGAGTTGAGAAGCACTGCTCTATGTGCATGTGCCCCACAAGACAATTGCTCTTAATCATGTGAACCTTCCATGCATATAATATGTACAAAATAACAATGTCAAACTAATGTTAACTGACACCTAGACATTACAAGATGGCCTACTGGATTTTCCATGGAAGACAATGCAGAAATGTCAGTGCTAGGAACCATGGCAAGGAGATCCTGTCACTATGGGTTCCAAAGAGAAAGCTGAATTCATAGGTAAAATACACACATGAATTTGTAATTCACTCACAACATTTTTGGGATTCATACACTACTGCCAGACAGCATGACCAATAAGGTTAGAGTTAAGTAATATAGTGGTGCCACCTCTCTGCCTGCAGCCTGCTAATTGGACAAAAAAGGAGCAGCAACATGCTGATAATCTATCAGTTCTGGTCACTCTGCTGTCTGCTCCTTTCAGTATGGTTCTTTTGTCAGCCCTTCTACATGCTACAGAGCCTGTGTAGTTCTTAGCGCTGCCCTTTCTTTCCCATTTTGATGCTATGCAGGGGATTGTAGGAGGCTGATATCAAGGTAGATTCAGGTTACGCTAACTGTATTATGTGGTGGGGCGGCATGTGGAGCATTTTTAATCCTCCTGAGCCTGGCAGTGGGTGGGAAACAGTGGCCCATGCAATTCTTTTTAACATAGGGGCTTTTGTTGTTCCGCTCTGGAGATGGCCCTCCACTAGCTATCTCCTCTCAAAATCCCCTAAAAGGCAACCCAGCTGGCTTGACCGGGATCTTGTGGCTTATTCCCCATGCCAGCAACTAGGTTCAACGTGCACAGGAAGGTTCTCATTAGACAGGAATAATTATATGTCCAGACTGGTGCATATCTTTTATATTGCTTTATTAAACAGGTTAAATAAACAAGGTTCTGTACATTCAGCTGCTCCTCAGGTTGCAGCAAAATAGCTTGGTAATGTAGCACTAACAGAATACAACAAAGTCTTTGGAGCGTGAGGATCCATTGGGAGACCTGTGCCTGACTTACTCGGACCAAGTCCAGGTATCCCCAACTATGGGACATGTCCTATGTCTTACTTCCCATGGAGGAAGAAATCTCCAGGCTTCCCCCAAATGAGGAAGCATCCATAGTTACATAGTTAGTCAGGTAGAAAAAAGACCATCTAGTTCAACAGAAATTTAAATTTCTCCTGCACTAACAATACTTTTGCATTTCTCAACATGTGTTTTTAAAAAATTAAATTACATAATGCATCCCATGCAATTATTTTTTCTGACTGCCTTCAATTCAGCTTTAGGCAGGTGGATAATTTAGTCGACTGGCAATCACCCAAAACTCAAATGTTAGTTTTAGATGAACGCATTTCAAGCAGTCTGTGTGCAAAATCTCTGCTAAACTTGCTTACATGCTGTATAATTTTGCATTTGGAACTTCACTCAAGCCGAAAGTTCTTATATATACTTGGGGAGAAGGTCATGTTTCGAGGACAAACATTATGATAATAAATATTAATTCTGATGTGCTAGATCGTGCAGTTCTCTAAGTGCCTCTTTGAGATGTATACTGTTTATAGCATATGCTTGATCATATTCACTATGTACTTTACCTTTGTAGAACACTCAGAGGGAAAAAGAAAGCTTCATGTTGCCTTCAATTCCCCAGTGTCTCTTTTTTAAGTTAAAACCCAGTAAATATGAGCAAAGTTCAGAGACGAAAGCAGACATTTAATGCTGAATCCGAAGCACCTGAAATTATATTTTAGCTCCAATATTTATTGCTCAACAATAAAATCATAACATATTCTGTTTGTGTAATCAGTTCATTTTCATCCAGCACGGCGAATGAAATACATTGCCAGCACTGACATCAGAGAACAAATTGCAGAGTATTTAAAAGGCTAAATGACTTACTTTGATACTGGTAAAGTATAATTTACACACTGTAGATGGGATAAGGCCAAAGTGTTATTGTGCATTAGTTCCTTGGATTCCATCTCTCAAATTCTACAGCTGTCACTGCCGTTCTCATAATGAGAAAGCATTGTCTTCCTCCTAACAGATGGCTGATTACAATGTTAAGGAGTTGAGCAGTCACATAGTGAAAGGGTCCTCTTAGTATTTCTTGCTTTTTTTTTTTAACTTAGACACTCTTTAAACAGCTGTTTTAAAGGCAACCTATGCTCAAATGGAACTTAAAGCTCAGTATATCTTTTTATAGTGTGGGAAATCTCCCTTTAGACGGTTGCACCCCAAAACAAATGTCCAGATTAGAAGAATGCTCTTCTATACCTATTGTAGATATGAACAAAAATGTAGGATTTTCCTTCACTTTGAGTTTCCGTAATATTGGTCATCAAGACAAATAGCATCTCAAGTGTGCACACATACAACAAGAAAAGTCTTATGGGGGGTTCAAGCTTTTCCACTACCCTATACCAGTGGTCTCCAAACTGTAGACCATGGGCCAGATCGGGCCCTTCGCTTGCCTTTATCCAACTGCTGGGACACTATTCCTTCCACAGATATGAGGCACTATTCCTTCCGCTGACACCAGTGTTGAGACAGCATTCCTTCGGTTGAAACCAGCAGGGGGGTGCTATTCCTCCCTGTCAGGGATACCACATGCAGGCATCCAGCAAGGGTGAGCAGATCAGTTGGCTGCACCTTAAGAAATCAGGACCCAGATGAATAACTGAAAGTGCATTTATTAAGACAAGGACACTCTTCCAATACCAACACCAGTAGATCATAAACAAGTGAAAAGTAAATGTATGAATGTGTAGCGCCCCTACCCAAGAATAGGGTGACAGGTAAATTTAGTTATGCTGGGTGGTAGCCAGCCTGGTTGATTTGTAGTGTTAGAGATTAAATGGCTTTGTTTCAGTCTTATGTGGTTTCTGTCAGTGGGTGGTGCTGTTGCCTCTGACGTTAGAGTGAGGAGCTACAGTATATTTAAGTTATTGTTAACCCCTTCCTTACCAGCGTATAGTAATTATACGTCTGCAAGGTGCACTCTTCATCCTAAGTGGACGTCATATGACGTCCACTTGTTTTCACCATTTTGCGGGCCCCCAGACAAAGCCCAACCCTGATCACGGTAAAGAGCCAATGATATTGGCTCTTTACCACGTGACCGGCTGTGTCCAATCACAGTCGGTCACAGAATGACGAGAATCCGCAGTAACAAGCTGTTACAGGGTTCTCCTCTTCACACACCGATCGTTACCACTTACTGTGTACACCAAGCAAGCCCCCCCAATAAAGAGTACCTGTCACCAACCCATCAAAGTACTTGTCACAGCCCATCAGAGTACCTTTCACTTGCCCATCAGAGTACCCGAGTACCTGTCACCAACCCATCAGAGTACCCGTGTACCTGTCACTGACCCATCAGAGTACCTGAGTACCTGTCACCAGCCCATCAGAGTACCCGAGTACCTGTCACCAGCCCATCAGAGTACCCGAGTACCTGTCACCTGCCCATCAAAGTACCCGATTACCTGTCACCTGCCCATCAAAGTACTCGAGTACCTGTCACCTGCCCATCAAAGTACCCGAGTACCTGTCACCTGCCCATCAGAGTACCCGAGTACCTTTCATCTGCCCATCAGAGTACCCGAGTACCTGTCACCTGTCGATCAAAGTACCCGAGTACCTCTCACCTGCCCATCAGAGTACCCGAGTACCTGTCACAAGCCCATCTAAGTACCCGAGTACCTGTTGCCAGCCCATCAGAGTACCCATCACCAGCCAATCAGAGTACCGCAGTACCTGTCACCTGCCCATCAGAGTACCTGAGTACCTGTCACCGTCCATGAGCCCATGAGTCTACCCGTCCACTGTCCATGA
>BLSH010227492.1:43079-55399 GCA_018402905.1 Glandirana rugosa | reverse complement strand
TATTCGACCTCAGTGTATCACGACGTCAGTGTACGAAAGACTCTGAGACTGATCACGTCCCTCTCCTTCGATTATAAAATTGTAGAGTAGAACGTAATGTCCTGCTAAACTAAGACCTGATTAATCTCTAATGATGATAACGACGAGACTCCCTGTCTAACGTCTAGAGTGGGACGTCATGTGTTGCTAGACTAAGACCTGATTAAGCTCTAAAGAGTATGACGACGAAACTCACTGTCTAACGTCTAGAGTGGGACGTAATGTCTTACTAGACTGACGTGATCCATCTCCGAAGACGAATCTCCCTGTCTAATTATGAGAAATCTCGAATTAGTCCAGAATCAGATCGTTGTGTACTGCAGGGTGAGATCTGCAATCTGTCCCTCAGAGCAGCAATAGTAGTAATCTCTAATTAGTCCAGAATCAAATCGTCCTGTAATGCAAGATGAGATGTTAAAATATTAGCTTCCTCTCCCTGCACTAGTCAGAGTCTCAGAAAGCATGTGACTGCAGCACTATGTGACTCCAGCTTATAAAGAGACTGGGTCACATGATGCACTGGCCATTCACAGCCATGCCATCAGTAGGCATGGCTGTAATGGCTTCTAAGGGCAAACCAGTGAAACGCTTGTTATTGGCTGCCCTGCAGCTATTCAACATGCGTGATCAACTACCAGAACACAGAACCCGAAAGTTTTTGGAAATGTCCGGGTTCGGGTCCGGGTCCCGGACACCCCAAAGTTCGGTACGGACCCGAACTTTACAGTTCGGGTTCGCTCAACTCTAGTCATAATTTCTTTCAGCTGATAACATTAAGCAAGAGAAATATGCACAAGGATGAAGCTGCATCTTTTCTCCTTTTTGCTGAGAAAGGATAGCTCCCACAGCAGAGTCTGAGGCATCCACTTCCACTATAAAAGGAACTTCAGGATCAGGATGTACCAATATTGGTGCAGAAGTGAAAAGTGTCTTTAGCTTAATAAAAGCTGTCTGTGCCTCAGCTGACCACACAAAGGGTATCCCTTTCTTTGTCAGCTGTGTAATTGGTGCTATCAACAGAAGTTTCTTATGAATTTTCTGTAGAAGTTGGCAAAACCAACAAATTGTTGTATTTCTTTAATATTTCTAGGGGCAGGGAAATCCACTACTGCTTTGATCTTCTCAGGATCCATGCTTACTCCTTTAGGAGAAATGATATATCCCAAGAACTGCATCTGGGTTTGTTCAAACTCACATTTCTCCAATTTAATATAACGTTGGTTCTTCCTTAGCCTTTCAAAGACAGTGCAAACATGTTTGCAATGCTCCTCTAAGTTATTAGAAAAGATTAGAATATCATCCAGATAAGCAATCACAAACTGGTCCAATAGGTCTCGAAAAGCATCATTGATGAAGTGTTGGAAAGTGTCAGGAGCATTGTAGAGGCCAAAAGGCATAACCAGGGACTCAAAATGGCCATATCTGGTTCTAAAGGCGGTTTTCCATTAGTCTCCTTGACGCATGCGGATTAGGTTATATGCCCCCCGTAAGTCTAGTTTTGTGAATACTTTGGCAGAGCAGAGTCTTTCCAACATTTCAGAGATTAAAGGAAGTGGATAGCGTTTCTTAATAGTGATTTTATTCAAGTTCCGGTAGTCAATGCATGGACGCAAGGTGGAATCTTTCTTTGCAACAAAGAACAGGGCTGCCCCTGCAGGGGACGTTTAATTCAGGTTCTGAAAGGTTAAAAAGGCGACCAAAAGGTATTTCAGCCCCTGGGAGCAGTTTAATGGGACAATCATATGGGTATTGAGGCGGTAACTGATCGGAATTCTTCTTATCACAGACATCCCGGAACTCATGATATTGTGGAGGCAAGTTGTCATATGACTGCATAGTAACCATATCCACCTGTGACTCCTTGACTGGAAAAGAACTTGTTTGACAAGGTTCCCTACAGAATTCCTCACAATGGGGGGACGTAAAGTTTATAAGCCGTGCTTCCCAGTTGATGGAGGGGTTATGGGTGGAAAACCAAGAAATACCCAAGATGATAGGAAATTAGGGTGACGTAATGAGCTGAAAACTGATGGCCTCATGATGGTTAGCCTAAAATTGCAGTACCAAAGGGACTGTTTCCTAGGTAACAGGTCCCGAAGTTAAGGGTGAACCATCGACCGTCTCCATAACGATAGGAGCAGACTTATTTCTCGTTTGGATATTATTGCTGTGGGCAAATGCTATGTCCATAAAGTTTCCCCCAGCCCCAGAGTCCAGCAAAGCAGAGCAAGGAATTTCAGTACCCTCGGAAATGCGTTTAATAGGGGTGATAAAATGAGTTAGTACAGAATTGACTTTATTCTCTTCATGAATCAATGGGGAGATTGACTGGGTAATAGAGTTTATTTGCTCAGGCATGATCACATCAGTCGTCGCAATTCTAACCTTGTTAGGACAGTTAACAGCATAATGCCCAGAGTCCCCACAATATAGACACATTTTCTCAGAATGTCTTCTCTCTTTCTCCTGAGTAGAAATGGATCTCTTAATTGAATCTACCTGCATAAGTTCAGCTGTGTCAGAATCTGGAGAAACTCTTGGATACTTCTGAACAAATTTGACTAGCAGAGAAATGCATGCCACCATTACTTCCAAACATTCCCAGTCTCTCTTTCCTCCTTTCTGTAAGTCTTTGATCAATTCAGATACATAGTTGGATGAAGGCCTCAAGATCATTAGGAGTCTCCACTCTGGCAAGCTCATCTTTTGCCTGTTCAAAATGCCCTTGGCAGAACTGACTTTTTTGCGCTGCTGCGTTCCAAGTGGTATCTGTGATCCAATATCTGAATTCAGCTGTGTACTCAGCAACAGAACGTTTACCTTGCCGTAAACTATGTAACTTTGCTTCAGCAGTAGCACAGCGGTTGGGATCATCAAAACCTGATTCATCGCGGCCTAAAAAGTCTGGAAATTATTCAGGGTGGCTCTGTCTTGTTCTATATAAGGGGAAGCCCAGGCTAGAGCTTCCCCAGTCAGGAGGTTGATAACAAACATTACCTTCTGTTTTTTGGAATTGAATGCAGCAGGTCGCATTTGGAAATATATGCAACACTGGTTAAGAAAACCTGTGTAATGGCTGCAATTTCCATTAAACTTGGGTGGGTGAGGCATATGTGCGTTAGCATCATCTCGGGAACATAGGTCCAGCAATTGTTTTTGAAAAGCACAGATCTCTTCATGTTGCCCTTTCAGCACACTTTCCAGTCCAGCAAATTTTTCTTGGTAAGTGACACCGAACTTCTCCAGCTCTGCAATTTGCTGCCTGAAAGGAGCCACAGCGTTTGCTATAGCGGCCTCCATGTTTTAGGCCAGGTTATTCTGTCATGATCAGGCTTCAGGCTCGAAGACCAGTTGCTATAGCAGTTGCAGGACTACCACTGACCAGCAGGATAGTCACCCTGGCAGATGACACAGGTTCACCTGAGGTGCGGAGTCTAAGTACTAACTGGTGTTCACCAGAGCTCCTGATGGTGGAGATGGATTTAGCTGTGTGTTAGTACCAGGTTGCGGTCCTCAGGATCGCCCCACCAGGGTGTGAGCAAGCCGAGTTCCAGTAGCGGATGAGCAGATAAGGATCAAACAGGAGCGTGGTCAGTAAACAAGCTAATAGGTCGGTAACGAGTAGTTGCAGGTTGGAATCAGGCAGTAGAGTAGTCGAGGAACAAGCCAAGGGTCGATAACGAATGGTAGTAAAATACGGACAGCAGTAGGGAAGACAAGAGCAAGGCACTGGCTGAGAAATCACAATAACCTGGCAAAGAGGAGGTTCACCAGCAATCAAGACATAAGGCAGGGTTGTCCAAGGGATCAGGCAAAATCCCAGATAGCTCAGTGAGAAGAATCAATACCAGACAAAGAAAAAGGTTCCAGGTTTGATCCCAGGTCCTGACATTCGCCCTCTACTAATTTCCAATCTCCAAATGCAAGCAGGTGAGTGGAAATTTTGAGGGCTGCAATAAAGTAAGCAAACATAATAGTAATGACATGCAGAACCAGTATTTGTAAATCCCCTAAATGCATTTCTTTCCTAGATGAATGAGCATGTGATTGGCTCCATGTGAAGCATTGGGCCAATTGGTCCTTTACATGGAGATTGACTCTGTCTGACATGGTTGGGCCAATCAGTATCAAGCTAATTAGTGCTGTCATATCAAGAGTCAATGGCCCTGTTTAAGCTACAACTCCAGCAATATGTAGCTTACACAGGATCTTCCTTTTATACTCAACAGCAGGAGTGGCGGGGGAGCTGCTGGAGAGGGCTAAATTATAGCTGAAATTTGCACAGCTTACATTTTGTGCTCCACGGCTCCTTTCCCCTCATCAACATGCTAATGAAAATTTTTAAATAAAACCTTTCCGCTTTCATGTAAAGAATAGCCTTGCAATGAAGGACATCCACACAGGTACTGTATATCTTCCATCTGTGTATGATTAATAGCAGTGTATACGGGATCACAGAGCATAAGCGACAGTGATAAGGTTCAAGAATAAAGACACAGTTTTATATGGCATTTGTTACATATTAATTACATGCTTTCTACACTATTCTATATTTGGGGCACATATACAATGGTAAAGGGCAAAATTATGATTATCTAAGATAACATTGTAAATGTATCATAATGATAACTGGTGACAAATGACGTTTGCATATTAAGTAATTCTTGTGAATTGTCTTAAAAGAATTATTAAACATAACATAATATAAAAGTAAAATATCAAATAACCATTGCCAAGAGTACAAGGCCGCATGTCCTTTCCTATCCACCTGCTTCTAACCACCATCCCACACATCCCATACATCTAGGACAATGATTAGCAGCATGAGTCTAATTCTACAGACATCCTCTCATTACTACATTGTCATGACAGGGCTAAAATAAGAAGAAAGAACCCAGAATACCACAAGATGTAGAATATAGTTCAGATTAATTCACGCCTAGATAACTTCCTTGTGACTCCATTTTGTTACATGTTAGAAACTCAACTCCATGATGTATCTCATCGTAACAATTTCCCCTGTTGTTTGTGTTCTTTATCATTTAGAAGGTTTTACTGCCAGTCTCAGTTTGGACAAAAGTAGCCACCATCTCATAGGTGGATGGACGATCAATGTCTGCAGGCTCAGAGTGAAAAAAAATTAATTTCATGCTTTGCAGTACAGGTACAAAAAATGCAAAAGAGCAGGCAAGCATTCAACCAATGCATATATGACAATTCACATGCTAATAACATAGAGGAGCCCATGCAGGAGACCAGCAATCCAGCCTCCAATTCCCATGAACCAGTTGTATGGGCAGAGCCAGTCAACTCAACTTGCAAAATCGGCCCAGGGTTTCTCAGTATGTGCAGTTCCAAATTCTTGCCTAACAGCTGGCATCTTCGGCTTCAGTATCATTGGAAATGTAGTTGCAGCAGGATCTACCAACAATTATACACATTCCTTCCTGACTGGCAGTAAGATAATCCAACACATGCCTTGTGTTGTATAGCTTCCTTTTTAATCATTTTCAATTAATTTGCTACAATAACAAAGTTCTTGCCATAGATTGCAGTTATATTATCCATCAGATCAGTTAGATCAATGATAAAGCTAAAAGCTTTCTTCATGCAACACCTGTTAACCCAGGGAATGTTAAACAATGGCTTGACTACCCTAGATTCAGAAGGAAGGTTCAATTGGATTCAATTGCTCTCCAAAGTGTGTGTTCACATCTCTCTGTTTTAAAGATGCTGGGGAGCCTTATGAAACTGTGTTTTCTTAAAATCATTATCTTCCATATACCAAGTGTCTGGAATGACTCAACCAAAATAGCATACACCTGTCGCATCAATGGGCACCAAGTTGTATGCATATTTTTCACAAATGAAACAGAATGCTGGGGAAGTGGAACGTGCCTTTTTGAAGTTATGGACCAGTAAAACAAGCCTGCAACTGAGAGTTATTTACCTTGGAATAGTTACTGCTAGTTAAATTATACAATTCCTTAGAAATGTCATTATTCCACAGCAGATTATTTTCCCTAAACCAGTATCCTAAAGGAGCTGATCCACAATCTGAATTGCCTATAAACCTGGTGCTGTTCCCATACCCTGAGTTTAGTGGATATGTGTGTGTGAAGTTCATTTGGTGGAGGTATACTAGAAAAAAGCAGAAAAGACACTGAATTCCCTCTGTTGGGCCTCTTCCTCAAATGGTTTTAGTATAACTGGTACTCCTAACAATAGCAGTGCTTTGTGTAAAATGGGTGGTATAGATCCAACACTTGGGAATATTTAACTTCTTGGTAGTTTGCAGATGCATAAAGACAAATGTATTCTGAAAGGGTTCAACCAGATGAGTTCCAATCTCCCTTTTTTCCCTTTCCTTGTCCACAGTTTTGACAGTAATGTTCATGTTTGGCTTGTGTGATGCCAAATCCAGTTTCATTTGACAAACCAGTATGATAATGATAATCACCAAAGTTGTTGTACAAAGGATATCCCTAGAGTCCTTTACTAGCTTTCGGTCCTAGCAGCTTTGCAAGATTCACCAATTTTCCTCTTGGTTTTTGGCCTGGTAAGCAGTGGGGAATACCTGAGAGGTACAGACAAAGAAGGTTTTTCAGGATTTTAGTACAGAAGGCTGTACAACTCTGCAAGACTGAAGGTAATACAGAATTCCAGCTTTAATGTGAATCTTTTGGTTTGCCCTGTGTGAACAAATTATTGGTACTTGACACTTAAATTCCAAAGTATACATACTGTAATTCACACCTTTAGTGGAGTGTCCATTTAGTCAACATGCTCAGATGCAGGGGAGGGCCTTCCCTTCTCCTCTACCTCCTTTTCCCACAACTCTCTGGATTTTTTGGAGATGTTTTTGAACTCCATTCCCTCAGCAGCTTAGAGAAGCCACACCTGATGAGCCAGAGGCAGCCTGGCAAGTGATTTTCAGCCAGGAAAAATGGCCTCCATTTTTGAAATTGGCGTTTGGGTAGCTGGGTAAGAGCTAATAGCATGCAGCTTCTCTAAAAGACTACTGTAAGGAGCATGCCCATTTGCTACTAATACTTCAGTTCCAATGGGGTGTTGCTTTATCTTTGGGATTTGTACCCCTCCAGCTGTTCACCTGCGTTACTAAAGCTACTCTGAACTTCACTGTGAGAGAGAATATTTATGAGGATAGTGACAAGTAGCTATGCTCTGTACTGTTTTACTAAAGTGGCGATTCTCAGCTGCATCTATTGTTATAGAGTCTTATGGAGAATATGCTAGACAGCTACCTGTTAGCCTTGCTGAGCCACAGAGGTATTAATGTGAAGAGTCCATGTTTGTGTAGCTTTCTTTGCACATCATTTATTATTAGTTACTCTCTGATCACTTGGCCAATTACCCATTCTGTTAAACACTCATTTACCACATAGCAATGTCATGAAGGTTGCTTTCACCATTATTTTCTGTTGCAGATTTGTAGCATCCTGCACCACATACTTACTTACCAAACTAAGATCTACTTACCACAAGATACCTATATTTTGGTGTGTCAAGAGATTTAAAATTCATCTGACTGACAGATCATTTTGCTCATCATTACTAACTGTCTCTCTGCTTATAATAAATTGTTATTTTTTCAAGTCATGGAATAGCTAGTATTAAATAGTCCACTGGGCTAATTCTGTAATTTTGAAGACATTGTTCTGCTTATCCGGGCAGCTTCTTAATTTCTAATATAGCTGAAAAAGCTACTCAGATGAGCAGTGGAATGCCTTAAATGTTACAGAAAAAGTCCTGTTAAATGTTACAGTCTTCTACTAGCTTGTAGGTAGGCGCCTACTGTAAGTTTCTGTTTTATTATGTTTGCAAGGGACCAACCTGCCAATGTGGGAATAGACCTATGAGGACCATGTGCTGTGATGTAGTCCTCCTTCTCTTGTTGCCATCCCTACAATGGGCCCATTCTCAGGGAAAACACGTGTCATGGACTTTAGTTACTATACACATTTTCTATCTCAGGTATGGGCAGCACAATTTACCTATGCAATAATCCTGTACCGCTAGGGACAGTATCTTATTTCAACAGCACAGCCAGTCTACCTCAAGATCTATGTTTATGAATTGCATGTGCGTGAAACAGATGTTCTGAATATTGATGTGTTATGTTCAAAGGGAATTTTATTAACAAAGAATTTGCCTGTGTTAATTACTGGGAAGAAGTGTTTTAAGTGGGAGAGCAAGTTAAACGCTGGTACCATTAGGAACAGCATTCAGTTCTGTCAGCCACAGCCTGCCATGGATTTTGCAAGGCTGCATGCAGCGGGCTGGATGATGCACCCCTCCCTCTCCCTCCCAGGCATGCTAAAATGCCAGGTGGGACACACTGCATCTAGACAACCCCCTATGAAGTCAACATGCATTCTGTGACATATGAAAAATATGAACTTTCTGGGCTCCCATGCAGCATACTTGTTGAAGGTCGGTGAATCACTAGGCATTGATGCAAGTCATCAGATTTATGACTCTAGAGCAGTGGTTCTCAACTCCTGTCCTCGGGACCCACTAACATGCCAGGTTTGCAAGATAACTGAAATACATCACAAGTGATATAATTTGCTGCTCAGTGATTGCAGTATTTTAGTGTGCATCTCCCCACGATAATACTTAAAATCTGGCCTGTTAGTGGGTCCTGAGGACAGGAGTTGAGAACCACTGCTCTAGAGCCTTCCAATTTTCCAGTGTTCCTGTAGTAGTGGACACAGCCATGTCAGTTCTTTTATTTTATGATCAAATGTGAATTCAGGAATATGGGTTTATAGCCCAGGCCCATGCCCAACCTAAAATATTTATTCACTACAAATACATCATACTGTTTCTTTAAAAATAATCATTTACAACAGAGTGGACAGAGTGCAAAGAGAAAAAAACAATTTCAATCTCCAGCAAGAATAAGTGGGTTATAAACTTAATGTTTTACATCAAGCATTTGATGGCCAGCAGCTGACATGATGATATCTTCCAAAATATCAAAAATACAAATTTTATGCTCTATTTAATGGAAAGTCAGTATAAGCAAAGCTTGAAGCATATGACTTTTAAAATAGACACCAGCAGATTAATAATTACTGAATTCATACTGTAATTACATTACCAAGGCAGCTGATATGATTTTAAAATCATGTTCAAGTGACCTCAGATGTCTGAAACTGAAGCATCTCAGTATGTATGACTAAAGAATACAATTGTAATTTTCTACTGATAATCACAATTTCACCAAAATTCTATTCCACATAGTAATAGCTTCACTGTTCACTGTAAAACAGTAACTAATTGCAAAATTGTGCTGCTCTGTAGTGGCAAAAATTGATTCCAATACTCTGCATTGATTAACCCTGTATAAAAATGGTGGATGTAGCTTTAATTATTTTGCTTTTACATTAAAAAAAAACAGGCATACCCTCCTCAGATACTGCCAATTCAGAAAACCAGACATAAAAGCTGGGTTCCCACTTGCTAGCAAGGGATCAGTAAGTGTAACGAATGTTGTAATTTTTATTCCAGCCCAAGGAACCTGGGCTCTGAGAGGGGTCCACCCATAAATATGGTTGGTAACCAGGCAAGCATAAATGGATTAATAATGATAATAACACATTTTAGGATACAAAGTGATTAACAGTAGGGACTAGACATAAGATGACATTTGTCATCCAGATCAGCATAAACAGTAGCAGACCACCTCAAGTGCAGCAGTGAGAAGAAGTAAAGTTTAATCTACCAACTTAGTGCTGGAACTATACTGCCAGAGCACATTTATGGCAGCGATGATAGTACGAGAACTACTGGATATGCACTGTCAAAAAGAAAAGGAGGATGGTAGCGGAGTGGGCAGGGGAACAGAGAGGGCTTGCAGAACAATTATTAAGGGAGGGACAGCCCTTTGAGATGTTGTTCTGCCAGCTGTCCTTGGGGTCCTTTAATAGCCAAGGTGTGCTTAGTGACAGTCCAAGTTAACCTCCATGCATTATAGGTATAGACAAATACAGTATAGTATCAGAACAGGTACAAGGTAGATGTGGTTCAGATGAGGTCCAGTTTAATGCGTTATACGGTTGTATAGGTGCAGTCTAGGTTTGGAATAAGTGCAGTATAGAGTGCAGAATGGGTGTTGTATGGATTGGGTACACTTGGTGTCCTGCGCTGAGTGGCTCAGTCCCTGCTAGCAATATCAGCAATGGGCGAATAGCCCTATCCCCAGTCCTCAGGATGCTGCGGTGACCTTTTGCTGTAGAAGGGGTGCCCCCTTGGTCTCTAACTGATAGCCCTCATTAATCAGCAGTGAGAAGCAGAGGGTGAGTGGATGCCCAGACTCCCTGTTGCAGCAGTGCAGGTGCTGTGATGTGGGCGGTGCTGCGCAGCCCATGGGTGTCCTCACTCCGAGTCTCAGGCTCAGAACTCCGCTGGTATGACCTCCAGACAAATATCCAGACAGAGGTGCTCTCTTTCTCTCACTTCCTCAGTGGCAAGAGGAAGAACTTTCCTGGGCTGTTTAATAAAAAATCATCCCTCCATTCCTCCTACTAAACAGTGCCTATTCAGATCTGTAGTGTAAAGAGTCTATTCAGTCCATTATATGGCTGGCATCTCAAATTACAACTCCCAGGATTCTCAACGCTCTGCATAGAAGTCTATGGGCTTGCTTGGCTTTAGCCACCTGCTTGGTGGAGGAGAATGGTTCAGCATAACATCAGCATCTCAGTAGCTGGAGAGAAGAGTAAAAGGCAAGGGGAGTTATTTACTAAAGGCAAATCCACTATGCAGTTCCAAGTGCACTTGGAAGTGCATTCGCTATAGATCTGAGGGGGACATGGAAGGAAAAAAGCAACATTTTTGCTTGCACATGATTGGATGATAAACTCAGCAGAGATGTCCCTCATTTCAGATCTGTTCCTCAGATCCACAGCAAGTACACTTGTAGTGCTGAGTGGATTTGCCTTTAGTAAATAACCCCCATTGTCTCCTTCTCCGTATTGCTGTAGCCCAGCACCTGGCTACATAAACAAACCCCTGATGTGTTTTACCAAAAACCCAGCTTTCCCTCCAGCTCTTCAATCTCTGCTAGATTTTCCTGTAGTGATCAAAGTGCATGCAACACAGGCTTTTAAACTGATCACTGTTAATGGAGTCATATCTTTATCGTATCTGCAAAGAGCCTTTCTTATACCATCCACAGACACATTTAGATATCTCCAAATTAAGTACTTTTTAGTGAGCAATGTACAATTTACAGATGTTCCCTATTCCTGGCGCAGTTTGAAAAGAAGGGCCATGATATTCACTGATATTTGTAATATACACCGCATCATCAACCCTCTCTGCATGCCAGATTTTGGCATATATCCAGTGAGCTGTCGACCTGGGAACAGACATAGATAAGAAGGACTGGTCTTGGATCTGGACCACTGTAAATTCAGTCTAATTTAATATGTTGGCTGTGGAGAACAAATCTAAGGTTTTGGCATGCTTGTACATGGTACCTGTTAAAACTGCTTATTATGTACCTAGTTACTCCTCACTGTGGTCCCGAGGATGTAGACAGTTGAGAACAGACATGCCCAGTGGCTCAGCAATACTAATCAGAAATCTTCAACTTCTCTCTATACTGATGGGACATAGGGTGCGTTGTCAAGCAAGTATGCCAACCTCTGTACCAGGCAGTTTGATTCACAGTGATTTAGGGGTGTGTACCGCGCTTATGGGTTGTGCTGTTAGACTGCTGCCTTCCAGAGATTCCCTCCCGTAGGTGGGATGTGTAACTGATAAAGGGGGTGCTTGGATATGGCGCTGTCTCAGCAATGGAAAATACGTGTGTCCTCTATGTTCTGTGATCATATGTGCTATGGGATACTGTTTATGGTTCTTGGTCAGAGTGTTTATTTATACTTTCGTGCAAGTGTATCATCTAAAAGGTTCAGGTATGCGTGTTCTTTCATATGTAACAATAATTCATAGGAAAATAATGTGCCAGTGTGTATAAATTACTGGTAAATATTAGAAAGATTTTCTCATGTGTGTTAAATGAACTTATAACGTGTTAATCATAAACTAAATTTTCATATAGTTTATACCTAAGGTGAATTATTAGTGGTACATTAATATCTTCACTGGAAAATATTTCAGAGTCCGACAAATGTGATATGTAAACAAAACAAAAAAATAAAAAAATATTAATAAATTAGTCCATCAAGTGCGAAGATTTGTGACTGTTAGTGAACTTCAGTGTTTAGAAGCGTGAACTACCTGATTAA
>BLSH010227492.1:12397-24665 GCA_018402905.1 Glandirana rugosa | reverse complement strand
CTCCATCTCCCAAACACTGGAGAGAAAGAGGAAGTACCCCCCTACCCACCCACGATCCCTGGCCCTGAATGCCAGCATTTCAAAATTCCTGGCCTTTGAAATGCAGTCATTCCGTCTGGTGGACACGGACAGTTTTAAAAACCTGATGGCAGTGGCTGTCCCACAGTACGTGGTTCCCAGCCGCCACTACTTTTCCAGGCGAGCCATCCCTTCCCTGCACAAACAAGTCAGGGACGAGATCAAGTGTGCACTGCGCAACGCCATCTGTTGCAAGGTCCACATAACCACTGATACGTGGACCAGTAAGCACGGGCAGGGACGCTATATCTCGCTAACTGCACACTGGGCAAATGTAGTGGTGGGTGGGCCTGAGGCGGCTAGCCGTTTGGTGCATGTCCTTCTGCCACCGAGGATTGCAGGGCATTTCTCTTTGCCTCTTGTTGCCTCCTCCTCCTACTGCGCTTCCTCCTCCTCCTCCTCTACCACCTCCTCATCCGCTCAGCGTAACACCTTCACCACCAACTTCAGCACATCCAGGGGGAAACGACAGTAGGCTGTTTTAAAACTGATATGTTTGGGGGGATAAACCCCATACTGCGCAGGAGCTGTGGACGGGCATTGAACAACAGACCTATGAGTGGTTGTTGCCACTGAGTCTCAAGCCCGGCCTGGTGGTGTGCGATAATGGGCGAAATCTCGTAGCAGCTCTGGGCCTAGCCAGTTTGATGCACATCCCTTGCCTCACGCATGTGCTGAATTTTTTGGTGCAGAAATTTCTAAAAAACTACCCGGATATGTCAGAGCTGCTGCAGAAAGTGCGGGCCGTCTGTGCGCACTTTTGGCGTTCTCACCCTGCTGCTGCTCGCCTGTCTGCGCTGCAGCGGAACTTCGGCCTTCCCACCCACCACCTCCTATGCGACGTGCCCACAAGGTGGAACTTCACCTTGCACATGCTGGAGAGACTGTGCGAGCAGCAGCAGGCAATAGTGGAGTTTCAGCTGCAGCATGCACGTGTCAGTCGCTCTGCGCAAACAGCACCACTTCACCAAAAACGAGTGGGCCTCCATGCGAGACCTGTGTACCATATTGCGGTGTTTCGAGTACTCCACAAACATGGACAGTGCCCATGACGCTGTTCTCAGCGTTACTATCCCACTTCTATGTCTCCTTGAAAAAACACTTCTGGCGATGATGGAAGAGGATGTGGCACAGGAGGAGGAGGAAGAGGGGTAATTTCCACGGTTATCAGGCCAGTCATTCACAAGTGGCTCGGAGGGTGGGTTCCTGCACCAGTATAGGCCAGGTCAAAAATTTTCAAGCCAGGGGACAGTTCTGGAGGATGAGGAGTACGAGGATTATGAGGAGGATGAGGAGGAGGAGCAGGAACCGTGTTCACAGCAGGGTGGCACCCAACGCAGCTCATGGGCATCACTGGAGCTTGGCTGAGGGGATATGGAGGACACAGATGATACACCTCCCACAGAGGACAGCTTGTCTTTGCCTCTGGGCAGCCTGGCACACATGAGCGACTACATACTGCAATGCCTGCTTAGTGACAGCCGAGTTGCCCACATTTTAACTTGTGCTGATTACTGGGTGGCCACTCTGCTGGATCCACGTTACAAGGACAACGTGCTGTCCTTAATTCCCTCACTGGAGCGTGATCGGAAGATGCGCGACTACAAGCGCACTCTGGTAGACGCGCTGCTGAGGGCATTTCCAAATTACACCGGGGGCTCAGTGGAAGCACAAGGTGAAGGCAGAGGAGGAGGAGGAAGAGGTCGCCAATGCAGCTGTGGCACCGCCAGCACCTCAGAAGGCAGGGCTAGCATAGCTGAAATGTGGAAAAGCTTTGTCAGCAGCACGCCACCATATACAGCACCACCAGCTGATAGGCAATGTCTTAGCAGGAGGCAGCATTTCAGCAACATGGTGGAACAGTATGTGTGCACACGCCTACACGTACTGACTGATGGGTCTGCCCCAATCAACTTCTGGGTCTCCAAATTGCCCACATGGCCTGAGCTTGCCCTTTATGCCTTGGAGGTGCTGGCCTGCCCTGCAGCCAATGTATTGTCTGAACATGTGTTTAATACGGCAGGGGGCGTTATCACAGACAAGCGCAGCCACCTGTCCACAGCCAATGTGGACAAGCTAACCTTTATTAAAATGAACCAGGCATGGATCCCACAAGACTTGTCTGTACCTTGTGCAGAATAGACATTTAGACCTGCCTCACACAGCCATTGGTATCCTTTTTTTTTTAATATGTCTCAATATTTTGGGGGCTACCCCAATTCTAAAAAAAAAACAAACAAACAAAGCACAGTGTTTGCTACCTGCTCCTCCTCCTCCACCACTGCCACTTCCACCTACACTGCCATGGTCATGGCCTAATCAACCTCTAGGCTCCTACTCCACATTCACCTCCTCCTCCCATTTTTTTTTTATGTGATTTTAAGTTATTTCCCTATCCAAATTTGTTTTCAGGGCACTTGTCCTACTCTTACCCCCATTTTGCTTCCTTTTGCAGCCTTCTAGCAATTTCCATTACTTTTTTACAGCCATTTTTGTGCCCAAAAGTTTGGGTCACCATTGACTTCAATGGGGTTCGGTGTCCGGGGTCAAGTTCAGATCGAGTTCGGTGCCGAAGCCGAACGATTTCACGAGGTTCGGCCGAACCCGACGATCTCGAATATCCAGGTGTCCGCTCAACTCTAATCATCAGTAACATGTGAATGCTTCAATTTAAGCACCACAACCTTAAAAAGAGGCCTGTCAACATAAAATATGAAACAAATTATAAAATAAATGAATACTCCAAAATACCATCCCTTAAACAAAAGCCCACTTTTTAAAGGGACGTCTTGCTTCAAAAAAGTTTAACCTATTATAAAGGATAAAATAAAAACAATATATCCCCATATTTAGGGTGGAACATGTAACATGTCCAAGCTCCTGCCTCCTCTCCCCCGATCCCCCCATCCTCCTCCCTGTGACAGCGAGCGGGGGATCTTTTCCCCTCACCCATTGTAAAAATGTAAGAACAGCGTGGCCGTACAGGGCTCAGCCAACGTGCCTGCATCATTCACAGAGTTCTGTGAATGAAAAAATGATATCTACTCTGCTTCTGCGGTCGACAGCTTGTAGTAGTGGTGAGTGTCCTCATAGTTCACTGATTCTTCCTGCTATTCAGTAGCTGTCTGCCCGTACAGCTGTACTGAGTGTCTGCAAGATAGAGGTATTGCACCCCCGATTTGGGGGTGCAATGCCTTAAAGGCTGCACAGTAAAAAAATAATAAATGCAAAAAGATGTGGATTCATTATTTTTTTTGTAAAAATAAACTTAGCCTTTAAAGTACTGTAGCCATGTGCTCCCTTAAGAATGGCTGAAAGTTGTGGTCCACCTGCCTGCTGCCCTCAATCACACATATTCCACACATCCAAAGTCACTGAACAGGCCAGCACTTTGTTTTTGTTGTTATATTTAGGGGTTTCAACTTGGATAGGGATTAGGGATGACTGTGGGATGTCCAGTAATTGAACATAGTACATACTATATACACTTCTTCTCCTCTAGCACACTACTTGCTGACCGTTACACTTCTCCTGTACTTCTCTCCAGTGACCTACTTACTGACCATTACACCTGTCCTCCTGGTCCGAAGGGAAATTTATCATACCTCTACAATACTACAGCTAGCACATGGTGAGGCCTGCTGCAGTCGCTGGAAAGGCCTCAGAACTACCCTTTGTGGGTGAGAGCTGTAGCTTTCTCTCACTGAAACCAGACAGCCTCTCTTGTGTAGCAGAGTATGTTGGCCTTTGGATGAACTACTACTCCCACCCCATCCTTCAGACCCATCCAGTCTGTCCTGTGGTCTAATGGCTCTCCTTTCCCTTGGTTGGTTCCTCCTGGCTTCCACAGACTCCTCTCTCTCCTCCCAGACTGTCGTCTGTTTCAACTACTAGGATTCACCACTCACTGACTTATTGGTGGTACCCTTTAAAGAGTCTCCTTTCATGTAGGCCTCAGCTGCTCTCCTGCTTCTCCTGTGCTGCTCCAGGAGCCGACTGCCACTCCTGGCTGCACCCAAGCCCCAGGCCTCAGGTTCACCCCCAAGAAGTGGAATCCCCTCCCAGATGAGGCCTGCTCCGCAGATCCTGACTATACCCTCACTCTTCCACCTGAACTCTGCTGACACCTGCTGGCAGATTGCTGTATTTAAGAAGGCTGCCCCCTGCCAATCCAGTCGCTGGATTGGTCAGAGCTCCTTGTCATACATCAGGAAGTGACACCTCCTCCTCCATCCCCCTTTCCAGAACTTTCCAAGCTCAAGGGAGAGAAATCTCCATGGGGTGTTCCTTCCTTTTATCTCCGGCCCCACCCTGAGCTACTCCCCTAGCCCAGATCAAAACATTAAGGCCTGCATCTACAGTCAGGCCTGAATAGATTTTTCCTTTCCTATCAAAAATCTACAAAAGTAAAGCACCTATACCCTGGAGGCGCTACAGTACAGTTCCTTAACTGACCCTATGCAGTTAACCAGCTTTGCCTATCCTTTTTCCTACAGCAGCTTCCAATACACTGACAATATGACTGCTTTTTATATAGATAAGCCAGCACATCCCTCCCCCTATTTATTGTATGGTGGCTGGCTATTCCCAAAGCCCCCTTACTGGCTCATGCATTGCATTTTGTTTTAAAAAAATTCTCTCACAGGACCAGGACCTTGAATCTCAAACCCACAGGATACCCATCACATACACGGTATTGGAAAACCAGACCTCATCCCTAAACCATGGAGCAAACATGCTTTAAACCAATTAACCACTTCAGCCCCGGAAGGATTTCCCACCTTATGACCAGAGCACTTTTTGCGATTCGGTACTGTGCCGCTTTAAATGACAATTGCACGGTTGTGCGACATTGTACCTAAACAAAATTTGCGTCCTTTTTTTCCCCATAAATAGAGCTTTCTTTTGGTGGTATTTCATCACCTCTGCGTCATTTCAGTTCACCGCTATAAACAAAAAAGAACTACAATTCTGCAAAAAAAAAAAAACAATATTTCTTACTTTTTGGTAAAACACACATCCAAAAAAAAAGAATTTATTCATCGGTTTTGACCGATTTATATTCTTTCTCATATTCTTGGTAAAAAAAATCACAATCAGCGTTTTTACAATTTTTTTTTTACTAGTAATGGCGGCGATCTGCGATTTTTATCGGGACTGTGATATTGGGGCGGACATGTCGGACATTTTTGACACTTTTTTAGGACCAATGACATTTATACAGCGATCAGAAATTTAAATATCCACTGATTACTGTATATATGTCATTGGCAGCGAAGGGGTTAACCTGCAGGGGGCAGTGAAGGGGTTAACTGTGTTCCCTGTGTGTGTTCTAACTGTTTGGGGGCTGGGCTGCAAGGGGCACCAGAGATCTAACTGATCCCGAGTACAGGGATCAGTAGATCTCTGATATGCTGCATGTCAGAACGGGGAACCATCTTGTTTACATCGACGGTTCCCCGTTCTGGCTCTGTCACAGGCAATCGCGGGTCGCTGGCGGACATCAAGTCTGCCTGACCTGTGGCCCCGCTCAGGGAGTGTGCGGCGGGCATGAGGGTGGCGAGCGCTTACCCTCTAGCCTCGTGTCCGAGAACGACGACTATAAGCAGCGATTTGCAGGACAGAGGCACCCTGTTGCCGCTTATAGTCGTTACGCGGTCGGCAAGTGGTTAAAAATGTAAAAGTATAAAAAAATACAAGGGACATCCCTAGGTGTGGTCTATTCTGGTGATATACAGTATATATATATATATATATATATATATATATATATATATATTGTGACACTATGCAAGACGAGGTGAACGATGGCTGTTACGTTTCACCTCACATGCCTTCATTTGCAGGAAACTAAGGTGGAATCTTGTCCAGGTTTTACCAGACACCTTGGCAGGTTTGGTTCCGGACCAGATTTTTCAGTCCACTTGTGTCCACTAACAGGTTGTATAAAGAAAGCAGGACTGGAGGAAAGAATTGCTCTTGGTCTGGAACTCAGGAATCTAAAACCCGAGAGAGCTGCTGATCTGAAGTTTGCTTTGTGAGAGAAAGAAGAAGTTTACATTATCTTTGTGTTGTGGGTGACTGGGAGAAGCCCTTCACCTGTGAGTTAGGAAACTGGAAATGTTTAGTTAGTACCTGGATGGCAAGGATTTATTTCCTGTTTTGTTTGTTTGATTTTCATGTAACCTTTTAAAAATAAAACTGGCTACATGTCAGATTTTAAGAAAACCTGCCGTTTGGACTACCTTTTTCCCAGGTAAAGTGATCCCCATTGAGCTAACCCCCGACATATGGTGGATTTGGGCGGGCATCTTCCTGAACAAGTGGAAAGATGGAGGATGTGTTAAGAGGTCTGCTGCAAGCCACTGCAACCCAGCAGGATACCAACCGCAAGCAGCAGAAGGCGAATCTCCAGTTTACGGAGGGAGGCACTGGTGAAATTAAAGAAGGGGTCCGCAAGTCCTTTGCCAATCGAACAGAAAATGTTGCGTGCCAGCTATTACCTGCAGAAGAGGACACCTGCAGATGATGTGGAAGCTTACCTGGCGACTTTTGAAAGAGTTGCTGTTCGAGAAGGATGGCAATGTGCAGGAATTCTAGTGCCCTTTCTGACAGGAGAACCCCAAAAAGTCTATTATGAACCCGATGCTGCCCAGGATTATGAGATGCTGAAGGCTGACTTGCTTGTATGCCTAGACGTCACCATTGCAGTCCGGGCTCAATGGGTGCATCGGTGGTCATACAGTACTGACAAGCCACCCTGCTCCCAAATGTTTGACTTAATGCACCTCACCAAGAAGTGGCTGCAGCCAGAGACTTTGCCAGGCCCTAAGATTGTGGAGCGTGTGGTCATGGACCATTATTTACGTGTGCTCCCTGCCACTTTGAGGAAGTGGGTCACCCATGGGAACCCTAAGACTGCAAACCAGCTAGTGGACCTCGTAGAGAGGTTATACTTCTGCCGAGGACTTGTTGAACCCATCCGTACCCCACTCCAATGTCTCTAGGGGTGAAAAACCGCCCGGAGAATCCGGTAAGACTGTTTCAGGGTTCAAGAGTGTGGGGGAAAATTAGAAGACTGTTGCTGCAGATAATGAGACTATGGGCTCAGGACCTGGAGACTGGCCAAATAGGTCCCTGAGGCCGTTTAGAGGACTGGGTACAGAACATATACAATGTTATCGCTGCCATGCGCTAGGCCATATTGCTGCTAGTTGTTCCCTAAATGGTGAACCAATGCAATGTGATAGTGCTTATTTAAAAGAAACGCATGTTTCTTTTTGCACAGATGGCGTGTACTGCATCATGTCAGGAACGCATGGAAAAACAAATGTGTGTGATTTCAGTTGATGGAAAGCCAGTCACCGCTCTGCTTGATTCTGGTAGTGTTGTTATTAGTCAAAGGTGATTGTGTAAATCCTGCGACGTTACACCCTAGCACTATTGGGGTTACTTCCATAAATGGTGACACACTTGACTACCAGACTGCGGTGGTTGAGATTGATACCCCTTGGGGCACAGTGACACATTTAGTGGGGGTGGTACCCTCACTGCTTAATGAAGTCCTAATGGGGAGAGATTTTCCACACTTTTGGGGTTTATGGGAAAGCAAAAAGAGTCAGGGGGACAGAGCTCCCCATGCTGAGGAAACACTGAAACTCACACCAGACCCTTTTGATTGCAAAATTGAAAGGGAAACTGTTAGTGTGTCCAAGGAAGGGGTAGATCCTTTAACTTTTTCTGTAATGGTTGGGGAGCAGGAGAAACTAGAATCCAGGCCCCGGCTTGAGGATAATGAACAAGAAATGCTCTCTAACTCTAATAGTGAGAGTGGACAGAATGTGCCTGACTTAGAGGTCAGGAAAGATGATTTTGTATGGAACAACTAAGAGACACTAGAGCCAGAGAAAACATTAAAATGATGGATGGGTACCTGTAGAACCTAATGTAGGGGTGTCTTTTCCCTAGATGGCTCTTAAAAATAACTTGCTTTATCAGGTGGGAATGCAAGGGGAGGAGGAGGTAGAGCAGCCAGTGGTTCCCAATCGCCGGATGGTATTAGATTTAGCCCATGGTCATATAATGGGTGGACATCTGGGTATAGAGAAAACGAAGGAGAGAATAACCCAGAGCTTATTTTGGCCTGGGTTACATGCAGATGTCAAAGAATATTGTGAGTCATGTCAAGAGTGTCAGTATTCTGTGTCACCAATAATTGAAGTGCCTTTTGAAAGAATTGGCATGGATCTGGTGGGAAAAGTAGTAAAGTCTGCACAGGGCCATCAGCACATACTGTTAATACTGGACTATGCTACACAATACCCTACAAGTCATTTTTTTTTTTTTAAAAAACCTGCCGTTTGGACTACATTTTTATTTTTCCCAAGGAATGGGATCCCCATTGAGCTACCCCCCTGACAATATATATATATATATATATATATATATATATATACTGTCGGGGGTTAGCTCAATGGGGATCACCCCCCTTTGGTACTGTTTATATATATATATATATATATATATATATATATATATACACACACACACTATCTCACAAAAGTAAGTACACCCCTCACATTTTTGTATATATTTTATTCTATCTTTTCATGTGACCACACTGAAGAAATTACACTTTGCTACAATGTAAAGTAGTGAGTGTACAGCTTGTATAACAGTGTGAATTTGCTGTCCCTTCAAAATAACTCAACACACAGCCATTAATGTCTAAACCACTGGCAACAAAAATGAGTACACCCCTAAGTGAAAATGGCCAAATTGGGCCCAATTAGCCATGTTCCCTCCCCGGTGTAATGTAACTTGTTAGCGTTACAAGGTCTCAGGTGTGAATGGGAAGCAGGTGTGTTAAATTCTGTGTTTTATCGCTGGTCACTGGAAGTTCAACATGGCACCTCATGTCAAAGAACTCTCTGAGGATCTGAAAAAAAGAATTGTTGCTCTACATAAAGATGGCCTAGGCTATAAGAAGATTGCCAAGACCCTGAAACTGAGCTGCCAAGATCAGCGGTTTAACAAGACAGGTTTCACTCAGAACAATCCTCGCCATGGTAGACCAAAGAAGTTGAATGCACATGCTCAGCATCATATCCAGAGGTTGTCTTTGGGAAATAGACATATGAGTGCTGTCAGCATTGCTGCAGAGGTTGAAGGGGTGGGGGGTCAGCCTGTCAGTGCTCAGACCATACGACGCACACTGCATCAAATTGGTCTGCATGACTGTCGTCCCAGAAGGAAGCCTTGTATAAAGATGATGCACAAGAAAACCTGCAAACAGTTTGCTGAAGACAAACAGAGTAAGGACATGAATTACTGGAACCATGTCCTGTGGTCTGATGAGTGGTCTACCTTAGCAGAAAGCTCAGCAGACATGAGAAAAACTATGCCATTGTTGAGAAGGAATGTTTAGCCATCAAATGGGCCCCAGGTGCCTTGAAATATTACCTGTTGGTGAGACCACTCAAATTAGTCACTAACCATGCCCCTCTTGCAGTTGCCCATTCCCGTGTCCACTGTCTGGTTGGACAGGTGCTCAGTCGCAGGGGCTTGAGCGGGGGGGGGGTATGTAACTTTATACAAGGCAAGGTGATCGATGGACGATACTTGTCACCTCGCATGCATTCATTTGCAGTGGACTAAGGTGGATGGGGGTTGGCAGGGTTGGTTCCGAATCAGATTTTGTGGTCCACTGGAGTCCACCATCAGGTAGTTTAAATAATCAGGAGGAGAGCAGAGTTTTGCTCTGGCCTGGGACTCAGGAACCATCAGTCTGAGAGAGCTGACATATGGAAGTTTGCTTATGGACTGAGACAAAAAGGTTTGCACTGTCTATGTTTTGTGGGTGTCTGGGAGAAGCCCTGCACCGCTCAGTTAAGAAAAACTGAAATGTTTAGTTAGTGCCTGGATGGCGAGGATTTTTTTTTTCTGTTTTGTTTGTTTGATTTCTACATGCAACCTTTTAAATAAACCTGGATACAAGCCAGATTTTAAACAAACCTGACGTTTGGACTGCCTTTTTCCCAGGGAAGGTGACCCCCATTGCGCTAACCTCCCACAATATATATATATATATATATATATATACATATATATACACCAGTTTTTTTCCCTGTTAGAACGAGAATTAATTTTCTTCCCCATAATTTTTCCACTGCTGTTGGTTATATATAAAATGTTCAGTATGTGAAGACTAGCAGTATGCAATGGCTTCATTATTTAAAGCTAAATCAGCAGATGTAAGTTTGACTCACACAAAATTACAGTTTTAGAAGGATAATTGTCTGAGTAGATTTGGGTCATGACTTTTAATCAGGCTTTCACTGCAATAATATTTCCATTATGTGATTTACGTTAATTTGTTATTACTGTGTAGAAATGTGCCATCTGATGTGTGCTGCAGAAATAAAATATGGCTTAAGCAGTAACCTTCACAGCTGTTACTGCAAATTATTTTTTTGTGAGGTGCAGGATATAACGCCAATAAAGTAATTAGAGATTCCTAGCTCTATGTCCCAATTATCAGAGGACCCCAATATAAAAAATGAGCTAGAAGCTCACCCTCTTTCACAGACCCCTCTCTGGATCCCCCCATAATCCCCAGCAGTTAAGACACTCAAGCTTTCTTAACCTGTTACACTTAGCACTCACAACCCATATGGACCAATGGCCACACACTCAACACCCATATTCCAGTGTACCTCACCTCTACATAATCCGCCACACATGACAACCATACAACCCACTCTTACACTTACAGCCTCAATCCCCAGATCACATTGTGCAAATGATAAAATACTGAGTTTACAGCAACACATTTGGCTACAGTCATACTGGTGAATACTCTAGGAAACAGATCTGGCTTATTACAGTATGTTGGCTGCCAAGATGTGCCCGCTCCAACATAGACTTGACAGCTGCAAATGTGCATATGCAATAAATTAATCTGCTGTGTGGGTACTCAGAATGTCATCACTAATTAGAGAAAACTGACTTCCAACCATGTAACTTCTAAAAAGTGGGGCAGAGGCCCAGTTGTAGCTGTGTTTCTTTTGTTCCTTTGCCACTGCTAATTCAACTTTTCTACCTAGAAAAAAAGATTATAATCTATTTTCGTAATATAAATCCTATCCGGTTTTCTGAAATGAGTGAGCCTGTCCATATTACTCAACTCATATGACCTCAATTGTATTGGCGAATTCACTCAAGATCCAGAATAGGTTTATTGTAAAGAGCTACATAATATTGAAAATCATGTTCAAAATATCATGTACAGTATCTCTTTCTCTGCAGCTTTTCTTCAGTCAAAAATGATGGCTACCATCTCCTGCTCAAAGCCCCAGGTCAGTGCTGGGGGAAGTGATTTACAGGTATCTGCATAATTTGGCTTCTCTATAAGATGGCACTTCACTGCTAACCATCAATGTAAAAGAACATGTCAGCACTGACCACCAATGTAACGGGCACTTCTCAACTACTGCCAATGTAAAGGGACACTTCACCACTGACCACCAATGTAGGGGTGCTACACTGACCATTTCCATTGATCAAAAATATAAGAAATCATTTTTCCAGCAGCCACTCTCAACAGTACCCCCAGATCTACTACTGAACACTGCACTCTGTAAGCTGTGCTGTACAAAACATATTCCTGACTACAGTACTCTACACTATGCTGTATTTACATACTTTCTGAGCTGTGCTGCACATTGCATAATCCTGACCAGTGTCCTCTATAAACTCTGCTGTAGGTTACTTACTTCTGACTGCTTCTGTCTTTGTGCTGTATGTTATATAATCCTGAATGCTGAACTCTGTAAACTGTGCTGTATTATACATGTTCCCACTTGCACTATGCAACTGGTGCAGTAAATTACATTCCAAAGTCCTGACTGATGCATTCTGTAAACTGTGCTGTATATTACATGTTTATGACTTTGGGGGACTGTGGGTTGTGCTCTACATTATGTAATTCTAGCTGTTGCACTTATCAGTGCACGCTGTAATGTGACACATGTTACATACTTATGACTGTTGTGCTGGATGTTACATTTTTTAATGCTGCATGTTTCATACTTATGACCACTGTGCTTTCGTCGTAATTTTTTACATTGTAGGTCGTGTTGTCAGTATTCATACATTGTACACAGTGTAATGTCGCACGTGACTATTCACG
>BLSH010227406.1:1419570-1431574 GCA_018402905.1 Glandirana rugosa | reverse complement strand
CACACCCTTTTTGGACAAAGTCGGCGAACTTCGGTATAATCAAAAGATTTTAGTCCTAAACGACGGGAGATCGGGAAAGGTCCTGGAAAAATGTCGGTAAAAACACGGGTTTTCAAGTCCAGCGGTAACTGAAGTTACCCCAGACCCCAGTTCAAGCCCAGTTCAAGCCAGTTCAAGCCACGGACGTTTGTTTACACCTATCCCTTTATTGAATTTTAGTGTAATTTTTTTTATTTTTTACCTCCTCTTCCACCTAAACAAACAAAAAACAGTGTTGGCTACCTCCTCCTCCACCGCCACTTCCACCGCTACGGTCACTGCCTCCTCAACCTCTAGGCTCCTACTCCACATCCACCTTCTCCTCCATTTTTTATTTTTTTTAATGTGATTTTAAGTTATTTCCCTATCCACATTTGTTTGCAGGCACCGAACTTGACCGAACTTGACCCGAACTTGACCCCAGACCCCATTGAAGTCAATGGCGACCTGAACTTTTGGGCACAAAAATGGCTGTAAAAAGGTCCTGGAAAGGGCTAGAGGGCAGCAAATCCTGATTTTAGAAAACTAATATGGCTTCAAGCGGCTGAAACAGGTTTTTCCCACACACTTTGAAGATGATTTTAGAACACTAACATGGCTTCATGCGGCTGAAACAGGCTTTTCCCACACACTTTGAAGATGATTTTAGAACACTAATATGGCTTCATGCGGCTTAAACACCATTTTCCCACACACTTTGAAGATGATTTTAGAACACTAATATGGCTCCACGCGGCTGAAACAGGTTTTTCCCACACACTGTGAAGATGATTTTAGAACACTAATATGGCTCCACGCGGCTTAAACAGGGTTTTCCCACACACTTTGAAGATGATTTTAGAACACTAATATGGCTTCATGCAGCTGAAATAGGGTTTTCCCACACACTTTGAAGATGATTTTAAAACACTAATATGGCTTCATGCGGCTGAAACAGGGTTTTCACACACACTTTGAAGATGTTTTTAGAACACTAATATGGCTTCACGCAGCTGAAACAGGGTTTTCCCACACACTTTGAAGATGATTTTAGAAGACTAATATGGCTTCACGCGGCTGAAACAGGGTTTTCCCACACACTTTGAAGATGATTTTAGAACACTAATATGGCTTCACGCGGCTGAAACAGGGTTTTCCCACACACTGTGAAGATGATTTTAATACACTAATATGGCTTCACGCGGCTGAAACAGGGTTTTCCCACACACTTTGAAGATGATTTTAGAACACTAATATGGCTCCACGTGGCTGAAACAGGTTTTTCCCACACACTTTGAAGATGATTTTAGAACACTAATATGGCTTCACGCGGCTGAAACAGGGTTTTCCCACACACTTTGAAGATGATTTTAGAACACTATTATGGCTTCACGCGGTTGAAACAGGGTTTTCCCACACACTTTGAAGATGATTTTAGAACACTAATATGGCTTCCACACGGCTGAAACAGGGTTTTCCCACTTCTGATTGAGTCCTCCTGTCCCACCAGGCCAAGACAAGTCTTTACTCGTCTCCCATCAACACCAGTCTGGAGCGGAGCCGTGGCCAGCCAAGAGCAGACCACAAGTCAGTGAGTATACTCCTATATGGTGGCTCTGTATACTCCTATCTGGGGCTCTATATACTGTGATATGGCGGCTGTGTATACTCCTATCTGGTGGCTCTGTATACCCCTATCTGGGGCTCTGTATAATTCTATATATCCCTATCTGGTGGCTCTGTGTACCCCTATCTGACGGCTCTGTATACCCCTATCTGGTGGCTCTGCATACTCCTATCTGGTGGCTCTGTATACTCATATCTGGTGACCCTGTATACACCTATCTGGTGATGCTGTATACCCTCTCTGATGCTGTATACCCTCTGGTGATGCTGGGCTTTATACTCCTGACACAATGGGTGTGATCTATAAGGGGTGGGGCTTATGAGAAGTTGGATGGGTCAAAAAGGAAGGGTGGGGTCTGGCGCACCCCCATCCTAAAATTTCACCAGCAGCCACTGAAGCATACGTCGTTTTTAGGGTGTGTTGAGGCCTTTTGCATTTAAGGAGTATATTAGTAGGCTGTCCATTACCTAATGGGGTCAACAGGATAATGGGGTTAAAGGAGGTAAAAGATGGGGATATAGGTGGGAAGTAAGGAATAAGAAAAAGTCAGGAGAAATATAGACAGGGTTGAAGTATCAACCCTCTACAATAGGGTTGTAGGAAATAAAGGATAAAGTACTTAGCTAAGTATTGGCAAGCAACCAGCTTGCAATAGCACACCTCGACCAATTACTGGCGAGGGGTGTGCAGGCCTATGTGGGGAAGTGACTGGAGTAGGCCCCAGGGAAGCTCTCTCTGCTCCCTCCAGCCAATCCAGCCAAGAGAGCAAAAATATTAAGGAGCAGCATTCCACTGTCGGAAGTCTCGTCTCTCAGGATCACATAGCGGTAGGCAAGGCCTGCCTCCACAACCCCATCCCGTCAGCCCTGTCCCCAACACCCCATTTCAGTGTTTGCGGATAACCAGAGGCACAAAGAGTTTACTAGAGACAGGAGAGGGGAGGAGGGGGGCACAGGAGTCTATAGAGGTCAGTATGGAACACTGAGATGCCAGGATCAAAGGAACACAAGCATGAGACTCTCTTGTAGCAATGGGGGCTCACAGGAATGTCAAAGGACACAAGAACTAGCAGTTAGGAATACAATCTGTTGTTTAGGCACTAGATGTTAGTCTTACCACAGTTTAAATAGAAAGCTAGATTGGGAGGCTGGACAGGAAGTGGATGTTAAGAAGGCTATATTAATCTGTAGGTGGGAGGTTGCTTCAGTAACACAACTGCCTTGCATACTGTATTTTGAAACTACAAGCAACAGAATAGCCTTGCTGTTGATCTGTGGAACCACAAATACCAGAGCAAATGCAAAACTGATCTGTGACATTATACTGATAACCATTATCATCAGTTTGTATTTATTACTCTTGTTCAAAATTCTTTATTGAGGTGTATCAATTCTGAACAACAGTTATGACAGACAAAAACACTATTTTTGAGGATTGCCCATCATTACAGACAGGTATGTACAATTTAAATAGAACAAGAAATCTAGACTCTAGAATACTACGTAAAGAGGAAGTAAACCCAGATTGGGTTTACTTCCTCTACATACCCCTGTAAATTAAAAGCATAATGGGCTACTATGCATCGCATAGTAGCCCATTATGTGTCACTTACCTGCAAACGAAGCCAGCGACCTTCAGCACTGTCCCCTGTGCTGGCGGCATCCGTCTTCTGCCCCTTTTCCTTCCAGGGCCACGACTCCAGCCCTGTGACTGGCCGGAGTTGCGTGACGTCACTACCGCGCATGCGTGCGGGAGCCGCTAGTCACGGCACAGTCTCAGTGGAGAAACAGCACGGAGGCCGTTTCTTCACTGCGCATGTGCGAAATGACGTCGGCACATGCAGACCACTGAACCGTGCAGGTTTGGGAGATATGCAAGGCACCTACAGGTAAGCCTTATTCTAGGCTTACCTGTAGGTTAAAGTGGTTGTCACAGATTGACAACCACTTTAAGTAGATACAGAGTCAGGGATGATCTGCTTGAGTTTACTGCCTGGCTCATCAGGGCACCCCGCTAGAGAACTTGCTATGTCCTGGGAAGTGTTCAGGGCACGTGGCTTGAGCCTCTGCAAGGCTCTTGGATCAAGAGGAGACCAAGATTAAGTAACCATGTCCAGACTTAAGAGGATACATCGAGGTATCATTGGAAGATAATAGTTAATACCTGTGCAAACCAAAGAAGGGGAGGAAAAAAGGGGTAGGGGCAGGAGAAACGTGGGTTCGCGGGGTTGGTCCTGTCGTCCGCTCGGCTCTTGATTCAGTAGTTGAATGGTGGTTCACCATGGTAGTAAGACTTCTTATTGGAAGGAGGAGGGTAAGTAATGGTCAATCCAGGGTTTCAACAGTTGTTCGAATCTAGGGATCTGGTCTTTTTCAAGAGCCTCTGTTTTGGCATGGATCATGAACCTGGTTGACCTATGCTTGGTCTCAGTGATTGCTAGAGAAGGCGGCTTCCATGCTTTGGCTATAGTTTGTTTGGCAGCCGTAAATAGCTGAATTATAAGTTTAAATTGCCTGCGGGGCAGAGTATCCAGTTTGAGGGCTATGGTCTGAAAGGATTTGAACTCCTCTTTCTACCCCTGTCAATCCGCAGTGGAGCAGTTAAATCCCATGGGACCCCAGAGTTCTTCCCTGAGTCATAAGAAAGTACACACACACACACACACACAGGTGTCTCTCAGGAAAAAGCTACCCTTTACTTCCCAGGTTCACTTTCAACACGTAATATCAGGGAAACAGAAACTGGACAAACGAAACTAGCTTCGTGCATCTTAAAGGGGTCTTAGCATACATATATGTGTAATAGAAAGCATACATAATTATACAAAATGGAGACACTTAGGTTATACATATTCCTACAATCCCCTCTTAGGTCATGCATGTGACCTTATACTCTAGCTACTGGCTGGTACCTGGGACCATTAGTGTGTCTCTTGCCAAGGCGTTGATACCACATAATTTTAGTGATGGTGGCATCAATAAGTTTCTGTATTAGCCTCGGATGCAGGGGATACAACAACAACCACACAGAGTTCTGGCACTAGAGTGGTGTGTGTGTGGTTTCTGTATTATCTTGGAGTAATGATCCTTACTGGCAGGAATACAGTCAGGGTCAGCAGGATTAGAACACAAAATGTCTTCTCAGAAGTCTGTGGTGCAATAAGCGAGGTCAGAGACTTTTCCACCTATTTCACTCGCTGTTCGAGGACTTATTCCAACTGTTTCGCCTCTCTTGTCTTTATCTTGCTTCTTGGGTGCTTGATTCACCCTCTTCACATGACATGGATCCAGGACTGTGAGCTTTCCACCAGTATAGCTGTTCTGGTCACTGCGATCACCTTCATGGGAGGTCCAAAGGGGTATTCTTGCTTCTTATTTTGGTTCAAATGTTGGACCACCACAGTATCTCCCACTTGGAAAGAATGGGTTGGTTCCTGTGAAGAAAAAGGAGATGTGCGAGCGACATTTCTTTCAACTTTGTCCAGAGTTTCAATACGTTTTTCTCACATATTCCTCCTGGATTAGATCTAGGTCCCCTCTTTCTACCATAAGTGGCTGTCTGGCCCATGGAGTGGGGAATGGCCTACCCATTAAAACATCAAAAGGGGAGCAACCTGTCTTCTTTGAGGGGGTCATTCTTACCTTGGCCAGAACTGCCGGGAGGACCTTCTTCCAAATTGCATACGACCACCAGTTGCCTTCCTTATCTTATCCTTGAGAGTCCTATTCATCCTTTCCACTATACCCAAACTTTGGGGGTGATAAGGAATGTGAAACTTCCAATCAGTTTTGAGAGTCCTTACCAGATCTTGGCAGACTTTGGCCACAAACGCAGGTCCATTGTCTGAGTTAATCTGGAGCGGACATCCCCACCTGGGAATAATCTCTTGTGTAAGAATTTTTACAACTGTTTGGGAATCTTCTCTTGTGGTTACAAAGACCTCAGGTCATTGTAAAAACATATCCACGATCACCAAAAGGTACTCCGGTCTCTTACCCACCTTTGGCATATGTGTAAAGTCTATCTGTAGGTGAGTGATCAGGTGTTCATGTTTTGCCCTTTGTGGGTTGTTGGGGTTGTTCCTGATACATGTGATGCATCTGGAGACATATGCCTTGACAAGGGAGGGGAGGCCTGGAATATATTCAGTAGTAGTCAGTAGTAGTTTGCCATCCTCTATGTCCCACCCCATGGTACTGTGAGTGGTGCATTGGCAACAGAAATGCATGGTTCCCCTCTTGGCAGATAAGTCCAGAATTAGGGCTTATCTGCACACCTGCGTTGTTCCAATCTCGGATATCTATGTCAGTGGCATATGTCTGTAAATCTTGCAATATTTGGTCTAAAAATACAATTTCGGACATGAGCAAAGTCATTTGGGTGGTTACATTTTGAGTGGATGTGGCTTCCTTTGCTGCTTTATCTGCTAGGGCATTTCCTTTGGCTATATCAGTTTGCTGGCCTGTGTGTGCCCTGCAATGTAAAATGGCAATGGACCTTGGTAGCTGTATAGCTTTTTAGTAGTTATTTAAAATATGCACATCTTGTCCTTCAAAGAGCTGGCAAGCTCTTGTGAGGGCTATCTGTTCTGCAGCTTGGGCTGACTGGTAAGGAATTGATTTTGCCTCTAGAATTTTGTCTGATAATTGTACAACAGCATATCCTGCATAATATGTGTTGTCATTGGGCCTTGAACAAGCGCCATCCACAAACACACTCTGTGCATCTGGAAGGGCCACAGAAGACATGTTCTGTCTTGGGGACGTGTCCTGATGGATGAGATCCAAACAATCATGTTATGGGACAATCTCATCCTGTTCTCCTTTTAATCTTAACAAAACATTGAGGATTGGGGCTGGGCCTGAGGTAGGAGAAGCATATTTTATCTTTAGCTTAGGGTTGGAGAGCAGTATAACCTTATAACCACTAAGCCTTTGGGTCGACATATGTTGGGTGTGTAAAGGGTTGTGTAAAGTGGTATCATGTCCCAGAGTGAATGATGTAGCCTTTTCCACCACCATCGCACAGGATGCTAAGCTCTGAGACATGCAGGCATTCCTTGAACCTGTACTGGAATCATCTTTGAGAAAAAAGCAACAGGGCAGAGCTTGCCTCCATGTTCCTGAGCTAGGACTCCTGCCATTGTTTTACAGTTGTCCCTGGGAAATAAGTGAAACATCTTGCCATAATCAGGCAGGCCTAGACTAGGGGCTGTTACCATAGCACTTTTCAAATACACAAAAGCATTACACATTTCCTCTGACCATTTTACACAATCTGGCATATCAGAACCTGTGGCTTGTCTCAGGAGATTGTCATAGTAGGAACAGTCAGGTATCCATTGGCGGCAGTAACCAATCATGCCAAGAAAGGTAAGCATGTCCTTCTTGGTCAGTGGGCGGGGCAGACCCATGAGAGCCGCAGTTCTCTTGTGACTGATTGTCCTTTCTCCTTTTGTGAAGACAAAACCAAGATACTCAATAGTTTCCTGACACCACTGCAATTTCTTTCTAGACACTTTATGACCACTTTCAAATAACCAGTTTATGAGATACACACTGTCCTCCTGTCCGGCTGCCTGATTTGAACTACAGAGGATGAGGTCATCCACTGTAGTAGGACCATACCATGACGGGAAGTCCAGGACCTCAGTGTGGCCTGGGGCACAATCGAGTAAACTACAGGTGAGTCCACATAGCCCTGGGGCATTCTACACCAGGTAAGTTGCCGATTTTTTACACAAAAGGCAAAGATTGGCCGTGTCTCCTTATCCACAGGGACAAAAAAAAACATTTGCCAGATCAATCACTGTAAAACACTCTACATCGGATGCTTTCTTTAACGTCACCAATGGCACATCTGGCACTATTGGGGCAATGGGGACCACAAGTTAATTTATGGCTCTCAGATCCTGTACACATCTGTAGCTGCCATCTGGTTTCTTCACCGGGTTAATTAGGGTATTATAGAGAGAAACTGTGTCTTCCAAAATACCTTTTTCAAGAAAGTGTTTTACCATTGGGGCAATACCCTCCTCCTTTTCTTTTGATAAAGGATACTGTTTATGGTACACAGGTTTTGCCCATGCCTTAAGAGTGGCCTTGTAGGGGGTACTGGAAATGAGGCCAACATCAAAATAATTTTCTGCCCATACTCTGTCCTACCTGGAGGTGGGCCGTGGGTGTCTGCCACAATCATGGTTAGGAGGGAAATTATTGGGACCTTGGTGGATTGCGCTACAATCCCACCCTTCTTTGTGGTTCTGATAATAATGTTTACATAAATAAACTAAATATTAACAATTATGGTAATGCAAGCTGTCAATGTGTGCTGTAATCTTCATGTTTAGTTCTTGGGCATCAAACCATATCAGACAGGTGAATTGATGCTTTACTTTTTTAGCACTATCTAGAAACTAAACAAAATGAAATATCTTAGTGAATTATCATTACATTTCCCTCCTAGAAATAAACAACTGGTTAGCAATAAACACATATTAATCACAAAATACAAAACATATGGCCATATTGTTTAATAAGAGTGCACTCTTTTCTACCCATATGAAATAAATTCATAATTAATTATCACCACGTGGATTTTCATTAAAGGACGTCCATCAAAAATTATCAATAATAATTCAACATAACTTTTATAGTATGTTCATAACATTTTGCACAAAGATTATACATCACCAAATCCATTGATTTTTCAATTTCAACCTCTTCCCATACAAATCGTGAAAACTTCTAGAAATAAATCCTTTCTGTATTAACAAAAAACATATTAAACAATCATTAGTGTTGTATTCTAAAGTATCACACTTCATTACAATCCCCAATCCAGACAATACATACATAGACATACATGCATCATTCACTATTGTCCTATCATATACTGTTAAGCAAAAACGATCTAACCCTGGTCTTTACTAGTCCACTCTTTTGTTCAAATGACTTTCATTAAAAGGTACAACCAGGTTTTTATCAATGGGTGGAGCCTTTTCCCTTTCCACGCCCAATAGGCTGGAATGGAGAACTAATAATTATAATAATCATGGCTACCTTTTAGGAATTTAAAGGGCATTGGCTGCACTCAGCCATTGTCTTCTTTGTTTCAAATAATGCTAGAATTACATGGCACAACTAACCATTTCAACTAAAATTTTACAGTCAGGTCCATAAATATTGGGACATTGACACAATTCTTATCTTTTTGGCTCTATACACCACCACAATGGATTTGAAATGAAACAAACAAGATGTGCTTTAACTGCAGACTTTCAGCTTTGATTTGAGGGTATTTACATCCAAATCAGGTGAACCGTGTAGGAATTACAACAGTTTGTATATGTGCCTCCCACTTTTTTAGGGACCAAAAGTAATGGGACAGATTAACAATCATAAATCAAACTTTCACTTTTTAATACTTGGTTGCAAATTCTTTGCAGTCAATTACAGCCTGAAGTCTGGAACGCATAGACATCACCAGACGCTGGGTTTCATCTCTGGTGATGCTCTGCCAGGCCTCTACTGCAACTGTCTTCAGTTCCTGCTTGTTCTTGGGGCATTTTCCCTTCAGTTTTGCCTTCAGCAAGTGAAATGCATGCTCAATCGGATTCAGGTCAGGTGATTGACTTGGCCATTACATAACATTCCACTTCTTTCCCTTAAAAATTCTTTGGTTGCTTTCGCAGTATGCTTCGGGTCATTTTCCATCTGCACTGTGAAGCGCTGTCCAATGAGTTCTGAAGCATTTGGCTGAATATGAGCAGATAATATTGCCCGAAACACTTCAGAATTCATCCTGCTGCTTTTGTCAGCAGTCACATCATCAATAAATACAGTTTAATACCAGTTGCATTGGCAGCCATACATGCCCACGCCATGACACTACCACCACCATGCTTCACTGATGA
The DNA here is from genome assembly GCA_018402905.1 of Glandirana rugosa. Lineage (NCBI taxonomy): Eukaryota > Metazoa > Chordata > Amphibia > Anura > Ranidae > Glandirana > Glandirana rugosa. The sequence continues at coordinate 1,422,014 of BLSH010227406.1, read as the reverse complement.
GGTGGTATGCTTTGGATCATGAGCAGTTCCTTTCCTTCTCCATACTCTTCTCTTCCCATCACTCTGGTACAAGTTGATCTTGGTCTCATCTGTCCATAGAATGTTGTTCCACAACTGTGAAGGCTTTTTTACTCTAATCTGGCCTTCCTGTTTTTGAGGCTCACCAATGGTTTACATCTTGTGGTGAACCCTCTGTATTCACTCTGGTGAAGTCTTCTCTTGATTGTTGACTTTGACACTCATACACCTACCTCCTGGAGAGTGTTCTTGATCTGGCCAACAGTTGTGAAGGGTGTTTTCTTCACCAGGGAAAGAATTCTTTGGTCATCCACCACAGTTGTTGTCCTTGGCCTTCTGGGTCTTTTGGTGTTGCTGAGCTCACCGGTGCGTTCTTTCTTTTTAAGCATGTTCCAAACAGTTGATTTGGCCACACCTAATGTTTTTGCTATCTCTCTGATGGGTTTGTTTTGTTTTTTTCAATGATGGCTTGCTTCACTGATTCCAAATGCAAATAGCACACTTGAAATGAACTCTGGACCTTTTATCTGCTCCCTGTAAATGGGATAACGAGAGGATAACACACAACTGGCCATGGAACAGCTGAGCAGCCAATTGTCCCATTACTTTTGGTCCCTTAAAAAGTGGGAGGCACATATACAAACTGTTGTAATTTCTACACCGTTCAGCTGATTTGGATGTAAATACCCTCAAGTTAAAGCTGAAAGTCTGCTGTTAAAGCACATTTTGTTTGTTTCATTTCAAAGCCATTGTGGTGGTGTATAGAGCCAAAAGGATTAGAATTGTGTCGATGTCCCAATATTTATGGACCTGACTGTATTTCTACAAAAGTATTTAAAAATGTCCTTTACCTTACAAAGTTTTTTTTTTTTTACATCACTTACTTTTGAGCAACACATGACCAGTATTTTATAGCTGTTCGAAACTTAACACATTGCCCCTACATTTCACATTTTGTGTGAGGACCTAGTTCCTCACACAAAATACCTTACACAGTATATCTCTATTAGATTGCAAGCTTCCTGAAGATAGGGACCAATGTGAACACACAATATACATACAAAGCACCACGCAAACCGACAGCGATATACAAGTACCTGAAAATAAATAAATATATCAAAGCAGAGAGGGAATGTGGCTAGAAGCCTGTCTCATTCTTTTGCACAGACACACAGAATGAGGGGGAGAAAGGGGGGGGGGTCAAATTCATCTCTCTACTACAAAAAATCTTTTGGTTAAATATACAGAGACTTTCTACAAAATTTCTATCTTTCACATATACAGTATCACTTTACAGAACTTTCACCTTAATTTGATTACTTGTCTCTCCCAATATTAAACTTACATAGACCCTCAAACATAAGTAGCCCGCCGGAGGCGCGCCCGCACGCTCACTGTGTTCGGGGAAGGCCAGGGAGCGGGTGCGGCGGAGTCGATCTCCGCCGGCCACCCGTGATGCCCCCCCGGAGTGAAAGAACGGAGGTCCGTGTAAGTAAACACGGACCTCCGTTCTGTGAAGGGGGAAGGGCTGTGATCACAGCCTTCCTGTACATGGAGGCTGTGACCACTTCCCTTCCCCAGCTAGGGCAGTCCTCCTACAGTAAGAACACACCCAGGGAACACAGTTAACCCTTAGAGCGCCCCTGCAGGTTAACCCCTTCACTGCCAATGGCATTTACACCGTAATCAGTGCATTTTTATAGCACTGATCGCTGTATAAATGCCAATGGTCCCCAAAAAGTGTCAAAATGTTCCGACATGTCTGCTGAAATATCGCAGTACCGCTAAAAATCGCAGATCGCGGCGGCGGAAGATGGCGGACGCACATTAAGCCGGCTCCGACACACCGCTGAAATAAAAAGCTTCCCTGCAGCAAACACAGTCTCTACTGACCACGGAAGCGCTACCACAAGCCTCAGCAGTCTCAGGTGAATCTTATGGGCAAAATTGGCCAACAAAAAGACTACTATAAGCCCTCTCAAGCACCGCGGCCTAACTTCATGGAGAAATTTCTGACGCGCCCAGGATCCCCGGCCTCGATTGGAGCCGCATCCCAGCAGCGTGACATGTCTGGCGCGGAGGAACCGGGGACTGAGGTAACTCAAGCTATTTCAGACACAGAATCATACAGCCTCACAGCTGACATCCTAGACCATAAACTTCATACTTTACTGGTGAATATCACCAGCAATATCTCCAAGGAAGTGGGCAAGTTAGCACAGGAGCTTAGGGGGGAGATCACTCATATAGAAGAGAGGACAGACCACGTTGAAAGTAAAATGGATGAACTAATCCAGTATGTCCAAGTCCTTGAGGAGGACAACCATGCCCTAAAACAACAAGTTGCCTCATTACAATCACAAGAGGATTTGGAAAACCGGGAGAGGAGACAAAACTTAAGAATCAGGGGAGTCCCAGAGACAGTA
>BLSH010227406.1:1313746-1333159 GCA_018402905.1 Glandirana rugosa | reverse complement strand
GTATACTCTATGGCCCATACAAAGAGAAAAAGGATAGAAAACGTACTTTTGGTGTTACTATTTTCTGTGACAGACTCTGTAATTGGCCAAGGGCTGGCGCGCGGCAGAAAAGTGCCGCCGTCAGCCCCTCGGGACGCGCTTAGCGGCATTTATTCGCCGCTAAGCGTAAACCGGTGGTCCCCCGCGCGTGCGTGGGCGGCGTGAGGACCCCTCACACGGGCGCCGAGCCCGCCTGGGCTACAGGCGGCCGCTCGGCGCTACTCGCCGATGTCCCTTTTCTTGCCCCTTGGCGGCTACATTTGTGCCGCCAAGGGGCGGGACAGCGCGCCCCCTGGTGGCCAAATGCGAATCGCCGCTTATTTACGGCGATTCGCGCAGGGCTCCCCGACTGCCGCCGTGAAAAGACGGCGCGCGGTCGGGAACCGGTTAATGTCTCAGACAGTGTCTTTTATCATTGTGGTTTTCATGCAAAAGATAGGAAAAAGAGAAACATACCCGGTATCTCATATGCCCACCCCATCCCCCCATCCCCTCCCCTCCCCCCTCATCCTCTCTCTTTATCATCCGATCCCGTTGTTGTTATAAGACTTTCCCCTTTCATTCCTCTCCACCCTTTCTGCAATCATTCTCTCTACATACAGAACACTTCATTCCTCCCTTTCTTAAAAATGTTTTTTTTCCTTTATAACCTCTAGGGGAGGTAACCCTTTTTTACCAACAAGGGCCACCATTTTTGTTCAAACTCTTCAATTTTTCCTCTTTTTACGTATACTCTTTTCTCTTTCCATATGGTCTCGTCTATACATTTTTCCCAATCGCCTATAGTTGGGGAGAGACTTGATTGCCACTTTTGTGCTATCAATTTCCTTGCCTGAAATAGACAGCTTGTTACTGCAATTGACAGGGCATTACCCACGCCATCCCCCACCATCCCACTCATTATACATTGCCGTGGATCTATTTCCAATGCTATGTTAAAGACTGTATTAATTGCTTCGATTATGCCCTCTCAGTATCTATATAGTTTTGGACACCTCCAAAACATGTGTATTAGATCCCCTGTATTCTGACACCTAGGGCATTTGTCACCTTGTCTTTTTCCAAATCTATATAGTCTCTGTGGGGTATAATAGACTCTGTGTATTAAGAAGAGATGTGATATTCTTTGGGAAGGTGCCAATGATACTTGCGGGCACATTCTCAAAACTTTTTTCCACTGATCATCATTTATCACGCCCAGATCTTTTTCCCATTTCGCCTTCACCACTAATTCTGTCATTTGTTCTTCTTCCTTCCTGCCCAAGCTCATGTATAAGCTCGAAATTACACCCTTCGCTTGACCTGATCTTATTATCTTTTGTAAAATCAGGGACTCATCTACCTCCAACCTCGTACTACCGAATTGTTTAATCAGGGCATGTCTAATCTGTAGGTATGTATAGAATGAGTGGCTTGGTATTGCCCATTCCTCCCTTAATGCAGCAAATGACTTCATGCTCCCATTCCGGTATAGCTGAGCTATATACTTTATACCGCGCCTCCTCCATTCCTAATTTTTCTCTACTCTTTTAAGTTCTTTTAATCGGTTGTTACCCCAGAGGGGTGTATACTCTGATATTTCTTTATAACCCAACTTTGATTTGGCTAGACTCCAGACTTTGTCAACCATTATCAATGTTGGGGTTCTAGGGGCGAAGGCGTTTGCCTCCATTGCTTCCACAACTGTTCCTTGTGCTGTGCACTCCAACATAAGGCGACCGTTAACATCATGTCCGCCTTGTACCCCGCAACCCACCAGTTGTTGTAGTTGTGCTGCCAGCTAATAGTTCCTTGGATGAGGGAGCGCTACCCCCCCTCTTCCGGCCGCACTTGGAGGGTGCTTAGAAGTATCCTAGGGGCTCTCCCCCTCCATATCAATGTTCTAAAAAGCACATCGATCTTCTGGAACCATTTCTTGTAGATCCAAACTGGTGAATTGTGGAGCACATATAATAATTGTGGGAGCCACACCATACGGATGAGATTACATCTCCCTGCCACAGAGAGGGGGAGATGTCTCCACATCTCAACCTTATTTTTAAACTTATTTAGGATAGGGATCATATTATCAACTAAATAATCCCTCAGGTCTTTTTTAAATATTATGCCAAGATATTTCATTCTGTCTGCAACTGCTAAACTAGGGATTGAAGGTGGCAACGGCGCGCTTAATGGGTCTACCGGCAATAACACAGATTTTTCCCAATTGATATTGAGGCCCGAGAGGATCCCAAAATCCTTAACCAAATTTATCGCATTTAATAATGAGGACTGGGTGTCATCCAGAAACAACAGCACATCGTCCGCATATAGCGCAACTCTCTCCTCTCCATCAGCTCGCTGAAAGCCAGTTATTTCTTTAGATGCCCTAATTGCTGCCGCCAGGGGTTCTATCTCGAGGGCGAAGAGCAGGGGCGATAACGGACACCCCTGTCTTGTCCCTCTCTCCAATCCAAACCTCTCTGAGTGTATCCCATTGACCTGAACCCTAGCATTAGGATCATTATAAAGGGTCTTAAGCCACCCAATGAAAGAGGGGCCGAACCGAAAAACCTCCAAAATCCGCCAAAGGTAATTCCAATCCAGACTATCAAATGCTTTAATGGCATCCAAGGACAAAATCGCCCTGGATCCTGCATTCATTGTCTTGAATTGTAAATTCAAAAACACTCTTCTAATATTTATACTCATAGACCTATTAGGAATAAATCCCGATTGGTCTGGATGTATAAGGTTCTGTATAATCTGATTTAATCTAGTAGCCAGAACTTTGGCTATGATCTTAGTATCAGCGCATAGTAGAGAGATTGGTATATATGAAGCCGTTTCTAATATGTTTTTCCCCTCCTTATGTAGAACTATTATTGTTGCTTCCCTCATTGAGGGGGTGAGTTCTCCCTTCTCTATCGCCCAGTGAGCTGTTTTTAAGAGTTCTGGTAACAATCTTTTCCCATATCGCCTGTATACCTCGATGGGTAAACCATCCGGGCCCGGTGCTTTATGACTTGCCATTGATCCCAAGGCTTTTTGGAGTTCCTCCAGTGTTATGGGAGCCTCTAGATCCTCTCTGTCTTTTCCTGATAGTGTTGGCCGCTTTAATCTACCCAGGAATTCCTCCATCTTAGCTTCAAATTCTCCTTCCACCATGGGGGCTTTGTATAACTTTTCGTAATACTCCTTAAATACTTTTGTGATCCCCCGCCTATGGGAGGTGGTCTTACCCTCCGGGGTCTGTATCAATGGTACTGACTCTGAGGGCGAGTTGTTCTTGATCAAGAATGCGAGGGCGCGCCCCACGCTTTCCTCCTCCATGTAGTGGTTTTGCCTTAGCACCAGCTTCTTGTTTTCCTCCCTTCTCAAAAGTGCAGCCCTATACACCTGTTCTTTTTCCCTTAAGATTTTAAATTTGCCCTCTGTTGGATCCTGGATGTATTGGGTCTCTGCCCTCATCACCTCTACCCTAACAGACTCCTCCCACTGCTTGGATTCCTTTTTGATCTTAGCAATTTGTTGAATTAATAATCCCCGGAGAAATGCTTTTAATGCATCCCAGATTATCCCCTCTGTAGCTGAGCCAGAGTTTGTCTTCACAAACTGCTCCAGTGCTGCCGGGATCCCATCCGATTTACCAATTAGTTCCAGCCAATATGGGGCCAGCCTCTAATCTCTTTTAATACCCCCTTCATCCGAGTCAACCGACAGCACTAGAGGAGAGTGATCCGACAAACCCCTGGGCAGGTAAAAAACGTCATTAATTCTGTGGAGAATCCTCTCATTGCCTATGGCTAAATCAATCCTAGACAACGTATCATATGAGCTTGATGAACAGGAAAATTGCCGCTTCTCTGGGTTGTACACTCTCCAAATATCCATTAGCCGTGCCTCTTCCAGAAACTGGGAGAGTTTACCCCCAGATGGACCCCCTCCCCCCTTCCTCGGGGCCGTCTGTCCTTACTCTCTTCAACCACCATATTAAAATCTCCCACTATTATAGTTGGGATATGGGATTTGTCCATAATAAAGTCCAACATCTTGTATAACAGCTCTACTCTGAATGGTGGGGGAATATATAGATTAATCAAAACCAATTCTGTGTTTTCTATTAGGCAGTGAAAGAAAATATATCTACCCAGCGCATCAACATCTGCCTGCAGGAGAACACCACATCAGCTTTTACAAAAATACTCACTCCTCTTGAATAAGAAATGTAAACTGAGTGAAAATGCTTTTGGAATCTCCTACTCCCTACGTGGGAGAGGGATTCCTCTGTGAGATGAGTCTCCTGCAGACAGATCACGTCAATCTTATGTAAGTCCATATAGGTGAAAACAGCACATTTTTTTATAGGATTACCTAGGCCCCTTACATTCCAGGAGCCTATTTTAAATCTTTTTGGCTGAGACCCATAAACAAGTCAGCATTTGACCAGAGCATAGTAAGAAAAAAAAAAAAACACTTATATTTAGTGCGTTCCTCCCTTCTTCTCATTCTGTGTATATATTTTGTGACCTTAGTAACTGTGTATGTGTCTATGTCCTGAATTCTCCTTTTGCTAATTGGTTCCCCCTTCTCTTGTGTTCCTTTCCAATCACCACACCATTTATCTATATATTTCTTCCTGATTTCAACCCCTTTTCCCATGCTTCCCTTTCCACCCCTCCCTTTAACCCTCCCTCTCCGACCCTCCCACCCCCCCTCCTAAACCTATCTAGGTTGCCCTTGGGGGCCCATTTTGTAACCTTTCCTATCTTAGGTGAGCTAGATCCACTCAAACCATCCAGCCACCACTCTTTCCCCCATTCCAACCCTTCAAACTCACAACAGACATCTACATACCCTCTTTTTACAATTGCCCTGCCTCCACACACTGTACTCTTCCCGCAACCCTCTGTGCGGCTTCCCATCCCTACTCCATTCAAGAAAAGTGAAAACAAACAGACTGTGCAAAAAAAAGAAAAATAAACGCTGCTTTGGCCGGGGCTCAGCACTCAGCTTGCTGGCCCCGAAAACACTAAGTACCCTATGTTTTTTCCTGGTCCCCCTGTAGCCTCTCCTTATTGACTTCCATCCATTTCCCCACCCCCTCTGGGGTGTCAAAAAATTGTGTTACCCCCAGGGCAGAGATTCGTAAACGTGCTGGGTATAGAAGAGCGTATGAGATCTTAAATTGCTGCAGTTTACGCTTCACCCCCAGAAACCTTGTTCTGCGTCTCTGTAAGTCCGGAGAAAAGTCCGGGTATATAGAAATTTTCGTTCTATTAAAAAAGATATTTCCCTTTTCTCTTATTTTTCGTAGGATCATTGTTTTGTCCCTGTAATTTGATATTTTGGCGAGGATTGGCCAAGGGTATCCCCCCGGTGGTGGAGGTTTAAAGGGGACCCTATGAGCTCTTTCTATAAAAAAGTGAGGGGAAAGAGCTTCTCCACCCACTGTATCCCTAATCCAGTTTTCCAAAAATTCCACTGGGTTTAGTCCTTCACTACGTTCTGGCATACCTACTACCCTTATGTTCTCCCTCCTGAGCCTGTTCTCCAAATCGTCCATTTTTGAGGCGTACTTTGTTAATTTTTCCTTCATATCTTGCATGTCTTTTTTGAGTGGGTGTACCTCATCCTCCAGCACGCCAACTCGCTCCTCTACTTCAGTTGGTCTTCCTTGTATTATTCAAATATCTTGGCATTCCTGTGATACCTCATTTCTGATATCTTTCATCTGTTCTGAGAGGTCACTTAAGGCGGATCTACAAGTGTTCACCGCCTATAGTACTTCTCTCAGAGAAGGTTCGGCTTCCAGATGAGGTCCGGGAGGCATAGTCGGGGTGGGTAAACTTTCCTTATTGCTTTCCATATTGCCCTCTAATGGGCCACTAATTCCACTGGTATTTAAACCTGGGTTCTGTGTTAACTGCCCCTGGCTCAGTCTGCCTGGATTGCTGGCCTGCTGTACTTTGCCTTGGCCTGAGTGTCCCGCTTTAGCTGAGGAATGAACAGGGGTATGAGCAAACATCTCCAATTTTGCCGCTGCAGCCAGGCTCCCCTTGGTTTCTTCCCTGGTTGCTTTTTGGGCACCAACTGGGTCCTGTGCTGTCCCCTCCTCACCCTTTTTCTTCACCATGGTAGAGAGTGCCCGGGTCACACATACCGTCTGCCACCCTCTACCTCTATCCCACAATTGTGGCGTGGCTCAGAGGAGAAATAAAAGAAAAAAAAAATGATTCCCTCCCCTTCTCTCTCCGCGCCTCTCCCAGCTTCCTAATGTGGTTGTGAGCCACTCCTAAGGCCTAAGCCAAATAAGGAAAAATACAAAGTCAACCATTCTGGATTACAACTGGGCGGCCAGAGATAGCCTTAGTAGTTTTATTATTGTGTTGTTTGAAAGTATAATGGCTAAGCTTACGGCATGTTCCCGCAATTCAGGGCGGTAAGGTTTTGGCAGATTTTCTTAGTTGGGTTTTAATCCATTGTGACCAAATGTGTACCTACCAGTCTAGGTGCATCCGTCTGTGCCAGAATGATAGTGTGCAGCAGAGGGCTACTATGCACCCAGCTAATGCTTCCGCGCTAAGCCGCGCCTATTGAACCCTGCTATGTGGAATACTCCTTTAGGCAAGTTATACCGTGTTTGCTATAGGCTTTTAGCCTCAGTGTCTCCGCCGTGTCTGCGCACCCCCTGTAGGCGCCCAGCCGGTAACACAACAATGTGGGATAGTGTATATTCAAACAACGAAGTATGGTCTTTGATCAATGGCCGCGGATTACAAATCTTATTTATAGCAGGACTATATGATGTTCTTGATGTCACTGTACGCTAAGCACCCCAGTATGAGTAGTTCAACTCTGTATGGCCAGGAACTTCTCTTTCAAGGTAAGCAGTTGAGCAACATAAATAACCATGTCCCAACTCTCTATAGTTCAGAGAGCTTAACCGGCTATTGACGCCGATATGGCCAACTCGCGTCTGCAGTTTTTGCCCCTCCTCACCCCTTTACCTCACCGTTTCCGACGAGTAGGGGCTGCCAAAGGCATTTGGCACCCCGGAGACTAGGGACTCTTCCAAATAATGGCATCAGGATGGCGTCCCCCGCTCTTCCACTTCCCCGCACCTCCACCACCAAGTCGGGTACGGGTCACCTGAGCGAGCCGCCAGTCCGCTCCGTCCCTCACGCAGCTTCTCGGCTTACACGTGCCATCAGCGGCTTCAGGGCCATGCCATCAGGATCAGAAGAAGCACGGGATGGGAGCCAGCACACACACGCGTCCTCTCACCCAGACATCCGGTCACGCCCCCCCAGCGTCAATCGTCTAATTGGTTGCAGTTCAAAGGGTCCTTCAGATGTGATAAAAATACATGCCCTTGTTGCCCACACATTAAGAGAAGTGATTTTGTTCACTCCATCTCCACCAATAGAAATTATAAAAATAAATTGTTTATTAATTGTAACACTCGGTTTGTTGTATATATCATCACATGTAACCTGTGTTCAATTCAATACGTTGGTCGTACAACCCAACGATTGAGAGATTGCTTGGGCGACCATTTGTATGACATCCACAAAAGTCATGGCACCAACGTCGCTCGACATTGGAACGAATGTCATGACAAAGATGTCTCCAGCCTCTCTATACAAGGGATAGAGAAAATAGTTACACCCATAAGAGGTGGGGATAAATTCAGGGCACTATGTAAAAGAGAGGCATTTTGGATATTCATGTGTAATACAAGAAAGCCCCTCTGACTCAACCACGAATGGGACATTACCTATTTTTATGAATGAAGTAACTTTAGTTTTTGATGGGTAAGCAATAAGGCTTTCTCTAATCTACCTATATTGTGCCTTCTCTTGTACCTCACATTTCCCTTATCACAGGCTAACGTTTATTTATTTATTTTTCATCACTGTGTCTCTGTGTTTCTCTATGCAGTGCAGGTAGATCGTGGCTGGCGGGAGGAACCAGCAGATGCTTATATTATGTATTTTGCCTTCTCTTGTTCCTCCCTGTTCCCTTATCTGACTGTTTTGTTCAATTCTTTTTGGGTCTTTTCACATCCAGCCATCAAGCATTATTGTTAGTTGTGGTACTGTGATATTGTAACAATTATGTAATATGATATTTTTATATAACTATTTCACCTGTTTTAGTGAACATTTTATTTGTATACACTTTTAGTTCAGTTTCTTGGACACAATTGACATATGGTTGTTAATTGGCGCTTGATTGCTTTATTGCAATACCAATTATACAATTAACATCCTTTCTAACCATAACTGTGTGTGTATATATACCAGTATGTGTGCATATGTATCCTTAGGCTATGATTAAGCACCTGTTGGTGTGAAACGCGTCAGACGGTCATTGTGGTTCACCTGTATGCTGTATTTTGATCAAGAATAAAGTCATTGCACAGGAGTGCGGCCATCCAGTCCAGTTTTTTCTGTTACAATGCACCTGCTTGCAGGCAGTGCTGCACCCACACTCTGGGGATAGAGGTTCAAGCAGCAGGGTCTTGAGTTACCTGGAGCGATGCTTATCTCTTCAAACGACATTTGCTTGTACTGGAAGGACCCCTCGGGGGTAGAAAAGGCCATTTTCCTTTGCTGACTCCGTTAGGGGGATCTGACAGTAGCCCTTAGTTAGGTCTAGGGTTGTTATGTATCGGGCACCTCCCAACCTGTCCACAAGTTCGTCAACCTGCGGCATCGGGTATGCGTCAAACTTAGACACATTATTCAGTTTCCTGAAATCGTTACAGAACCTGATAGTGCCACCGGGCTTTGGGATCAGCACTATAGGGCTCGACCAGGCACTATGGGACTCCTCTATCACATCTAACTCCAACATGGTTTTTATTTCTTTTGCTACCGCCTCCCATCTAGCCTCAGGTATTCGGTAGGGTTTTACATTTATGTGGACCCCGATTCCATAATTATGTCATGTTGTAGTACGGTGGTCAGTCCGGGTAGGGGAGAGAAAAAAAATCTCTATTTTTACTGATAAATTCCTTAACGTCATTTTGTTGCGTCAGTGACAAGGGCTCAGTTATGGGGACGTCCGGAGTCATGGATAGCGTGTCCTCTTGAAGAGTGGGCATTACCAATAAAGTCTCTCTGTCTTTCCACGGTTTTAAGAGATTCACATAGTAAATTTGCTCAGGTTTCCTTTTCCCTGGCTGGTAAACTTTGTAGTTCACTTCCCCTACTCTTTCCCTAACCTCAAAGGGACCCTACCACTTTGCTAGGAATTTACCTTCAACCGTGAGGACTAGCACCAGCACTCTGTCTCCGGGGCTGCATATGCTCTCACACAAGGGGCAGGACTGCTGTGATTCGATTCTCCACTTCAAGGAAATATGCTCGATGACGCTCCTATATGGGGTGGCCTCTCCTTCCCACGTCTCTTTTGCGACATCTAGCAGACCCCTGGGATGTCTACCATACAAGAGTTCAAAGGGGGAATACCCTGCGGAACCTCTCATTTGGCAAACATGAGATACGGAAGCAACATATCCCAATCTCTCCCATTCTTTTCCACTGCCTTTTTCAACATGCTTTTGAGCGTTTTATTAAACCTCTCCACAAGTCCATACGTTTGGGGGTGGTAGACCAAGGTACGGTGATGGGAGATTTTATACAACCTGCACAATTCCTTGGTTATACAGGACATAAACAGGGTGCCCTGATCCGTTAAGACCTCTTTAGAGATCCCCACCCGACTAAACACCTGGACCAACTCCCTGGCAATAGTCTTAGCGGAGGTGTTCCACAAGGGTATGGCTTCCGGATAGAGGGTTGTGTAATCTAGTATTACCAGGATGTGCTGGTGTCCCCGGGCAAACTTTACTACGGGTCCCATGAGATTCATGCCAATTCTTTCAAAAGGCATTTAAATTATGGGCAGTGGAACAAGTGGACTATGAAAATGGGGTGAGGGCGCAGAGAGTTGACACTCAGGGCAGGATTCACAAGACTCTCTGAAATCTGCATGCAACCCGGGCCAGAAGATTCTCTGGGTTATTCTCTCCCTGGTCTTATCCATACCCAGATGTCCCCCCATTACATGTCCATGAACTAGATCTAGCACCATCCTGTGAAAGGGTTTGAGAACCACTAGCTGTTCCACCTCATCCTCCCCTCGTTTCCCCACCTTGTACAACAAATTATTTTTAAGAGCCATGTAGGGAAAAGACACCCTCCAATTAAGGTCCACAGATTCCCCATCCATTACCTTCATGTTTTCTCTGGCTCAAAGGAAGAGTGACATCCGTAGTTGCTCTGTACAGAAGTCCTCTCTCTGGACCTCTAAGTCAGGTACTACATTCTGTTCAATCTCATGGTCAGGGTCAGAGACATTTTCTGGGTCATTAGCCCCCAGCTGGGAGCTATCTTCCAGCTCCTCCGGCTTCTCAGCCAGTACAAGAAAAGGAAGAGGGTCTCCTCCCTCCTTGGCCCTGCCACCAGTCTCCCCTTCCATTTGGCAAAAGGGTCTGGTGCGATTTCCCATGCTTCTGCAGCAGGGGGAGCTCTATCCTCCAGACTCACTGTGCCTTCCCATAACCTCCAAAAATGGGGAAAATCCCTGCCCACTAGGGCGTCATAAAGCAGTGAAGGTACCACCTCCAATGAATGTAAAATAAATATTTCTTAGGCAGTCAAGTGTATTTCAAGACAAAAAATTGGAGCGGTTCTGTCCCCATCCCGAAAAACAAATGTAGAAGCACAAGGAAAAAACCCCTCTGGGACTTTAAGGTGGGAAGACCAACTATGTATATGATTTTTTCTTGGTGAATTGGTCTTCCCACCTTAAAGTCCCAGAGGGAGTTTTTCCTTGTGCTTCTACCTCCACTGAATGAGTCACACTGCCCCAAGGAGTGTCAATCACAACCAGCGCCGTCTGGTAGTCACGAGTGTCCCCATGCAAATGACCCCGACAGTGCTAGGGTTTACACAATTGCTTTTTACCAATGTTACCACACTACCAGAGTCAAGAAGTGCAGTGACTGGCTTACTATCAACAAAAATCACACACATTTTCTTCTCCATGCGACTTGAACATGATGCAGTATATGCGACCATCTGCAGGTGTCATCTTCTGCATGTGGTAAGAGGCGCATACCAACTTTGGTTCCACTGTCACCGGAGGTGCGTGCCCCTTCTTTAATTCCACCAGAGCCTCCGTAAACCAGAGATTCATCTCCTGCTGAGCCACTAGGGCTGTGCTGTGGCAGCTTGGCAATTCGCCTCATGCAGTTGCTGAATTTCCTCCTGCTGTTGGCGAATTTCCTTCTGCTGTGCTGCAGTGGCCAGGCGGCTTTCCTCCCATTGCGCTGCAGCAGCTTGTGTGACCTGGAGGTTGGTCTCCCACTGGGCCGTAGTCACCTGTAGCAAGGCCTTCAACATCTCCTTCATTTTTGAAAGGTGCCCGCTGAACTCCACCAAGTGTGGGAGATTAGCTTGTGGGGATCATCTTTCCTGAGGAAAATAGTCAGCGTGCAGGCAACTTTCTTTAAAATCTGGCAGCTTGCCAGGTTTAGTTACAAAAATAGGTTAGCAGGTTAAAAACAAACAAAATAGAAAATAAGTCCTTGCCGTCCGGCGCTAAACTAAACAGTACAGTTTCCTCACTATACGGTTTGGGGCTGGCCCCGACACCCACAAAACATAAGCCAAAAATGCAAACCTTGTCTTTTCAAAGTCCAAACAGACACAGGGCTCCCTCAAATTCCCCTCAGAGTTTCAGGCAAGAGCTCAAGTGAGATCTCTACCTGATTATTTAAGCCACCTACTGGTGGACTACAGTGGACCACAAACTCCGGACCGGAACCAGCCTTGCCACGGTGGCTGGTAAAATCCGGACCGAACTCCGTTTAATCCAGTCCAAATGAACGCGTACAGGGCGACAGGTAGCGGCTGTCTACCACTTTGCCTCGCATACCATCACAATACACAGTGCAATCAGTGTAGACTATATATACAGTGCATTTGGCGGTGTACAGTATATAATACAGTGTAGTGCGGTGTTCAAAAAAACAAATACCCATCATGTCCAGAAGACCACCAAGGAGAGGCAGCCGCTCACAGGCCACTAAAAGAGGGCAAGCAGCCTCTGTGTCTACAGTGAAAAGTGGTGGTGGCGGACATGGTGCATCCTCTGCAGGCTGGTCACGGTTGTCCTTTTTTTCTGCTGCTGGCTGCGTTGTTCAGCCACAACATGCAGAAGAGTTGGTGGAATTGATAACTAAGCCGTCCTCATCCTCCTCATCCTCTGTCACGCAGGCTCATACTTGTTTGCCTTCCATCGCAGCTGCCAAAGCGGTCTATTCCACCGGATCCTTGTCCACAGTTACTCCTTCCGTAGCCCCACCATCATACACGGAGGAGTCACCAGAATTATTCGACTATAGTGTCGGTTACACGCTGATGGAGGATGCGCAGCAATTTGAAGGCTCTGATGTTGGTTTCCAGGTTGAGGAAGGGAGTAACATGAGCCTAGAGGTGCCACAGAAGGACAAAAAACTAGCAGGCATGTTCCCTCAGTTGAAGCACACTGCTAAGTTTGCTCCAGTGACGAGGAGGGAGGGGATGATGAGGACACTGACTGTACTTGGGCGCCTGAGAGAAGAGAGGAGGAAAGTGAGGAGGAGGAGGAGGTGGTGGCACAACTCCAGCCAACCTATTGCATCACACCACAGAGCTCCACAGGTGCAGGGTGCTGCTGAATCCCCGCTGACTTCCAAAAGTTCATTGGTGTGGGCTTTTTTCAACACGTGCAGTAGATCGCACTGTTACTGTTTGCAATCTATGTCTGAAGCGGATCAAGCGCAGTCAGAACAGCAGCCGCTTGGGCACCACATGCTTGACATATGACGACCTGCCATGCAGTCTGTTGGCAACAGCACCAGAAAGACCCACATCATAAAACAAGCCACCTGTTTAACAGGGGCATGTAATTACAATTTTTAAAATAATGTTTAACAGCAGGGCCTATTCCCGTGCCCAACAAGAGTAACTGTGAGGGGTTACAGTGTTCAGGCACCACCAACACCCAAGGCCCACTTTTTCTGCACCTCTTTGACTGGGGCATGTAATTACAATTTTTTAAATAATTGTTTACAGCAAGGCCCAATCCTGCATCCAACAAGAGTAACTGTGAGGGGTTACAGTGTTCAGGCACCACCAATACCCAAGGCCCAATTTTTCTGCACCTGTTTGACTGGGGTATGTAATTACAATTTTTTAAATAATTGTTTACGGCAAGGTCCAATCTGGCACCCAACAAGAGTAACTATGAGGGGTTACAGTGTTCAGGCACCACCAATACCCAAGGCCCAATTTTTCTGCACCTGTTTGACTGGGGCATGTAATTACAATTTTTTTTTTTTTTTGAAAATTCTTTTTATTGTAAATTTGCGAAGAGGTAGGTAACAAAACAGAGGTTTTGGGCATACCCTGGCTAATAACAACACACAACTATCAAACGTAAATACCTAATACAAAGGCAAGTTAAGTACAACTACTCACGTTGCAGTCTTAAGGAAGGAATACAGTTGGTCTTGTGTTACTCGATTACACCCAGTGTGTACTGTGGTAAGAGATATTCAGTATTCAATAGTTCAGAGGCAAATGGAGGTACAACTGAGACCAATCAAGTCAAATAACTGGTAAGGCTGGGATTAAGGTTAGCTTGGGGGGGGCAGGGTATTATTGTGAAGCATTGGTATCATCTGATTCCAGCCAAATTTTGTCGAACTTCACTGGGCAACATCTAGCCAGGTAAACGGTCTTGTATAGTGGAATGGCGGAGTTGACTAAGGCTTTCCACGAATTCAGAGAGGGTACTTCGGGTTGCCTCCATTTTAAAAGCAAGGCCTTCCTTTGCAGTGAATAATTGGGGTCCTATTAGGGATCTAGTTGCTCGGCGGTGAGCTAAAGAGGCCACCAGGCGCAGCAGACAGACTGATATATTTAATGGGACAATGATTGTTGTAAGGGTGGCAATAAAACCCGTAGTGGCAAGCCAGGATTGTACTCTGGGGCATGCCCATAACATATGTGTCAGGAAGCATCACGGAGAAATCAGGGCAGAATGCCCATTCCTGTGCATAGGTGCGCGCTCATAACTGTCTTGGCGCCTAGACATGCTATTTAAACTGGACAACACCATGCAGCCGGTGCTGTCCGTTCTACAGCGTTACCTGTGTCCCCAGCCTTGAGTTTACCTGAGTTTCCTGTTCCTGCTGGGGTTATCGGAACCCTTAAAGGATGAGCTGGCCCGTGTAGGGATCCCCCAATCTCTGGACGTCCTTATAAACCTTGCCATCCAAATCGATCGGCATCTCAGAGAATGTAGGGCGTAAAGATCAGTCGGGTCCCCAAGACCTACCTGGATGTTACCCCGTTACCACAGTCCAGCACCACCAGTCGCTGTACATCCTCCTTCTCCTCCGGATCTGTCTGAGCCCATGCAGTTGGGGCTACTTCGTCCCTCTCTCACCCCTGAAGAGAAAAAGCGCCACGGGAGCCATGACCTCTGTCTCTATTGTGGGGAATCCGGGCACTACGTGAGAACCTGTCTGGCCAAGTTCCGTAAGTGCTCTACTGTTAAGTCTGCTATTACGACCAGCTTGTCTAAAAACTCTTCTTACCTAGCTCTCCCCATTTCTCTACAGCTTCCAGGAAGTAGTATCCTAGTCACCGCAACTATTGATTCTGGCGCCTGTAGTTGCTTCATAGACCAGGCATTTGCTGCTTAACACCTAATCCCTCTGTAACCCAAGACCCGGGGAATGGTGGTGAATCTTGCAGACGGGACTGCCATTAAGTCGGGCGTGGTCACCCATGAAACCATTCCCCTATCTGCCATTACAGCCGATGGACATCAGGAATTCCTGCATCTTCATGTCATTGTGTCACCTCTATTTCCCATCATCCTCGGACTACCATGGCTCCAGGCACACAACCCCTTCATCAATTGGGTCACTGGTGAAATCAAATTCCAATCTACATACTGTCATCAACACTGTTGGCCCGGGGTCCCAGAAGCCCCTACAGCCCTACTCTGCCTTGATTCCGACCTGGACCCTGAACCCAGCAAGGCCATCCCGCCTGCCTATCATGCCTTCCTGGATGTTTTCAGAAAGGGGCTGAGGGTCTTCCGCCCCATGGACCCTACGACTGCCCCATCAAGCTCCTCCCAGGAGAAGAAGTTTCCTTTGGGCGGATATTTCCGCTGACCGAGCTGGAACTTGTGGCCCTTAAAACTTACTTGGATGATAATCTTAAGGGCTTCATCGATCCATCCACATCCCCAGCGGGAGCCGGGATTTTTTTTGTGGAGAAAAGGGACCACACCCTACGGCCTTGCATCGACTATAGGGAGCTGAATAAGATTACCGTAAAGAATCGGTACCCGCTGCCACTCGTACCTTGTTTGTATAAGGGAAGGCGATGAGTGGAAAACCGCCTTCCATACTCGCTTCGGGCATTTCGAATACCTGGTCATGCCCTTCAGACTCTGCAACGCCCCAGCCACATTCTAGCACTTTGTGAATGACATCTTCAGGGACTATCTGGATCAGTATGTCATTATATACTTGGACGACATCCTTATCTTCTCTCCCTCATTAGATGTTCACCGCTAACATGTTGCGAAAGTCCTAGGCCGCCTCCGGCAACATGGACTTTATGCCAAGGCTGAGAAATGCCTCTTTGAATGGCAAAGCATCCCGTTAGTGGGACTAGTTATCTCAACCACCGGAATCACAATGGACCCGCAAAAGGTCTCTGCATTTGTGGACTGGCCAATATCGGCCAACAAGAAAGGTGTCCAGCGGTTTGTTGGCTTTGCGAACTTCTACCACAAGTTCATTAAGGGGTTTTCAGCTATTATTACCCCGATTACCCAGCTAACCAAGTTGAACACCAGGTTCCATTGGACCACTGGATCGCAGGCAACCTTCGAGACCTTGAAAGGACTCTTTACCTCTGCTCCTGTGCTGAAGCACCCCGACCCAGTGTTACCCTAGGAGCAGTGCTCTCGCAAAGACAGGGTGCCAAGGCTCTCCTCCACCCAGTGGCATTTTTATCACGGAAATTAACAGATCCAAAGAAGAATGATGTCGGAGACAGAGAGCTCTTGGCTATCAAGGCCACTCTCGAGGAGTGGCGCTATCTGCTTGAAGGGGCTGCACACCCCATCCTAATATACACGATCACAAAAATCTAGAATACTTGAGGACAGCAAAGAGATTGAAACCCTGTCAGGCCCGATGGGCGCTCTTCTTTTCTAGGTTCGTATTTCATATTACGTATAGGCCCAGATCAAAAAACACCAAACCAGACGCTCTGTCCTGCATGTTTGGTGACACAGAAACACCCACGTGCCCGGAAACTATCCTCTCACCCGGGAATTTCCTGCTAACCCAAGAAGACCTGCTTTCTCGAATCCGACGGGCAGTAGCCAAGATTACCAGCATTCCAGACCCCAAGCTACAGAGAAAAGGGGGCTTGTTATGGTACAGCAGCAAAATCTTCGTACCCGAGGAGTTACAACTGTCAATTTTGTAACTCTGCCACTACCACAAACTGGCGGGTCACTTTGGTGTCCGCAAGACATCAGAACTGCTTCAGCGCCCCTTCTGGTGGTCACAAGTTGACACAGATTGCAAAAAGTAGATAGGTGCCTGCCTCACCTGTGCCCAACACAAGGGTAATAAAGCCAAGGCATGGCACCTGCTCAACCCGCTCCCAGTGCCGGAAAAGCCATGGACCATGATCTCCATGGACTTTATCGTGGAATTACCCCCATCTGAGGGCTATTCAGCTATTTTCGTAGTGGTGGATCGGGTCACCAAAATGGCTCACTTTCTCCCTTTAAGAGGCATACCTACCGCTGCTGAAACGGCAGAAGTGTTCATTAAAGGAATTGTCAGACTCCATGGAGTACCAACAAATATCAAACCTGACCGCGGAGTCCAGATCACCTCAAGGTTCAGGAAAGTCCTGTGTTCCTCTCTGGGCATTGAGTTATCCTTCTCTTTGGCCTACCATCCACAAACTAACGGTCAGAGAGAACAAACCAATCAGACGCTGGAGCAGTACCTGTGCTGCTTTTCCACCTTTTCTCATGACAACTGGGCGCAGCTACTACCATTGGCTGAATTTTTGTACAACAATACTATTCACTCGGCCACGAGGCAATCCCCATTCTTTGCAAATTATGAGTTTCACCCATCTTTTCTGCCCAACTCTGTTCCTGAGAGCCCGGTACCAGATGTCCAAAGGACAATGGACTTTTTCAAAGAAAATTGCAAACTGCTACAGGAAACAATGTCTAGAACCCAGGAGTACAACAAAGAGGTCTATGACAAGAGAAGATGGGGTGAACTAAACCTGGAACATGGTGTATGGGTCTGGTTGGCAACAACAAACTTGAAATTAGCTTGCCCTTCCAAAAAACTGGGCCCCAGATTTATTAGCCCTTTTCCAGTCAAAAGGAAAATTAACAGGGTAGCCTATGAACTTGAGCTACCTCAGTCGTTATGAATCTACCCTGTATTCCATGTGACTCTGCTGAAGCCTGCAACCCCAAATCCCTTTCCAGGTAGAAAGACTAATCCACTGGAGCCAATTCTAGTGAATGGAAAGGAGGGATATGAAGTGGAATCTATCATGGACTGTAGAAAGAGGGGTAACCACATTCAATATTTAATCAAGTGGAAGGGTTACGGCCCTCAGGAAAGTTCATGGGAACCGGAGGGTGACATCCATGCCGAAGAGCTGATCAAGACCTTCAAGACCACCCAGAGAAAATGGCCCGTCTGGGCATCCGGAGGCTGCCCTTTGGGAGGGGCAATGTCAGGAAGCATCATGGAGAGATCGGGGCAGAATGGCCATTCCTGTGCATAGGTCTTGGCGCCTAGACATGCTATTTAAACTGGACAGCACCATGCAGCCGGTGCTGTCCGTTCTACAGTGTTACCTGTGTCCCCAGCCTTGAGTTTACCTGAGTTTCCTGTTCCTGTGACCCGGGCCTGTTTCCTGTTTCTGCTTTGCCTTTGGCCTGCACTGACCCCGGCTTGCCTTCAACCACTCTTCAGTCTCATCCCTGTGTACTACGCTGCCAGTCTGTTGACGACCCTGCTTGTACCCGACTATTCTCTTGCCTGCTCCACCTGTACCACACTGCCCGCCTGTTGCCAACCCGGACTGTACCACTACGCTACCATCCAAGCACGGGCCCCGGAGGAACCCTCCACGATTGCACCAGTGACCCAACCAAGCCCTCATGCCTCCCTGCACTCTCGAACTCCCTGTCTGCACTACCAGGGGTTCCAGAATCAGGGTGGTAAGAGAGGTTGCTCCCTGCACAAGCCAGATTCCACCACCAGGTGTGTGAAAATATGATTAAAATCTGCCTCACTTTGCCCACACTTCCAGCAGTTTGTGGGAGTACCTGGGTAAATTTTGACGAGTCTTTGAGGGGTCATGTAAACACGGTGAACCAGTTTGAATTGTATCAACTGATCCCTTACCGAGATCAGCTAAAGAAACGGGTACTACCAGATGTCCTCCCAGTCTTCCGAATCCAGGTTTGGGACCTCACCCTGCCATTTGGAGAGCAGAGCCTCTAGGCCAAAGTGACTGAAGGCAAGAGGGCTGTATAGATATTGGCTGTGGGTTTAACCAAAGAGTCATCCCTTAACAAGGATTCAAGGTTGGATTATAGGAGGGGTATTGGGAGGGAGCCGAATTGGGTATTAAATGCATGTCAGATTTGTAAATATCTGATGAAATGTTTGTTGGTGAATCCAAATTTCTCTTTGAGGGTGTCAAAGGGTAGTAGAGTGCCATTGGAGCAAAGGTGATCCAGGTATTTTGCTCCCCTGGTGGCCAAGATTCCTGGCTCCGGAACAGATAGGAACTCAGGAAGACGTGGGTTGAGCCATAGAGGAGTGTCAGGAAACCATGTGTGAGGATCTTCCTAATGTTTTACAACCAGTAATTGCCATGCTTTAATAACTGCTTTCATTGAGGGAGTAAGTGGGAAAAGGAGCCTTGATTTATTTATATATATATATATATATATATACTTCTCAAGTTGTGGATGCTCTTTAAAGTCCCATTTAGAGGGGTTTGTAGTTTTGGTTACAGCAGGACAAAAAGGAGGATATTGAGGAGGCTGAGAGCAGTAGAATGTACTTTTTTGAGTTAAGAAATAGATACTTGAATAGAATCTTTATTTTTTAAAACCAGAGTTTACTGTCACTTTAAAGTGTACCTAAAGGCAAACCTTTGTTTAGTTTTGGACAGAGTGGAGATTGATTACAACACCTGTCAGGTATTATTGCTGTTTGCGCCCCCCCCCCCCCCCCCCCCG
>BLSH010227406.1:1294474-1312196 GCA_018402905.1 Glandirana rugosa | reverse complement strand
GAACCGTTTAATTCATGGTATGATAAGACCCAAGTGAGTAGATACCCCTCAAATTCACAGTGATTTCCATTTTACATAAAAAGGACAAACCGATCTCATTCCCTCCCAACGTTGGAGACAGTACAAAAAAAGGGTAGTAACAGGGTAATCCTTCTGAAGTGAATTAAAGGACAGGGTATCAGTTTACAGGATAAGACCACTGTTGGGTTGTAAAATAAAATGTAAGTTACTATTACCATTTGTCCTGTTTATCCCACTTAGAGGGTTTGCCCCCGTGTCTGTTGTTATTCTGGACTGTGCAAAAGACCTTCCACACACACGGAACCCGTCGCCATTATTCCCCAAAAAAACATTTGGGCCACAACAGCAGCTAGCACATAGAATACCATATTAACATCAAAGGATACGCGCTGCCCAAGGCACACACACCTTCCAGAAAACGTGTCAGGTCTTATTGTTGTCTGTGCCCCCGTTTGGGAGATTCACCCTATTTGTCCTGTTTACCATTATCATTGAATGTAAAATAAAATGTTGGGTTGTCACCAGAATAGGACATTTGACTATGGGACAGGAAATTAAGTGAAGTCTTCCTAATGGGACAATGATGGGAAAAAAACATGACAGAGGTTGCAACCCTCCCTTACTCTAGCCAAACAGGAAAAATACATTTTACCTTTAGTGACACTTAAACTCCCCATAGATGAGTGAACCCAGAATAGTATGGTACTTAATTTGCCAAGAGACTCAGCACAGCAATCATGTAACATTACTTTTTTAGGTTTAAACCCATTGCTTTACCATGAGGGACAACTAAAGTATAGTTATGCGCTTTACTGAACGGTCCATTTAGCAAGCTCCTCATTCTCCCTGTTGGCAGAACCCATCAATCTCTTGTTCTCTCTCCACTAATGCTAGCTGAGGTGACGTCACTTGCCGGCCGGCTTTGCTGGGCGCGGCTTTCCTCCCATCCTCGCCTGGCTCCCCGGCCTCACGTGATCGAAGAAAGGCGCGGCCTGGCGCAGAGTGGGCGGGGCCGACCTCCCACCTCTCCAACTAATTCACCAGTTAGAAAGTTAGTTTGACTGACAGGGTCTTGCCAGCCCCCTTCATCCAATAGCCTCGCGGAAAGAAAGACTCGTTCCCACCCACCCAGCTAGCGGTCGCCTAGGAGTGGGAGGAGTTTGCGCGCGCGTTTGTTGTGGGCGTCACCTTACGGCATGAGCGCACACGGCATGCAGCAAACAAAAGGGGTGCCGGGCGGGAGCGCGCACGGCTCGGGAACGAGCAGAGGTGGCAGTGGAAGCATGCAGGAGCTCCGGGGGGAGGAGGAGCCGGGTGGAGAGGGCCCCCGGGGGCCACATGAGGGAGTCATCAAAGGAGAGTCGGGCCCCCGGGGGCCACACAGAAAGCGCTTAAGTCACGAGACGCTGACGTCAACTGGACTTGATGTGTCCCAATTTCACCCAGACTCCGGCGATGTCCAGGAGTCTCCGCGGAGCCTGGGCCCTGTGGATCTCCAGCATCCAGAGCTGTGTCCGATGGGCCCCCGGGATCTCCTGACGTGTGTCCGGCTGGTAGAGGTGGACGGCGAGCACAGGGATGCTCCAGAGGAGGACACCGAGCATCAACAAGCAGAGCCGGGGGAGCTCACCACCACATACACCTTTAAACCGATATTCCCAACGGAACCTCTTCTCAGACCCCTGCTCAGTGCCCAGGCCAGCCTCTACCCTGCACAGGCTCAGCCCTATGACAAAGCCGGCCACCACAGTGCGCGGGAAGCCGCCTTTCTACCTCCAGAGATGACCCCCTCCTGTGTCCACCTCTTCCCCCCAGAGCCTGCAGATGATGAGTTCCCTCTCATTCTGGACCCCATCTCTTCCCTGGCACTCCATGACGACCCTGATGGGGTGGAGGCTGCCATGGAGCTACCTGGCTCAGACTCTTCTAGCCCAGAACCTGGAGGGGACCTCTTCGGAGGGATGGCAGCCGATCACTTGCTGGTCCACGAAGTCCGTAGAAGAGGCGTCAACATGACCGAGGGCGTCCCGGTGCCCAGCTCTGAACATGTGGCTGAGATTGTGGGCAGGCAGGGTCAGTATGTGTACTTTTACATTTTGTTATCTATGTGCACTTGTCTGTGTCAACTAGTAAGCTGGAATTCTAACCATGCCCATTGATTGGTGAATATGGGGTCCTCTCTGATCACGTTGACAACTGTACTCCATGTATGGATTTGCAGAATAGCTATGTTGGTCCACCTTGGATCAATGTAAACATGTCGTACTTGGAGTTGGAAATCTCTGTAGTGCAGTGATTGCTGCTCTCCTCCAGGTCCCGTGCTAAGTGGCTTCATAGTGAACATAGTGGATCTGTTAAAGTGGTCTTAAAGGCTGAAGGGTTTTCATCCCAAAGGATAAGTTCACCTTTGGGAACATGTTACACGTTTCACCCATTCATTGGGTGGAACATGTAACCTGTTCCCGCTCCATCGCATCTAGTGGCAGCAAGCCAGGGATGTTCTCCTCCCACTTGCGGTCACTATATTTAAAAAAAACAAAAACACGGGCTTCACCCAACCGGCCGTGTCATTCATTCGCAGCGTTCTGTGAATGGGAAACTACAAGTACTGGCAGCCTTTGCGGCTGTCCGCTTGTAGTTCTCAGTGAACTACCGTTGCTCTGTTGAGCGCCCGGTAGTTCATTGTCTCTTCCTGTCTGATGCACTCACAAGTCTGCAGAAGCCCTGCATGGCACCCACAACAAATCAACAAATGCACTTTTTTTTCTTTTACATGCAAAAAGATGTGCATTTTTTTTTGGTGAAGTTATCTTTAATGTATTCTCTGCATTAAGGTAAAAAAAAAAAAAACCTGAGTTCATCTCCCTCCCAGCCCCCCTTCTAGTTACCCGAGGCTGATCTCGAACCAGCAACAGTGCACAGACTCTCTCGCCTTCCTCATTGGCTCAGACACAGCAGCAGGAGCCATTGGCTCCTGTTGCTGTCTATTACAGCCAGTGTGAAAGGAGCATGATTGAGCCCCCTTCTGTGTGTCAATGGACACAGAGCAGGGCTTGCAGCGAGCATGCACAATTGCCTCCATAGTTAGCCACTTGCTATGGAGGCACTTGGAGGGGGTCTATTAGGAGGATCTGGGCAAAACCATTGCACAGAGCAGGTAAGTATGACACATTTGTTATTTTTATTAAAAAATGGAACATGTACAATCACTTTAAAGCAGAACAAAAGTTCTGCTGTTCTTCACTGGGATTAAGCTTTTTTTTTATTTATTTTTTTTTTTATTTGCAGAAAAGACCTGGCTAAAATTTACCTTCTTACCTGCTCACTGATTCACCCCCATTCATCTGCTTACAGCAGTTGGCCCAATTCCTGTGCGCTGAAATTACGTTGTCCTGCGCATACGCAGGAGTGACGTCATCCCACGTTGGCCAGTGAACATGGGCAGAAACAGGTACACAGAACATGCCTGCGCTGGCGAGGTATAAAGTAGTTGGAGGAAAGCTGACGATTTGCGGTCTTTCATTCTGCTTTAGGTTGGACATCAATGGATTGAAGTTCAGCAGGGACTTGCCATGTTTTCAAACTAACACTGGCCATTTCTATTGGAAAATTTGTGTGCAATCAGCACATACAGCCAATTGGCTGCTGAACTGATCAGTTTATTCTAGCAGCTGAGTCCCACTGTCAGAATACTAATGTGTTCATTTTTTTTTTGATCAGCTGGCTGATTGATCAAAAGAAAATAACATTCGATCTATGGACAGCCTGTCATGGCATGGGCGGCATTTACTGAATGTCTTGAGTATTTTCTGAATGAAGAGATAGACCTAGTGACCCTCCCCGCCCCATCCAATTCAAGACACCTCCACCTCCTAACTGAGATGAAAAATGTGTTTGGCACATATGTCAAGCAATCCCCCCCCCCCCCCCCCCCCGCACTATAGAGCAAAGTAGCCGCTTGGTATAGGACCTGAAAGAGCAGTAATTTCTTTCTAGCTTTTATAAGCATGGTATATGCGTACACATTGGTCCAAGCTGAACTATTATACCTATGCAGTAATAGCTTACCTAAAATTCAGCTTTACAGCGGAGCTAAATCTTTAAAATAAGACATTGAGCACACCGTTTTTTTATTGCAGAAGAGATATGCAATGCCTCTTCTGCAATAAAGTACAATTTTCTGCCTGTTTGCGTAATGTATACGGAGTTGCTCACGCATAGCTCAGTTTACATTGTGGTACACTGATTGCACTCCCATGCATGTACAGAAGTGACATCATCCTGCAGCAGCCAATCCTAATACCGGAACCCAGAGAGATGTCAGCAAGGGCGAGGACCTCGCAGGCATCAGACTGTTGGCACTGAGAAGTATTTGTCTAGTTCTGCTTTAAGGCCTCACACACGGGCGTTAACGCTGTGTTTTTCAGCTGTTTTTACAGCTTAAGAACGCCACACCATGTTGTTCTATGGCCGCATATACACAGCGTCTATTCAAATCAATGGGAGCCCGTTGATTTGAATAGAGGTCGCACCAGAAGTCGGATCATGGTGATCCGACTTGTGGCGCAACTTGTGTGCTGAGGATCTTGAAGGGGAACTCCTGCAAAAATTTGCGTTGGGTTCTCCCTAAGGCAGTGGTTCTCAAATCCTGTCCTCTGGACCCACTAACAGGCCAGATTTTAAGTATTACCTTTGGGAGATGCAAACTAGAATACTGCAATCACTGAGCAGCAAATTATATACCTGTGATGTATTTCAGTGATCTTGTTTTCCTGGTCTGTTAGTGGGTCCTGAGGACTGGAATTGAGAACCACTGCCCTAAGAGGTACCAGACCCTTCGCTCTGGTATGGATTTTAAGAGGAACCCCCCCTACGCTGAAAAAAACGGTGTAGGGTCCCCCCAAAATCCATGCCAGACCCTTATCCGAGCAAGCAGCCTGGCAGGCCAGGAAAGGGGGTGGATGCCCTCAACATGGGGTGTATGGGTGCTCCCCCACCCCAAAGCAACTTGTCACCATGTTTGAGGACAAGAGCCTCTTCCCCACAACCCTGGTTGTTCAGGTCTGCGGCAAGGGCTTATCGACACCTGGAAGCTCCCTTTAACAAGGGGGGCCCCCACTCAATGTGAATGAGTATGGGGTACATCGTACCCCTACCCATGCACCTGAAAAAAGTGTACAAAAAACACACTACACAGCTTTTTAAAATATTTTATTATATCCGCTCTGGCGTCTTCTCCCCTCTTCGTCTTCTTTCTTTAGCTCTTTTGCCGCTGTCTCCTCCCTCTCTCTTCTAGAGATGTTGACTCGTTGCTCTCTCCCACTCGTATGCAGGGTCCGTGCTGCGCCGTTGCCTTATATTGGCATGGGGCGAGGCCACCTTCTGACTTCATCCTGAGCCCCCGCCCCCTTATGACGTCACATCCCGGGGTGGGGCTGTGACGTCATAAGGGGCGGGGCCTTCACACCATGCCAATATAAGACAATGCGCAGTACGGTCTTGGCATTGAAGTGGGAGAGAGTGACAAGTCAACATCTCCAGAAGAGAGGGAGAAGCTAGCCGAGGAAACAGCGGCAAAAGAGCAGAAGACCCAGCAAAAAAGCCGAAGAAAGAAGACTATGTAGAGGGAGAAGAGAGAAAAGACACCAGAGCTGAGTTAATAAAATATTTTAAAAAGCTCTGTAGTGTGTGTTTTTTTTTTTTTTGTACACTTTTTTCAGATGAATGGGTAGGGGTACGATACCCCATACACGTTCACATAGGGTGGGGTCCGGCATCGGGGGGCCCCCTTGCTTTCAGATGACGATAAACCCCAGCAACCAACGGCCAGGGTTGTCGGGAAGAGGCTCTTGTCCTCATCATGGGGGACAGGGTGCTTTGTGGTGGGTGCGCAGGGCCCCCCGCCCCAAAGCACCCATACACTCCATGTTGAGGGCATGCGGCCTGGTATGGTCCAGGAGGGGGGGGAGGGCACACACTCGTCGCCACCCCCTTTCCTGGCCTGCCAGGCTGCGTGCTCGGATAAGGGTCTGTTGTGGATTTCGGGGGTGGGGGGCCCTACGCCATTTTTTTTCAGCGGGGGGTTCCTCTTAAAGTCCATATCAGCCCGAAAGGGTCTGGTACCGGGGGGGGGGGGGGGATCCTGCGCAAATTTTTGTGGGGTTTCCCCTTCAAGATCCTCTGCACATAAGTTGTGCTGCAAGTCGGATCATCCTGATCCGACTTCTGGTGCGACTTCTATTCAAATCAATGAGCTCCCATAGGGAACCATTGATTTTGAATAGAGGAAGAGAAACGCCGATGAAAGCAAGCGCAGAAAAGCGTACCGCTGATAAAATCATGTTGTTTAACGCCGTTGTTTTCCTGGCATCGGTACCGACGTTTTAAACGGTGTGTATAAGGCCTAAAACCCAATTCTGGGCAATATCGATTTTTACACTCAAATATTTTTAATTCTATTGCACTAGGTTTTTTTTTTTTTTTTTTTTTTTTTTATTTAACAAGCGGTAAACTGTGCAAACACAAGTCTTTAGGTTACTTTGCAGAACATCTCTATTGGTCAAGTCTTTGTGCATTTTTTGGTTACCCCCCCTTTCATCCAGTATATGTGACCTTGAGACTGCATGGCATCATTGGCTATCATTTGACAGAATGAGTGCACTAGTAGTGTCAAATGCAGCCGGATTTTGCATGCCATATTCATTTTGATAAGATGCAATCATTTGTGGTACAGAATTTAAATGGAAGTTGGCAGGAGGAACCACTGGGTGTTTCAGGAGATAATCAAGGTTGGCACTCATTGGAAGTTTACCAGCAGACTTTGGTGGGCCCTTGAATAGAGCAATGTTCAGTACAGTGGAGAATATCAAGTAATTATAGTCTTCATGTGCTGGATGTTTGTTTTGCCAGGTAAAAAAATGAATGTAAAAATAAATTGTGGGCGCTAGGTATCCTCTAAAAACTGTTGGGATGTGATATCCCTCCTATATATGTAAAATCTCATATAGTGCAGAGTATTATATACACACCAAATTGTACTCATTAATTCATAGTGTCCATAAATTCTATAACATGTAAAAGTCCACTTGTTTGCTCAGTGATATAGATCCTTATAGCTCATATAACATATGCAAGTAGTGATGCACCGAATGGAAATTTTGATGCCGAAAATTACAGTTTTTAAAAAAATATTTCTATCTTTTATATACAATTGTCATATGCAGCCTACCTTTGCCTGGGCACTGATTGGCAATGATAGGTGGCACTGACAGAAGAGATGAGGTTGCACTGGCAGGCGGCACTGGATGGCACTGGCAGAAGAGCTTAGAAGATTCACATTGCACAAATCGTGCAGCTTGTAAGAGCCACTCCGTGCATGAAACTCATGTAATTACACTGAATGCAGAGAGAGATAAAAGTTGTCAGATTTTCACGCTGAGGTCGGAGGTGGGCGGGACCGAACAGCTATCAAACACCCGCCCAGCCCCTATCCCAGTGGCTGGCGTTTGATAGCTGTTTGGTCCTGCCCACCTCCAACATCAGTATGAAGATCTGACAGCTCTCTGCATTCAGTGTACTTGCATGACAGTTTCATGCACAGAGGGGCTCTTACAAGCAGCGTGCTCTGCAATGTGAATCTTCTCATCTCCTGCATCCATTGCGGGGGTATGTGATGCACACATACCCCCGCAATGGGCAGTACCTGGGGCGGACCGCACCCCCTTTCGATATTGGGCTGTGTTTTTTTTTTTTTTTTTTTTTTTTTTTTTTTTTTTTTTTTTTTTTTGCTTCAGCCGATACTGAAAACACCGATAATTTTCGGCAGCCGAAATTTCGGTGCATCACTATATGCAAGTCCACTATAGTGGTCAGTGATTTATTCCGATGTGCTCCGATCATGCATGAAAAGTGCTTTGGGTGTAAATGTTTGTGATCCTCTCCACTGCTACACACCCTGACACTGACCAGACTCAAAGACCCAATGCTTCGTGGCTCAGCTTGCTCTCAGATACACTCCCTGAGTTTCAAGCTGACTCACAAAACATTGGGTCTTTGAATTTGGTGAGTGTCAGTGTGTGTGTAATGGAGAGGATCACAAACATTTACAGCAAAAAGCACTTTTTATGCATGATCTGAATAAATCGCTGAGCACTACAGAGGAATGCATGTTATATGATCTATAAGGATCTATTATCACCGAGCAAACAAGTGGACTTGTACATGTTATAATTTATGGACACTATGAACTCATGACTACAATTTGTAGTGTTATATGTATTTATAAGGTTGCACTATAAATGGTTATTCATTTTTCATATATAGAGGGATATTCTATCCCAATAGTTTTTAGAGGATACCTAGCGCCCACAATTTATTTTTACTTTAAATCAGGTTGTTTTGCTTACATAGGGTGGTCAGCAACTGGGGTATTCCCAATAAAGTGTAATGCGTGGTGCAGTACAATACACATAAAAAAAAAAATAGCGTAAGGTGACAGTATCCCTGGAAAAGGGCATTCCCTAACACTTATTTAATTAATTTGCCTGCAATCCTTTGCAACTTGCCTACTTGCCTTGCTCCTCTGCAGCTAGCAACACTGCCAGACACTTTAGGGTATGGAGAAGCATGTGACCTGCTCAGTTGTGACTGTGTTCAGGCCAAAGCAATGTCCCATCAATCAGGGGTAGTGATATTACCACTCCCCCCCCAAGTTGATAATACAGATGCTCTCAGAGGCAGGTGCAAAGGAGCTGGAAAATGGTGCAGGTAATGACCTTTCTTGAGACACTGTCACCTTGCCCTGCATTGGCATGGTGACTGGTTTATTTTGGGTCCATTTAAAACTACACGTCCAGCCAAGACTGCCATCTTGTGCCTTCACTCCAGGAACAAGAAAAAATACTTGCAGTTAAGTCTAGGGGTAGGGTAATAGGGTTACCATATTCCTTGCTTTGGCATGCTCCCTCCGTCTGAGCAACCAGTCCCTAACAGGAGGCTCCCTAAGGTTCTTCCAGCCTTAGTCACGCTTATCTGCTCACATACAGTGCCGGACTAAAGCCCTGTACTCACGGTGCGACGGTCGTATGACAACGGTCGTACGACCGCTTGTACCATCATCCGACCGTTAGTACGTGCGATTAGAACAGCTGACTTACGACGGCCGTACAACAGAAGTTGTATGAGCAGACTAGAAAACTTTGGTTGTACCAACAAGCGGTGTTACGACCGTTGTATCGTGTGTAGAGAGAAGTTGGTCCAACAAGTTCTACTGTACAAAACACGCATGCTCAGAAGTCAGGAACGTCCGGAAGTGTAGACCTACGTTCCTAATTCACAAATTACATTCACCTGAACTTCCTCTTTATACACTCGTAACACGTCACTACGTTCGGCTTGGTTGTACGAATGCTTAGTGCATGTCAGTACACGAGATACATCAGTGAACATACGATTTGGGCCGTTTGGTCGTACGACCGTCGCACCTTGTGTACGGGACTTAAGTCTTGCATTATCATGAGAGCAGGGAAAAATCACCTACAGTAAATCCCAGAGCAAAGGAGAGCGGGTTGAAGCTTAGCAGAGCAAGAGTGTTCCCATGCTTGGAAGAAGTTGGCCGCTCAGGCCCAAGCACTACATCCTCCTTACCCAGTAATAGTGTTTATTATGTGGAAAGCTGATGATTACAAGCATAGCACCTGGAGAGTAAAAAGATTGCCTTTTTTTATGAACGAGATGGTTGCGCTACTATTTATCATATCTATATTTTCAGTAAAAGAATACCATTAAACTAATTTTAGTGCACACAAACATAATAAATTACCTAATTTTTGGTAACTTATAAGAGGATTTTGCATAAAGTGTATAGATACTAAATATGTCAAGCCTTGTTATTGCGTATGACTGAAACTATGGTACTGAAAATTGTCCATTGGCAAGGCTTTAAAAGCCTTTGCAGCTCATAAATTTAGATTTGCCATGAATGAGGTAAAATCGTTGCTGTCAGGGCTCATTTAAACTAGCAGGTGGAGGTAGGGGTAGTATAACAATGTGGTTAAGCCACGTTTTTTTTTTTTTTTTTGCCCCCTATCACTCCTTTAGCTGCAAAGGCAGTAGCAGGGGGCGTGCACATGCTGTGATTGCCTTGCTTCATGGCTGTAGCGAGAATTATACCCCGTTTCATTTGACAGACCGTACTACCCACTGGACGTGACCCATTCACTGAATGGATGTGCCCCACAACTGCAATGGACCACAAGGGTGCTAATGAGCATGCTTGTAGTCTATTCATCTTTCCTACAGCTCTGATAGCCCGTACAGAGGTATGGGCAACAGGGCTGCAGGCAGTATGTGCAGGAGCCTGACACTGCATGCACAATCCACGTATTGCTAGTGCAATGCTCTGCAGGCCCCTGCAAAAATATGTGCATTTATTAGTAGTTTTTTTTTTTTTTTTTGTGTTTTTGTTCTTTTAAAAAAGGCTAAGGAAGCCTTAGTGACACTTTGAATAAAATACAAAAAAAGGTGAAAAGTATTCTAGTGCTGCTGATCTGATGTTAGTACAGAAATCTCACCTACTGAGCTATTGTGTACTGACAGGGGGTTGGCCATTGGCTAAGAGTGCTGATTGAGAGTCTGTTGGTTGGCTGCTGATTTTCCAGCAAACTCATCTGACAGAATCCAGCCGAACAGCCAGCTTCTGTCGGACCAGCTGCCATACACACGGCTGAATGGCGGCCAGTTTTTATTGATCCGGCCTGTGTACTTGGCTTGATAGTGTGATGGGTAGCGGCTCACTAGGGAACGACAGTGCAGCAAGGTGGGGGCGACAGGAGATCTAGTGATCCAGGAATTTGCGCCACCATTGGTTCCCTTTTACACAAGCCCCCCTGCTAAGTAAAACCTGCTTGCTCAGCAGGGATCGCTCCGCTTTGCAGAGCGGACACAGCCTGCTCTCCTCTATGGGGCAATCGGGTAGAAACGGACCACCTGTCCGTTTCCATCCAATCATCCCGCTATACCAGTGTTTCTCAACTCCGGTCCTCAGGACCCACCAACAGGACAGATTTTAAGTATTACCTTGGGGAGATGCAGACTAGAATGCTACAATCACTGAGCAGTAAATGATATCACCTATGATGTATTTCAGTTATCTTGCAAACCTGGCCTGTTAATGGGTCCCGAGGACAGGAGTTGAGAACCACTGCGCTATACGGAAGGAAAATAGAACCACCATCCATCTGTTTTTGGCTGACAGAGCCTGAAGGGTCCGATCAGGTCCGCCTGAAAAATGACAGGTGAACCTGAACAGATCACCCGTGTGGAAAGGGGCCTTCGGATGTGTGGCTGTAGCATGGCAGGGGGAGAATGAATAATCAATGTCAATGAAAAAGAATAAAAAATAAAAAAAACTTTATCTATTTTTGAGTCAAAAGCATATACTTTTATTGAAAAAAGACGGAAAAAAAAAAAGATAAGCATCATACATATAAAAGTCAGCATATACTCCCTGTCCACTCTCCTTTTAATCAAATGGTGCCAGATGAAGCCTGCAAAAAAATCCACCACTTTTCCTCCTGGGATTTAAATGGGCGGGCAGCGAAAACCGTGCAGGCAGGGGAAAATACTCAGCGCGCCTGTGACTGTTTATCACAGCCACCACAAGAAGGCGCCCAATGCAAATGCCTAGTTAATGAAGGCCGCAAAGCCTCGGCCTCAATTAATGCACGGGGGGGGTAATTTAGTCACCAATGCGACCTGGCGCTTGGGGTTTGTCGAGCCCCGTTATAGTGCCTTGAAATTTTCCACATTTTTTCATGTTGCAACCAAAACGTAAATGTATTTTATTGGGATTTTATGTGATAGACCAACGCAAAGTGGCACATAATTGTGAAGTGGAAGGAAAACAATAAATAGTTTTCAAAATATCTGAAAGATGTGTTGTGCGTTTGTGTTCAGCCCCCCCCTGAGTCAATACTGTGTAGAACCACCTTTTGCTGCAATTACAGCTACAAGTCTTTTAGGGTTTGTTTCTACCAGCTTTGCACATCTAGAGTGAAATATTTGCCCATTTTTCTTTGCAAAATAGCTCAAGCTCTGTCAGATTGGATGGAGAGCATCTGTGAACAGCAATTCTCAAGTCTAGCTCTGGCTGTATGTTTAGGGTCGTTGTCCTGCTGGAAGTTGATCTTCTGCTCTAGTGTTTTTCAGACTCGCTAACAGGTTTTCTTCTAAGACTTCCCTTTATTTGGCTCCATCCATCTTCCCATCAACTCTGACCAGCTTCCCTGTCCCTGCTGAAGAAAAGCATCCCCACAACATGATGATGCCACCACCATGTTTCACGGTGGGGCGTTCGGGGTCATGTACAGTGTTAGTTTTCTGCCACACATAGCATTTTTGCTTTTATGCCGAAAAGTTACATTTTGGTCTCCTCTGACCAGAGCACCTTCTTCCACATGTTTGCTGTGTCCCGCACATTGCTTCTTGCAAACTGCAAACCAGACTTCTTATAGCTTTCTTCTTGCCACACTTCCATAAAGGCCAGATTTGTGGAGAGCAAGACTACTAGCTGTCCTGTGCACAGATTCTACCACCTGAGCTGTGGATCTCTGTAGCTCCTCCAGAGTTACCTTTGGGCCTCTTGGCTGCTTCTCTGATTAATGCTCTCCTTGCCTGGCCTGTCGGTTTAGGTGGATGGCCATTTCTTGGTAGGTTTGCAGTTAACTGTGCCATACTTTTTCCATTTTCTGATAATAGATTGAGTGCTTTGTGAGATGTTCAAAACTTGGGATATTTTTTTATAACTTATCCCTGCTTTAAACTTCTCCCCAACTTTATCCCTGACCTGTCTGCTCTGTCCATGACGCTGTTTGTTCACTAAGGTTTTTTAACAAATCTCGCAGAACAACTGTATTTATACTGAGTTTAAAGAGGAAGTAAACCCTGATGGGTTTTACTTCCTCTTCGTTGCTCTGAATGACCCTGCAATGTAAAATCATGCACTAGCACTATTATGTGACACTTGCCTGCATTGGAAGCCCGTGCTATCCCCGCTCCAGGAAGCGTCCATCTTCGCCCCTCTTCCTTCCGGGGGCCGCGGACTCCAGCTCTGTGATTTGCCGGAGCCGCGTGACGTCACTCCCACGTATGCGCACAGAAGCCGCCAATCGCGGCACGATGTCAGTGAAGGAATGTCACGGAGGCCGTTTTTTTTTCACTGCACATGTGCCCGATGACGTGGGTACATCACAGCACACTGTATATCTCCTAAACTGTGCAGGTTTAGGAGATATGCAGGGAACCTACAGGTAAGCCGTATTATATAGGCTTGCCTGTAAGTTAAAGTGGTTGTCACCTCATGACAACCACTAAAAGTCAGCAACTACAAAAAGTGTAGCTGCTGACTTTTTAATAATCGGACACTCACCTGTCCCAGGCTTCAGCGATGCGGCCATCCGCAGCGTCGCTCTTCTCCCCCTCTTCCGTCCGGCGCCGGCATCACAAGTGTGGGCTCCCGGCTTTGGCTTCAAAGCCAGGTACGCACTGCACCCTGTTAATGGCCGGTGTATCTTCTGGGACCTGTGAAAATAGGATCCCCAGTGGTGTCGTCCCCCCCCCCCCCCCAAAAAAATGACATGTCAGGGGGCCACCTTCCCTTAAAGCAGAAGTTCCACTTTTGGGTGGGACTCTGCTTTAAATTACACATAGGTGGGCTCTATTTGGTGACTTCTGAAGGCTATTGGTTCCACTAGATTTTAGTTAGGGGTATCAGAGTAAAGGGGCTGAATATAAATGCACGTTACACTTTTCAAATATTTGTAAAAACTTTGAAAACTATCACAATAAATCCCAATACAATACATTTACGTTTTTGGTTGTAACGTGACAAAATGTGTAAAAATTTCAAGGTGGTATTAATACTTTTTCAAGGCACTTGACCTCCGGAAGATTTAGCCCCCAACCCCAACCCCCCCCCCGTTAATTTTTTGCGATACGGCACTGCGTTACTTTAACTGACAATTGCGCGGTCAATGAAGAAAAAAATCAAATTTCATCATAAATTTAGGCCGATATGTATTCTGCTACATATTTTTTTGGTAAAAAAATTCACATTAAGCATATATTGATTTTGTTTGTGCAAAAGTTAGTGCTTGCAACCTATGGACTTTTTTTATTTTAATTTTTTTAGATAGTAATGGCGGAGATCAGTGAATTTAGAGGGATTGCGCTATTGCAGCGGACATTCTATCACTTTTTACACTTTTTGGGGACCAGTGACACTAATCCAGTGCTAATATGCCCTGTCACTGTATTAATGACTCTGCTTGGGAAGGGGTTAACGGGTGATCAAAGGGTTAACTGTGTGCCTAGCCAGTGTTTCACTATACTGGTGTCAGGCGCTTATATTAGGGGAAGAGATGGATATTTATCCCCTGCTTTGCAGGGACACAAATTACACCCCTTCACTCCTGTCAGAACTGCGATCTGCCTTGTTTACATGGACAGATCGCAGTTCTGTCTTTCTGCCTAATGATCAAAGGGTGCCGGCGGACATTGGGTAACGCGCACCCGCTGATTGGCTTCCACTGTGTGTAATTACAGCGGAAGTGTGCAGTGGGCACATGATCACCCACTACACAGAAGTGTCGGATCACGTGTATATATACACGTGATCCAGTGCACAGGTGCCACTCTATAGCTGTATAACTGCTATAGGGTGGACATTAAGTGGTTAAACAAAGCCCAATTGCTTTAGTGGCCATGGACTTGTTTGCAGGTAGCTAAGGAGTTAATCAAGTATTTGGCTATATGCAAAAAAAAACCCCTTAACTGGAAAACTGTCTTACTATGTTAATTTCTAAGGACATTCAGATTGCATCTATTTGAAAATGATTTTTATTGACACACTAATTCACAAGACCTAGAACAATCATTTAATACCAATGTGAATTGTAATCTGCCTAAAAAAAGCCTAACTTCTACATAGTACTGTATATTAGTAATATATACAGTATCTCACAAAAGTGAGTACACCCCTCACATTTTTGTAAATATTTTATTATATCTTTTCAGGCTGCCCCCCACCCCTTCAACCTCTGCAGCAATGCTGGCAGCACTCATTCCCAAAGGAAAGGCAAGGCCTGTTCTAAATGTTCTGAGTGGAACCTGTTCTCTAAACTGCTGTATGGTCTTGGCCACCGTGCTGCAGCTCAGTATCAGGGCCTTGGCAATCTTCTTATAGCCTAGGCCATCTTTATGTAGAGCAACAGATCCTCAGAGTTCTTTGCTATGAGGATGCCATATTGAACTTCCAGTGACCAGTATGAGAGAGCGATAACACCAAATTTAACACACCTGCTCCCCATTCACATCTGAGACCTTGTAACACTAACGAGTCACATGACACCAGAGGGAAAATGGCTAATTGGGCCCAATTTGGACATTTTCACTTAAGGGTGTACTCCCTTTTGTTGCCAGCCGTTTAGTCATTAATGGCTGTGTGTTGAGTTATTTTGAGGAGACAGCACATTTAGACTGTTATACAAGCTGTACACGCACTACTTTACATTGTAGCAAAGTGTCATTTCTTCAGTGTTGTCACATGAAAAGATATAATAAAAATATTTACAAAAATGTGAGGAACGCACTCACTTTTGTGAGGTACTGTATGTATATAGTGTGTGTGCATGTGTAAGAGAGAGTTTCTCAATTAACTGATTCATTTTGGTTGGATGTTTTTTTGCTTTTGACAATTCAACACACAAATATGCCTTACTGCCCCATCATACCGTGTGTTCACTGTAAAGATTGTGTCATCAGACAGAGTAAAGCTGGGTACACACTAGATTTGTAAAGTTCAACCCAGCGGTCCTAACGGAAAAGAAACTGAGATCGCCATACTAACACAAGCAATGTTAGTGCAGCGTTCTCTCCCGCTGTGCCTTTGAGTTCTGACAGGGGGACTCCTTATGAGACTGGCTTCTGTAGGACAGACAGCTGTACACATGGGCCAAAAGTCCAGTTTGTCAGGAATCGGTCGATTTTTCAGTCCTTGTGTACAAGACTTAAAAGGCTTACCTGAAAGGTAAAGGCTTAATGTGGTAGAATGCTACTGGTGAAAACTTACCTGAAAATGAAGCATTCCAGCGCTCTCCTTGCTGGAGGCCACTCCATCTTCACCCAGTCTTCCTTCTGGGTCCACAGACTCCAGGTGTGACTGGCCGGAGCGGCAATGACGTCACTCCCACATATGCACTGGTGAGTCGCTGTTGACAGGCCACTTTAAAAAAAAAATGGGTGTTACTTCAGAGCACAATGGCCGGTGACATCTACTGCATATACAGTAAATGACTATTAAACGGTGCATGTTTAGGAGATATTTACAATACCTATAGGTAAGCCTTAGAATAGGCTTACCTATAGGTACAAGTCAGAGATGGGAGTTTACCCTCACTCTAAGGTTATCATGGGGGGTGGGGTTTGAGAGGAAGTATAGTAGCCAGTTATTGACCATGAAGAGAGAAAAAAGTGGGAGGGCAGAATGGCAGCTCAATATAGCTGATGGGTAAGGCGCTAAAGGTAATAAAGTGGCAGCAGGTTGTGGATCGAGGCACAAAGGAGGTAGAGTGAAAGCTGCTCATGGCTGGGGTTGGAGAGAAGTGCCAGCTGACCATGGAACATTGGAAGGAGTAAACAGACAGCATGTTGGCTCGTTGTATATTAGGAATAAAAAATAGCAACGAGTTGGGGAAGGAGAAAGAAGTCAGAACAAGAACTGATTGTTGGAAGAAGCAGCTGATCATGTTTAAACTGAGAGGATGCTAAGGAGAAACCTGTAATGGACTGGAATACAAAGAAGGGAAAGCATCAGATAGGCACACTGAACCATGAGTAAATCTAAATGAGGAAAAAAAAACAATCTTTAGACAGAAAGCTCTGTCTGGTATCTAATATGGGTATGGTTGTCAAATAGAACTCTGCTTAGAACCGGTCCAAAAAATTAATAATTTCTCATGTGGCAAATGTTTAGCAGCACTAATCAGTCATGTTATATTTTGTCAGTGTTACTGTAGTTGTAGTGAACTTCACCTAGAGAAATGCATCTCTATGAACAGCTCCTCACTTTGATATATTTTTTTTTCAATTATGATAAAGCTCTTACAATGTTGTCTTAATTTGTGTCTCTAATTGGGTATCTGACATACTTTCGATTTTTACAGGATGCAAAATTAAAGCCCTGAGAGCCAAAACAAATACTTATATCAAGACCCCTGTACGAGGAGAGGAACCCATCTTTATTGTGACTGGTCGTAAAGAAGATGTTGAAATGGCAAAAAGGGAGATCTTGGCAGCAGCAGAACATTTTTCAATCATAAGGGCCACCAGAAATAAGATGAATGGAATTGCTGGAGCTGCACAGGGGCCTCCAAATTTACCAGGTCAAACTACTATTCAGGTCCGTGTACCCTATCGTGTTGTCGGCCTTGTTGTAGGACCCAAAGGTGCTACGATCAAGAGAATTCAACAGAACACTCATACTTACATTGTGACACCCAGTCAATAGTATTAACTTATTCATAAACAAAACCGAGAGTCCCGAAATTAAAACGTAGGACATTTTTAGCTTTCATACAGTCTATGGGTTAATCTCTGTGTTTAATTCTGTTGTAACATTCTCGAAATAGTATTAACTTTTTTTTTA
>BLSH010227406.1:1273437-1291500 GCA_018402905.1 Glandirana rugosa | reverse complement strand
TTTTTTTTTTTTTTTTTTTTTTTTGTAGTATATACAGAATAAACCGATACAGTAGAGCTGCACTTTTATATCTAGTAAGTTATAACTTAGAGAAAATATAGACCATTGAGGGAAAAAAAACTATTAGATGCAGGTTTAGTGTAATTCAGATTCCTAAAACATCTGATCAGCAGATGAGACCCAAACACATAACCACCAAGACCTTTTGTTGCATCTTTTAAAATCAGTATTACAAAATATCATCTTGTAGATAATATAGCACTATCGTGTTTTAAGTTTTGGATGGCATAGGGACGTGTTTTTTTTTTTTTTTCTGCCTGTGTGAAATTTTATTACCCCTTCTGTGTCCCTGAGATGCAACAGGAAGGGAGTTGGAAATATCACAAAGTGAAGGGAATCCCCTGTTGGACAGTTGTCCCTGGAACACGTTCCCACATTAGACTGAGGGGAAAGCCAACATTTTTTTTGGGCTGGACCCTGTAACAGCGTGAATCTTCTGTTAAGGTGAAAATGGTTACCAGTGAGAATGGGGACTCGGAAATAAAACTTGACAGGTCTAGCCCTTCCCTACTCTGTCCACATAAACAAAA
Organism: Glandirana rugosa; assembly: GCA_018402905.1. Classification (NCBI taxonomy): domain Eukaryota; kingdom Metazoa; phylum Chordata; class Amphibia; order Anura; family Ranidae; genus Glandirana; species Glandirana rugosa. The sequence goes on along the minus strand of BLSH010227406.1, from coordinate 1,290,910 downwards.
TCCTAGTGATACATTTTGGGGTCTTTTAACCAGAGAAAGTGACTTTCAAAAACATTTGCTAGTGAAGAACCAATAATTCCCGTTTAAAAAAACGCATGCATCTAGATGGTTCTCCACCAGAGAATGTAAAAGTCCCATGCCCTGTTTTAAAAATGGACCCCTTTTAAAATGGTACTAAAGGCATACTGTTTTTTGCCTCAATGCATTCTCTGCAGTAAGGTAAAAAACATTGTGATCATGTCCCCCTCCCCCCCCTTCTGCCCCCTAAAACACCTACTTGAGCCTGATCGCGATCCAGCGCTGTGCACAAAAGCAGCTCTCTCCACTTTCGCCTCGTAGAACAGAGAGGCAAGGAGCATTGGCTTGCACCAGTGGCTTCCTATGGGGGCACTTCCCAAAGAGTAGGAGCCAGAGGCAGCCGTCGGGTAGGGGGCCCAGAAGAGGAGGTTTGAGGCTGCTCTTTGCAAAATCTTTGCACAGAGCAGGTAAGTATGACATGTTTGTTGTAAAAAAAAGAAAAATAGAATCACTTTAAGTTAGTAGGGACATTAAAAGGAGTTTGCCATATTAGAAATGTGAGATCTTTTAAATGTTGACTTTTTTTAATTGGTGTGTGCTGAAGGGCTGTCATCCTCATTTTTTTTTTTTTTTTTTCTTCCCCAGCAAGTATGATCCATATTAGTGGTTTCCAAGCTTAATATGCACACACTTGTTCCACCTTAACTTTCTATGTAGAAAACTTAAGGATGTTGGCCCTGGAGTAAGTACCTTTAAAAGACCAGTCAGCAATGGAAGCTTTATTTCTAGCTTGATGATATTGTGAATCATTTATATTTACAGTGTTTTTCCCCAATCCAGGGATGGTTTAATACTTTGGCAAAAACTGGCAAGAATATTCACAAACTGATGCTCAAAATTACCGGACTACCAGTTAGCCTTTTAAGGAGATGTAACAGTTTTCTGTGATATTTTACATGATTGTAACCTATTATTGACCGTTCTTGTTGGCAAAAAACATCTGCCAGTGAGATTATCCCTTTCATGTTTGCAGTGCAGCCTTTTAATACTGAAAGGAAGAATCTAGTTTCCATTGGCAACAGTATTTTTCTCTGTTAAAACGGTTACAGAAATTCTCAGGTTCTTGGAGCCAAATGTTTGTCCTCTGATTACATGACAAAACATAGCATTTCGTTATTTGTTAGAACGCTTGTTCCGATAGACAAAAAATATACATTACTGTTGACATTTAAAACCCTATTATGTAACCTGTGCTTTTAATTATTACACATTACTTGGTGTACTTATTTTTATGATGTAAAGTCACTGTTTTGTTATGGCGGATTCTTGCTTTTGTAGGCAAGCTGCACAACAGGTATTTTCCATCCTGTGGTATATCAAGTGTATGGACATTAGCTGTTAAGTGTCATATGGGAATTCGGGTATAAACTGCCTAAAAGCTACTAGATTCTCACTCGTGCATTACAGATTATAGTGATTACAAATAAAAGACCTACCAACTTGTAGTTCTGCAGCTAAAAATATAAATGCTGTTAACATTTATACACTCCTCCTAAATCTGTATATTGACAGTATTGTCCAACTACAAAAGCAGCCACCTTAGAATAACACTGGGTAGACTGTGAATGATTGATTAGGTAACTTAAATGCCATTAATAGAAATACTTGCTGGTACTGTGTTGATGTCAACAAATTATATGGAATGTTAATATAATTTTTTTCTTTTTTTTTAGTACAGTGCACATTTTAAAACTGCCATTCTGCTACCAAAGTGTGTTCAACCTTTAAAAAAGTGGCTGGGGATGCCACTGAAATATTTATGGGAGGTGGATATAGGTTTGATAAGTGGAGTGATTTGTTATTCCAAGAGTCCAACACAGTTAATCCACCACCAGTCTGTCTCTAGCCATTTTTGAATGACTGCATATTGTTTTCCGTGCAGGCCATGTGTCTTCAGTCAAACCATTTAAAACCTCACTGCTTAAAGATGATAAAGTAGTAAGCAAGAACTCAAATGACAGCAGTAGATTTTGCACCATTTAAAACCAATTGCCATTGGCAGCTATCATCGTGGCCTGAAATAACCCCATAATATGCATTGTTCACTTTTACTTTCCCTATACATATTTATGTATATGTGCTAATAGCTAAACTCATTTTTCTTGTCCCGTTTAATTCTATTGGATGTCTGTTGAACTTGTCACCAGTTTTGTATGATAATAAGAAATCAAATCCTATTGCTTGAAGCTAATTTTGTCACTTTACCTATTCAGGGTAAAGTAACAAGTTCTGTTTACGGTCTACCTGCTCTGCTTCTAACATGTACCCTTCCCTTCCTGCCCGAATTGCCCCCGGCAGCCCCGAAAAGAATACCCTTTAAGATTACGCAGGGGGACCTTACCCCTTTTCTCCATGTGAAGGTGCTTTGGTCTAGAGAGGAACAGGTTTGTGGGAGGTATGAGAGCAGGTTGCACTCTACCCCTTAATTGAAAGTACACAACATTTCTAAGAGCCCTACATACTAAAATGTGACTGCTAAACATGGGTAAGTAATGTAATGGAGACAGAAAAGGTGGGCTATAATGAGAACCTGTTTCTTTTGCACTGAAAAATGGCAAGTTTAATTTTAAGGACCATGAAGCTTAAAGTAGAATTCAGGGCTAATCTTGACTAATCTTAAAACCGTATCATCCCCCTTCCTAATACCTATACTAACTAACTAACCTGTGGAAGATGATGCATATACTGGCCTATTTTTATGCTGCTCCAGTCTTCTGTCAACCAGCGCCAGCTTCAGGTTGAGAGGAGGGAGCACTGCAACAGATCATAGCATATGGGTGATGTCACCAAACAGGCATTACCAGCTGTTCAACACTCACAATTCCCCTGTATATGCATCTTACTTCTACATGGTAGTTTGTATACAAAGGGGGGAGGGGACAGTTTTAAGAATTCTATTTTAAAATTACTTTATAAAACAGTTTACTATAACGATGTATGTAAAATTCCTATTCCTGAGCAGAAGTAAGATGTATTTTATCTAGCAGTACCATTTCCTCTTAAATGTCTGCAAGTTTAGTTTTCATAAATCAAGTGCCACATATAATCTGTTTGCTGGTCCTTTTTTTAGTGATCATCAAACATTAGCACAACTTAAGTTTTATGAGATCACAGAATATTCTTTAAATTGATATCATTAAATAAAAGTAATGTTTTTGCTGCACTAGTAATGCATGGAAAGGGTTTTTGCTATTTATTTTTTTGTCTAGTACCTCCCTTGGCAGTTTTTACTGCTAGTGAGGTCTGCAGGTTCCTCAGGTGGCCCAAAAGATAACCCCTGCCATTGGTGAACTTATGATGACTGTGTTCATTCCTTTTTTTTTTTTTTTTTGTTTTTTTTTCTTTCTTTTTTGTATTTGGAGCTATTTTTTTATTCCACGTTTTCAGTTATAGAAATATGTATGTTTTTGTTTGAGGGGGAGAGGGGTTATATTGAACTTCAAAAAAAAAAAAAATTTTATTTTGAGGTATTAAGCAATGTTTTAACATTGAATTTATTTACATCTACAGAGCCCAAATGGGTAAAACTGTTTAAAGAGTTTTTATTTTTTGTAACGTATAACTTTCTTTAATAAAACATTTTTTAAAATAAAGCTTCACCTCATCTCTGCTATGAATAACGTGCTTTCAGATGTTAGACCTAAAAAAAACTAAATTTCAAATGCTTTTTCCACCATCATCAATTGAATTTGGTATACTGGGACAATCCAATACTCAGATATGCTTTGGCCTTTTTTCTTTTGAAATCATTTTATTACTATTTTAAGGGAAATTTGATAGGGCTGAATATCTACAGAATAAAAATCTGTGAAGATGGGAAACTTGAATGTTTTAATAGAAAATATATTTTTAAAAACTCAAAACCACGTCACCCACTAATTTTTTTTAATTTCACTTGCATTGTTCCTTTTGAAAAAAAGACTGACTACTCCATGAGAATCCATTACCCAGCACAGCCTCCTGTCTCCTTGCTTATCATAACCCTTTCCTCTTCTGATTACAATATATGCTGACTCAGCATCTCTGCCCTCATCTCACAACTTTGTATGTTGGAGGAGAAGGGAAGGGTAATAGTGTTTCACTTGAGTCACAGCTCGGTTGGGGTGCTAATATTATATTCAAGATGGCAGCCTTCACAAGCAGTTGGGGGGGGGGGGGGAGGGCTTTTGGATGTGTAGAAGGGAGGCTTTTACAGGTAAATAGCATGCATAAAATGGTAAATGCACATGTATGTTATGGTATGAATTTTTTTTTTTTTTTTTTTTTTGACGGGGTTTGTGGACAGCCTCAATGTGTTGCTGTTGTGATGAAAGATGATCCAGCACACGGTCCCCGATTTAGAGTGAATATATGGGTCCTCAAAGCCAAAATGGATATAAAACAGGGAGGACTCCTCATGGTGTAATATGGTCTCAACCAAGTATTAAGTCAGTGCACTTGCATAAAAACAAGGGTTTTCTGGCTGCAAGTCTCGGCACTTAAACCGGTGCAATCCTTCAAACCGTTCACAAATCAGAATGTGCATGTGCGTCGTTCCGGCGATCATTTTGTCATGTGACATAATCAGGGGTACGCCCACATGCTCAAAGCCGTGCTTTAAATAGTTCTCCTAGGAAATGGAGAAGCTCTGCCATAGGTCAACTAGAAACCGCCCAACGGCTATTGAAGGAAGTAAATTATTCAGTGATTGGTGAGCACTGGGTCAGCTGGTAAGGAACTGACAAACAGCATCCCGTGAACGGGGAATGTTTAACTACATAGCACCATCTTGTGGATATACGTAAAACTGATGGGGCAAATGCTGAAATTCTCAAATAGTGGTACATAAAAACCAATAAGGCAAATAATGAAACCTGGGATCCGATAATACCAATTATATATTGGTATAGCTAGTCCCGTTCACAGCTCATGTATATAGATGGCCCAATAGTATATTGCAACCAATTAAAATTAAGAATCAAAATTTAAAAATAAAATAACTGAGTGTTTACTCAAATGCCCATATATGTTACCAAGATAATACAGGAACTAATGCAAATGGGGAAATTGATACACACTGCCCTATAATCCTGTGGAGGGGAACATCATCTGTTAATAAAACAGTTGATGTCCACATTCACACCCTGAGGCACATGGGAATTCATTTTATATATCAAGCTAGTTTCAGCTCTAGATATAGAGCACATACCATTACTTCCTCGACTCTGTACAGATTTGTCACGGGCAATGAAGGTGGTGCCCTTAGAGTCCCTATTATGCTTCAGGTCATAGTGTTTGGAAACATTATGTTTGTTGAAGCCTTTATATTGGCAATATGTTCTGCCAGTCTAATGTGTAACATTCACGTAGTGCGTCCTACATAGTCCAAACCATAAGGGCACCTAAGAAGGTACACCATGTGCTTGGTCATACAGGAAATGTTTTTTTGCCTTTCAGGACAGCACTATGGAGAAAACACAGCTCCATCTCTTACAGGAAACACTGCCGTGTCAACTCCCTTTTAAAAGCGGCCGCTTCCACCATGCCGTCAGTCTTGGTGTTTCCTCCGCCATGGTGGGGAACCAGAGAGGGGAGCTGTGTTCTCTCAGGGCCCAGCCCAGGGGAGAGGATGGTGTTTCTTTTCTGCATACCAGCCCAGCATCTCCCCAGCATGGGAGGGGAGTGCTCCGGTGCTTCCTTCCTACGGCTCACAGCCAGACGGGGGTCCTCCATTCCAGGCGTCCGGATACGGTGTGTGCATACCAAGTAGCGGTATGTCTGCTCCGGATCCTGTGAGGCGGATCAGGTCACTGGCGGGGGTTGTGGCGGCAAGTGGTTCCAGCTGCTGGAACGCAAGGGGAAGGGACAAGTCCTCTGGCTGAGGATTCCTTCAGGCCCTTGAGCGTGGGGATGCCGGAAGGAGTTATGAGAGTACACAGTGTCCTGCGGCGCTGCGATGTAGATGGCGGATGCAGGTGCCCAGAACCCCAGCCAGACCCAGGTAAGGGAGGTGCAGTGGCGCATTTTTGCCCGTATTTCCTGGGTGTATATGTGTTGGTGTCCTTCCGATGGAAGCCTGCAGTTGACTGAGGAAGCTCAGTATGGTGTCTGGGGTCCCCCTCTGTCTCTCCAGGCTGTGTCACGGGGTTTCACTCAAGTCTTGTCTGGTTGTGTCTTTTAGGCTAAAGCCACTGCCAAATCTGAGGGAGATTCCGGGAGAAAGTGCCAGTCTTGCAAAACCTTTTAAGCGACTCCTGGCCCAAGCCACTCTGCAGGTCCTGCATTGTGGGGGTCATAAAAGGAGGCGACCTCGGAGGAATGCAGGGAGCTCCTATCGCCGTTTAGAAAGGAACTCGCAGAGACGCTGGGGTCAGTTCGCTCCCTTAAGAAACGGGGCCACCCAGAGCTCCCTTTCTGAGCCTCTGCCCTCTACTTCCCGGCAGGAGGAAGAAGAGTCGAAGGAGGAAAGGGCTAGTATCCCACCCTCTGTGTGGGAGTCAGAGGATGAGGAGTTTGAGGAAGATGCCAAGGCCTCTCGCTACAAACTCTCTTGAAGAGGTGGAGGACCTACTGAAAGCCGTATATACCACCCTGGAGATGCAGGAAGATAAGGCCCAGTAATCCGTGCATGATTGGATGTATCAGGGCCTAGAGGCAACAAAGCGTAGTCTTTCCTGTGCACAAGGTGTTAACAGATTATCAAAGAATGGAAGGACCTGGAAAATTTTTTTTTTTTTTTTTTTTCTCTGCCCCTTAAAAGGAGATTTCCGTTCGAAGAGGATGAATCCTGTGTCTGGAATAAAAGACAAAGGATTGACGCTGCATTCTCTCAGGTCTCAAAGCGAACTCACTTCGCCTTTGAGGACATGGGGGTCCTTAACCACTTCAGCCCCGGAAGAATTTTGCACTTTAGGACCAGAGCACTTTTTGTGATTCGGCGCTGCGTCGCTTTAACTGACAATTGCGCGGTCGTGCGACGTTGTACCCAAACAAAATTTGCGTCCTTTTTTTCCCACAAATAGAGCTTTCTTTTGGTGGTATTTGATCGCCTCTGCGTCATTTCTTATCGCCGCTATAAACAAAAGAAGAGCGACCATTTTGCAAAAAAACCCAAATTTCTTACTTTTTGCTAAAATTCAAATCCAAAAAAAAATATAAAAAAAACATTTTTTTTCACAGTTTTTGGCCGATTTATACAATTCCTCATATTTGCGATAAAAAAAATTGCAATCGGCGTTTATTGATTTGGTTTGCGCAAATGTGGCCGCGATTACGGATGATAATTCATTTCTGGGGTATTTATTTTTTATTTTTTTTACTAGTAATGGCGGCGATCTGCGATTTTTAGCGGTAATGCGATATTGGGGGGGACATGTCGGAACATTTTGACACTTTTTTGGGACCAATGACATTTATTCAGCGATCAGAAATTTAAATGTCCACTGATTACTGTATAAATGTCATTGGCAGTGAAGGGGTTAACCTGGGGGGGAGAGCTAGGGGTTAACTGTTCCCTGGGTGTGTTCTTACTGTGGGGGGCTTGGGCTAACATGGGCATGAGAGATCTAACTGATCCCAGTGACAGGGATCAGTATATCTCTCATGCCCCACTGACAGGGTGGGGAACCACCGTGTTTACATCGGCGGTTCCCCGTTCTTTCCCTGTAGCCGCACATTGCGGCTCGCCGGCGAACATCGGGTCCGCCCGAGCCGCGGGCACACTCCCCAGGAGTGCGGCGGGTGCGTGCGCGCGCCCCCTGGTGGCCAAATGCGAATCGCCGCTTATTTACGGCGATTTGCGCAGGGCTCCCCGACTGCCGCCGTGAAAAGACGGCGCGCGGTGGGGAACCTGTTAAGGATGCGATGGATATGAGAGCAGACTCTGTGCTGAAGAAGGCCTGGGACTCCTTGTCCAACCTGAAGCCAGCTATGGCATCCACGGTAGTGGCAAGAAACCTGGAATCGTGGATTGAGAAATTTTGAAGGGGCATGTGGAGGCAGGCACTTCCAGAAAAGATTTACTGGAATCCTTTCCTACTCCCCCTAAATGCAAGTCAATATATGGCCTCAGCAGAGTCTGTTAGGATGTCTGCAAGATCCTCTGCCCTTATCAATTTTGCCAGAAGAGCCTTGTGGCTCAAAACTTGGTTGGGGGATTCAGCATCAAAAATAAAGCTCTGTGCTATCCCCTTTTACAGGCGACTTACTTTTAGAATCCGTTCTAGACCAAACAGCGGATAAAAAGGCCTTTCCGCAAAAGAAAAAAGTGGTCTCATCAAGGAAGAATTTTCATTCTTTTTCAGCAAGCCTATAAAGATAAGGACCAGAAGCAAAAGAAGCCTTGGGGCCCCCAGAAAGGTAGAGGCAGGGGTGGGAGTGTTCTTCAGGGCCCCGGAACAAGGCACTAAACAGTGACGATTGCCTTCCGGTGGACGGAAGGCTTCAAGCTTTCTTTCAGGCCTGAAAGAAAGCAACATCAAATTAGTTTATCAGAATAATCAAACAGGGTTACGATCTGGAATTTTCCTGGGCCCCCCACAGTGGTTGTGTGACAGCTCCAGGGAGAGCAGGAAAAGGCCCTGGCTATGATGTCCCTCTTGGAGGAGCTGATTCAACAGGGAGTGATCATCCAAGTCCTGGAAGAGCAGGTGGCGGTGTGTTTTTTAGACCCATATTTTTTTTGGTCCAAAAAACGTCGGGAAAATGTTGTCTGATATTGAATTTGAAAGTCCTGAACAGGTCAATAAATTCAAGAGGTTCAGGATGGATACCATCTTTTTGGTCAGAAGCCTGCTCACTCGCAATTGTTTAATGGCCTTGATAAACGTATCTGCACATTCCCCATAGCAGAACCATCCCAGAGGTTTCTTCGGTTGGCAATCAACTTTGGGGAGGAGATAGTCCATCTTCAATTCAGAGCCCTACCTTTTTTAAGCTCTCCTTCACCCAGAGTATTCACAAAGGTTATAGCAGAAGCTTTGGAACCACTGAGGCTGAAGGGTATTGCCATAATACCATATCTCGATGATCTGCTGTTCTTCACGGAATTGGAAGAGTGACTCCTGGCCAATCTGCAAACAACGCAGGTACACCTGAACAGTCTGGGGTGGCTACTAAATCAGCAGAAATCAAATCTGGTACCCGCACAGCTGATAAGATTTTTGGGTTACAAAATGACTCGACGCTGCACAAGATCTTCCTCCCAGAAGAGAAGATGGGGAAGATCCAAGAGGCCTTGAAAAAGGTTCAGTCGGAAGCCATGTCGGTACTGGGATTGTTCACAGCAGCAATCCCCACTATACAGTGGACCAGGCTTCATGGCTGCAAGTTTCAGTTGGACATACTCCAGAAATGGTCCCATCAAGAGTCCCTGGACAAGATCAGGTTGAGTACAAGAGCAAATATCCCTTTTGTGGGGAAACCAGAGCAATCTCTCCAGGGGCCTTCCCTGGTGTTTTAGCAACCCATCCCCTAATGACAGATGCAAGTGCTTGGGGGTGGGGAGCCCACCTAGGAGATCAAACAGCCCAAGGGGAGTGGTCCAAAGCAGAAGGCAGGAGGTACTCCAACTGGAAGGAGTTAAAGGCAATTAATATAAGTCTACTGGCCTTTCTGGCAGTCCTTTGAAAAAAACATGTTGCCTCTGACAACATGACTGCAGTCTTGTACCTAACAAAGCAAGGTAGAACAAGAAGCAGGCCTTAGATGGAGCTGGCCTTTCCGATCCTCTCATGGGCAGAAATAAATCTGGCCTCACTTTCGGCAGTCCACCTGAAAGTCAGACCATATGCTGGCAGACTTTCTCAGCAGAAAAAGTGAGGAAGTCAGAATGGGTGTTTGAATCAGGACGTTTTCCGGATAATGGATGAAAAATGGGGTCAGCCTGGAGTGGATTTGTTTGCAAACCAGGAGAACACAAAGGTGCTAGAGTTTTTTTCTGAGAAAAGAGGATCAAGCAGTGGGTCTTCCCCTTGTCTTGTGCCTTTTCAGTTGATCCCGTGAGTTTTGGCAAAGTTCAGGGAGGAGAGCACAAACCTACTCCTGATCGCACCATACTAGCCCAAGAGGCCCTGGTTCTCTAACCACCTAGACTTGGTGGGGAAACCTCCCTGGAGACTACTGAGCAGGATAGACCTCTTGAGTCAAGGGGGCCTCCATCACCCAGACTCGCCATACCGAAGCCTTGCGGCTTGGTTTCTGAAGAGGACCTCTTGAGGTGGAAAGGCTTGTCTGATGAGCAAATTAACATCCTTTTGGCAAGTTGGAAGAAAGTAACCTGGTCTATTTACCATAAAGTCTGGAAGTTGGTGTTCCAGCAAGACATTGATTTCAGCAGTTTAATTTCAGTTCTGGAGTTCCTCCATGAAGGTATGGAGAAAGGCCTTGCGGTAAGCACCCTCAAGATGCAGGTAGCCACTATAATCAGTGTTTCTAGAGAACTGTATCTAGGGAACCTCTGATAGTGTGTTGTGTGGGTTTTTTTTTTTTTTTTCAGGGCCTTGGCCAGAACAGGCCAGCACCCGTTTAAGTTTTTCCCAAGTTGGTATTTATCTTTAGTTTTACAGGGGCTCACTATGGCACCTTTTGAACCTCCTTGAGCAAGTGACATTGAAGTTTCTTACGTTGAAAATCGTTCTGTTAGTGGCAGTGACCTCTGCATGCAGGATTAGCAAGTTACAGGCTCTAGCCAACAAGGAGCCTTTTTTCAGATGTCTATCTGGCAGGATCATTTTAAAAACTGACCCTGTGTTTCTCCTGAAGGTGGCTTCTACATTCCATCGTACACAGGAGATTATTCTGTCCAACACATTCAGGATCAGGAGAGGTGATTTTTTTTTTTCTCACACCGTTGATGTCCGAAGGTGCTTCTTAAAATATCTGGAGGTAACAGTCTCAGGAAATCATCCTCTTTATTTGTCCTGTCATTTGGAAACCCGCAAAGGTGAAAGAACATCTAAAAGCACCTTAGCTAGGTTGCTAAAGCAGGCAATTAAGGAAGCCTACCTTGCTACAGGAAAGGAACCCCCAGAGGGGATTTTGCCTCACTCCACTAAGGCAGTGGCGGCTTCCTGGGCAGAGAGGGCTGGAGCCTTGCCGCAGCAGATCTGTAAGGCAGCCACATGGTCCAGTATCTCTACCTTCATAAAGCACTACAGGCTGGATCTCCTGTCAGCCGCGGATCAGTCCTTTGGCAGGAAGGTCTTGCAAGCGGTGTTACCGCCCAGCAGTAAGAGCTCGGTTATAATCTCCATGGTGCTTTCCTGAAAGGCGTGAGGAGAAAAACCTTAGTAAGACTAACCGGTGACGGCATTTCTATGAGCCTTTCAGGACAGCAGCTACTTCCCTCCCTATTTTTCCTATGGGTATAAATGTATAATCTTGGATGCTCGATATTTTCATATCTTCCAGCATGTCGGAGGAATTTGGTCGGACTACTGACAGCATGGTGGAAGTGGCGGCTTTTAAAGGGGCATTGACACGGCAGTGTTTCCCGTAAGATGGGGAGCTGCGCTCTCTCCATGGTGCGGTCCTTAAAAGGCTCCTAGAAATACCGTCAGCGGTAAGTCTAACTAAGGTTTTTAATGGGATAGGAGATTCCCATGCTCTGCAAGCAAATCTGGCCCACCAGGCCTTGTCATGTGGCCCTCGCACCCAGCTTTGCAGCCAGAATGTAGCGGAACTCCATTGAAGTTGCACACTGTGCATAGTGCACCCCTAAACTCTGCACTCTATACACAGGACACACCTGAAATCTGCACTGTACGAAGTGCACCCCTGAACTGTGTATGTGTGTGCGAGAGTGTGTTTGTGAATGCCATTTCCCTGTATATTGTATTCGCTAAGATGCCAATCTAAGATTTTTTTTTTTTTTTAAATTATGGACACTTCCCACTGACGCCACTGATTGTGGAAGGGGTTTCCACACCCTTACCGCAAAGAACTCCATACGCAATTTGAGGTTGAACCACTTCTCCAATTTCATTGAGTGGCTGTGTCATCTTCAGCTCCCTGAAATTGAATAGTTTCCTTCCTATGCTAGAATCGCTATTGAGATTTGTTTATTGCTATCTTCTTTCCTCTCAAGCATCTATACTCCAGGGAGAATAGATTTAATGCCTGTTGTAGTTCCTTGTAACAGAGGTCCTCCAGTCTCCTTAGTAGCTTTGTCGCCCTTCTCTGAAATCTTCCCAGTTCCTGCACTGCATACAGTCCCTTGAAAAAGTATTCATACCCCTTGACATTTTCCACATTTTGTCATGCTATAACCAAAAACGTAAATGCATTTTATTGGGATCTTTTGTGATCGACCAACACAAAGTGCCACATAATTGTGAAGTAGAAGGAAAATGATAAATGATTTTCAAAATTTTTTACAAATATATGAAAGTGTGACATGCATTTGTATTCAGCCCCCTTTACTCGGATACCCCTAACTAAAATCTAGTGGAACCAATTGCCTTCAGAATTCCCCTAATTAGTAAATGGAGTCCATCTGTGTGTAATTGAATCTCCCTCAGAGGTTTGTTAGAGAACCTTAGTGAACAAACAGCATCATGAAGGCCAAGGAACACACCAGACAGGTCAGGACTAAAGTTGTGGAGAAGTTTAAAGCAGGGTCAGGTTATAAAAAAAAATATCCCAAGCTTTGAACATCTCACAGCACTGTTCAATCCATCATCCAAAAATGGAAAGAGTATGGCACAACTACAAACCTACCAAGACATGGACGTCCACCTAAACTGATGGGCAAGGCAAGGAGGGCATTAACCAGAGAAGCAGCCAAGAGGCTCATGGTAACTGTGGAGGAGCTGCAGAGGTCCACAACTCAGGTGGGAGAATCTGTCCCTAGGACAACTATTAGTCATGCACACCTCAAATTGGGCCTTTATGGAAGAGTGGCAAGAAGAAATCCTATAAGAAGTCCTGTTTTGCAGTTTGCGAGAAGACACGTGGGGGACATTGCAGACATGTATAAGAAGGTGCTCTGGTTAGATGAGACCAAAATTGAACTTTTTGGCCTAAAAGCAAAATGTTATGTGTATCAGAAAACTAACACAGCACATCACCCTGAACACACCATCCCCACTGTGAAACATGGTGGTAGCATCATGTTGTGAGAATGCTTTTCTTCAGCGAGGACAGGGAAGCTGGTCAGAGTTTATGGGAAGATGGATCTAGCCAAATACAGGGCAATCTTAGAAGAAAACCTGTTAGTCTGCAGAAGTTTTGAGGCTAGAGTGGAGGGTCATTTTCCAGCAGGACAAGGACCCTAAGCAATACAGCCAGAGCTACAATGGAATGGTTTAGATCAAAGCATATTCGTGTGTTAGAATGGCCCAGTCAAAATCCAGACCTAAATCCAATTGAGAATCTGTGGCAAGACTTTAAAATTGCTGTTCACGCTCTCTATCCATTCTGACAGAGCTTGAGCAATTTTGCAAAACAAAATTGGCAAGTAGAGACATACCCAAAAAGACTTGCAGCTGCAATTTCAGCGAAAGGTGGGTCTACAAAGTTTTGACCCGGGCTGAATACAAATGCATGCCACACTTTTCAGATATTTGTAAACAAATGTGAAAATCATTCATTGTTGTTCTTCCACTTCACAATTGGGCCTCATACACACGGACATTTTTTGACGCTGGCATTTTCTGGCGTTTTTTGCAGCTCTCCATGTTAGTCAATGGCCCCATAAAACGCTGACGTTTTTGAGCTGTAGATGGCGTCGGCGTTAGCTGAAACTAGAACCCGCGGCCAGCGCGTTCTGAGGCTGTAATGTTTTGGCATTTTTTGACACCGACGCCACGAAACGTCAACTAATATTGTACCGGCGTTTTTTGACGCCAACGTTTTTAGGATGAGAATTAGCAGAGGGCTGATTTTTTAAAAAAAAACGCCTATTGATGCCGACGCTCACTATTGCCGATGCATAACACCAAAAAACACAGATTGTTTTTTTATTTTTTTATTTTTTTTTTTTTTCCCTTGACGTCCGGCCCGACGTTTTATTTTTTAAGAAACGTCCGTGTGTGAGGCCTTAATGTGTCGCTTTGTGGTCTATCACATCAAGTCCCAATAAAATACATTTACGTTTTTGGTTAGAACATGACAAAATGTGGAAAATTTCAAGGGGTATGAATACTTTTCAAAGGCCCTGTATGCAAGATGAGGCCGGACCAGAGTCTTGTAAAGTTGAAGATTTATGGTCTTATCTCTTGAGTAAATACCCTTTTTTAATGTATGCCAATATTCTGCTTGATTTGCTTGCTGCAGCTTGGCATTGCATGCCATTGCTGAGCCTGTGATCTACTATGACCCCTACTTCCATTCCAGAATTCTCCAATGGTTCTTCCCCTACCAAGTAACTTGCATTCATGTTTTTGGCGCCTAAGTACATTACATTTTTCAACATTATGCCTCATTTGTTTTTCTAGTTGCCCACCCCATTTTTTTTTTATTGAGGTCTTTTTACAAGGTTTCTATATCCTGCTGTGAAGTTATTGGCTTGCTTAGCTTTGTATCAGCACACTGAGCTTGATATACCATCTTCTGCATCATTTGAGTCAATTAAACAGAATTGGTCCCAGGAGAGAGACTTGGGGGTTACCCCATATACCATGCCAGACCGTTCTGAGTTAAAACTATTTATCACCACCCTTTACCCAACCCTGCAACCAGTTTTCTATCCAGGTACATACCCTACAGTCTAAGCCAGGGATCTACAAAATACTGCCCATGGGCCGGATATGGCTCTTTGTTTGCCTTTTTCTGGCCCCTGGGCACTATTCCTTCCACTGATACCAACAATGTGCTACTATATCTTCAAGTGACGCTTAAGATGGGGAACTAATTCTCCCACTGAAATATACTATGGGGGCACTATTCCTCCCGCTGACACTAATTATGTAATTTTTTTTTTAACTCTCACTGACCAAGCCTATGACATTGTTTACTCCCACCCATGCCAGGGTATTTTCTACTCCCACTGGCTACAGTTTGGCCCTCCTAAAATTCGAAGGGCAGCAAAACTTTTGTGAAAGTTTGGAGACCCCTGATCTAAGCCAACAAACCTCAGTTTGTGAATTAAAGGATAAGCTCACCTTTTGTAATGTTACCTGTTACACCCATATTCAGGATGCAACATGTTACAAATGCTCTGGCCCCCCGAGATCCTGTTTTGGCAGCGAGAACGGTATCCCCCCCCCCCCCCCACACACACACACTATCATTTTCATTTACAGTGTTCTGTGGATGGGAAAACTACAAATCCCGACAGCCTTTACAGCTGTCGGCTTGTAGTTTTCAATGAACTACCAGGGTGCTGTTGATCGCTCTTGGTAGTTCATTGAGCTTCCTGTCAGAGTGTAACTGTGTGCCTGTATCGAAGGTATGGTCAGACAGCTACACATACAGTGTGTAGGACCGTGGCATTACACCCATGATCTGCTGATCGTGGGTGCAATGCTTTAAAGGGTCCTAACAAAAAAAAACATTTTTTACCTGCAAAAAATGCATTTTTTTTTTTTTTGTAAAAGTGTACTTATCCTGTAATTTATGGGGAACTGTATTGAATGCTTTTGACAAATCCAGATACACCACATCCACAGGCCTTCCTTTATCTAGATCAGAGATATGCAATTAGTGGACCACCAGCTATTGAAAAACTACAAACCCCATCATGCCTCTGGGTGTCATGCTTGTGGCTGCCAGTCTTGCTATGCCTCATGGGACTTAGTTCTGCAACAGCTGGAGGACTGCTAATTGTATATCCCTGATCTAGATGATGGCTCGCTTCCTCGTAGAATGTTCGCAGATTGGTCTGGCAAGAATGATTTTTTTTTTTTTTTTTTTTTTTTTTAATAAATCCATGCTGATTATTACTGAATGTTTTCATGCCCAAATTCTCGGATATAGTCCCTTATCCCCACCAATAGTTTACAAACTATTGAGGTTAGACTGACTGGCCTGTAGTTTCCAGGTATATGTTGTAGCCTGTTTGTGAATATTGGAACCACGTTGGCCTTACCCCAATCAGCTGGTACAATTCAAGTCCTTATGCTTTCCATATAAATTAGGAATAGGGTTCTGGCTATTACCTTGCTAAGTTCTCTGAGGACTGTTGGGTGTAAGCCATCTGGTCCTGGTGATTAATTTGCATTCAGTGTTTCAAGTCTTTTTTGGACACTGGCTTCTGTTCGCCACAAGGTTACATTCTGTGATACGTTACTAATCAAGTGTTGAATACTATACCCCTCCTTTTCCTTTGTAAAAACTTAGAGGAAGAATGCATTTAGCGCAATTGCCTTCTCCTTGTCATTTGTAACCACCTCCCCGATCGTCTTTTATGAGACCTATATGCTCTGACCTTGCTTTCTTACTATTATATTTTTAAAGTGTGTTTTTTAGTTTTTTTTTTCCCCTCTCGCTTATGCTATGTGCCTCTCGTAGTTTATTTTAGCTGCCCTGGTTACGCTCACACCTCCTGTTGCAGTCCTTGATTTTTTTCCTCTTTATGAAACTTTTTGGGTTAATTGGCCATCCAGGTTTAAAGTGATTGTTAACCCTTAACCACTTTTAACCTACAGGTAAGCCTATAATGAGGCTTACCTGTAGCTTCCCTGCACATCTCCTAAACCTGCACGGTTTAGGAGATATACAGTGTATTCTCATGTGCCCACGTCATCGGGCACATGCGCACTGAAACTGCCTCCGCGCCTTTTCTTCACTAAGATCGGGCCGTGTGGGAGTGGCAACACGCAACTCCGGCCAGTCACAGAGCCAGAGTCCATTGTCCTGGAAGGAAGAAGGGCAGAAGATTGACGCACCTGGAGTGGGGACATTGCAGACTTTCAATTCAGGTAAGTGCCGCGTAATGGGCTAATATGCAATTCATACTAGCCTGTTATGCTTTTACATTGCAGGGTAATAAAGAGGAAGTAAAACCATCAGTGTTTACTTCCTCTTTAAACTTAGCATTTATATATTGCCTATTGGAATGCACTGACTAATACCCTTATTAAATATGTTCTTAACCACTTGAGCTCCAGAAGGTTTTACCCTCTTCATGCCAGAGTATTTTTTGCTATTCAGCACTGCTTTCCTTTTTAACTGGCAATTGCACGGTCATGCAACACTGTATGCAAATTAAATTTATATCCTTCATAAATAGACCTTTCTTTTGGTGGTATTTGATCACCACTGGGTTTTTTTTTTTTGCATTACACAAATTAAGAGGCTGAAAATTTTTGAGAAAATGTTATTTCTCTTACGTTCACTGACAGACGCAGCCCTTCATTGGCAAGTGGGGTTTATGCACATCCTACCAGGAGTAGACTAGGCAAATAGAAAAAAAGCAAGCTGACCCCTCCCAGGGGGCAGTCCTCACTCCAGCATACAACCCCCCCCCCCCGCTCTG
>BLSH010227406.1:1235084-1250839 GCA_018402905.1 Glandirana rugosa | reverse complement strand
GAAAGGAGAGGGGGCAGCCTTACTTTCTATGTAGATGCCAAAAATTAGGCTGCCATCTCCCTTTTAGGTGGACGCCTCACAGGTACACTTCGACGGGGGAGAGGAAAGAGGGATGATACATATATCATTGATGTTAATGTTGGTAGAGGTTGATACAATGCTGTATTTAGGTGGACTGGTGCGTACACCTGAATGGGTGGAGGCGACCTGGACGCTACAGCCACAACGCAGGGATGTTGAATATAAGGAGGATAAATTAGTAAGTATGGGGGGGTTTCCCCATGGTGAAACATGGTGTAAATACTATAGGATAAAAAGGCTCTAGCAGTATAATATGTCTCTTGCAGCAACCTTTTTTGTGGTATAGAGATTGTTATACTGAGGGTGGATATAGGCAGGCTGTTACTGTTACAGCCGACCAAAATATCTAAGTAACATACATTCGTCTCCCTTATATCTAGCACCTAAGGAATCCAACCACCTAGAGCAAGATTCAAATGATATATGTATCATCCCTCTTTCCTCTCCCCCGTCGAAGTGTACCTGTGAGGCGTCCACCTAAAAGGGAGATGGCAGCCTAATTTTTGGCATCTACATAGAAAGTAAGAGCAATAAATATATAGATTAATTGTACCAGAAAGATAATAAATTATAAAAGCAATAATGTTATTGCCAGAAAAGAAAAGAAAAAAATGTAATTATAATTAGAATAACTTAAGAGTATGTTATAAATATGCATGTTATCAATTTATCAGCATATCCTCCCATGCTCGCCCCGGGGAACATCAGACTGTAGACCTTGGTGACCCTGGCCGGTGCTACAGGTAGGCCATAGGCGTGGTGCGTTATATATATGCATATAGCTGTAAACCATGTACATGATATACAAATTAATTTGTGATAACCATACTGGAAATGAAATTAATGCTGCTTGTTCATTTTAGTATACAGGAAGCGGTGATTCCGCGAAACATGTCGGGAGGCACTGGCGTAATGACTGTGAGAACATAATACATCTGTAGTTCATCATTTGGGATGGTTGGAAATGTATAGTTGTGATTTTAATGACATATTGTTATATTTGTATTAAATAAAATTCTCTTTTTTATACAAACGTGAAGTCTGTGAGCCTATTGCGGTACCAGGAAAAGTCCCATAGCCCCATTTTTCCTCTTTTCGGTTAGTCCTCATTCTCATGGAAGGGACAACATAGTTGCATCATTCATAAATAGACCTTTCTTTTAGTGGTATTTGATCACCACTGGGTTTTTTATTTTTGTATTGCACAAATGAAAAGAGGCTGGAAATGTTGAAAGTTATTTTTTACTTTGTTATAAAACATATCCATTAAAATCTGCTTTCTTTTATAAATTTAGGCCAAAATGTATTTTGCTATGTCTTTGGTAATAATCCCAATGAGTGAATATTCATTTGTTTGAAAGTTATAGCGTCTACAAACTATAATAGTATATCTATTTGAAAACTGATCAAATATGTACTGACGGCCTATCTCATTTCTTGATACTCCAAAATGGCAGAACAGTACAAATACCCCCAAATGACTCGTTTTTGGAAAGTAGACAGTCTAATGCATTTAGTTAAGGCATGGCGAGTTTTTCTCTTTTGTTCATTGATGGATGCAGCATCTCTTCATTACGCCTGGGGTTAAGCCACCTTTCACTAGGAGTGGACTAGGCATAACTTCAGTTCAGCTAAAAAGCAGACACAGCCCCTCCCAGGGGGCGGTCCTCCTTGGTATAACCCCCCCCCCCACCAGCCAGCTCAGCCATCAGTCTTTTTCTGCCTAGTGAAAGGAGTGGACAGGCCCCATGCTGGGACCTGTGGTTCCACAATTATTTTTTTTTAAGTTATTTTCTTCTAATGAAGACTGCAATTAGCTGACTGGGTGACAGGCTGGATGATATAGATCCAGGGAGTCTCCCCAGCTCGACCAACGGACCGAACCGACCATAGCTCCGCGCTGTGTCGGCCATGTCAGGCCCCGTTCCGTGTGGGGCGACCTGCGGGTTAAATGTCCCACCAGCACGCTGTACAGCACATCAGTTTTTATTTGCCTAGTGCAAGGAGTAGACCTGGTTCCCTATGGGAGGAGCGGTCTCCTGAAGATTCATCTGATGAAGACTGCTATCAAGAAGCTGGCTGGTGGTATAGAGGATATCTTGAATCCTAATCTTTCCCCAGTCCGGCCGACACTATGCGATCCCCCTTAGGGGGGACCCACTGCATAGCGCCCGTTCCGTGCTAAAACCCACTAGAGCCCAGTGACTGGTTCGCCTGTCCAGTGGCCTGGCCAGCAGCATGCCTCCTTGCAGGGAGGTAGGTCTGCTCTGGGTGGCTACCCGCTGCGCCCGTCGGATTGGTGAGTGAACCCCTCTTCCGCCCTAGAGGCATGGAGAGTGGGCAGCTCTGTGGTGGCCAGCCGGTGGGGGTCTGTTGGAGGCCTTCCCCCCTCTCCCCCTCCCCCCTCAATCCCCCACAGGCACCTTTGCACTAACCGTTCGAATCTGCACCGACCGTCCGGAGCAATGTGTTAGGTGGGTCGTCGCCATTGGATTTTGGAGCACCGCTCGTTCGTGGCCGACCGCACGTGTGTAATGGCAGGGTCCATTGTTTGAGAACCATGTGGTCTTCAGCCTGCTCTCTGGCGGCCTCCAGTGGTCGATTGGGAGAACTGCAGTCCTTGTGCAGGAAGTCCTTAAAAACGGGTGTGGGCTTCCGGTTTTTGCTTAGACAGCATGGCTGACACACAGTACCAAGCTCCTGATGTGCAGCAGTTCGTGGGCATTGCTCTTCGGTTGGAGTTCTGAGGCATCAAACAGCAAGTATAGCCGGCGCTTCCTGAGTGCCGGTAGCGGTGGGTGTAATCCGCCCGGGTCTCCCTGGCTGATTTGTGGGGTAGAGGTGGTGGTTACACAGCGGGGGTGCCGGGCTGAGATGTCAGAGGCCGGCAATTCTATGGCAGGTATACCTGCAGATCTACAGTCCACCCCAGGATCATTAGTGTCCTTGGAACAGCTGAGGGCGGTGTTTGGGGAGTGCTTTCCCCGGGCAGGGATGCCCGTTCTGAGGGGCTCCCAGAAGCGCCCACCCCCTCTTTCCTCAGGGGAGGATTCGGATCTAGAAAGCACCTCAGTGGTCACACCTGTGAATCTTTCAGAGGGTGAGCCGCCCTCAGAGGGTGAAGAGGATCAGGAGGCTCCTAGTTCGCGGGATAAAGCAATAGTGGAAGCACTGATATCCGCGACTCTATGCGACTGGACCAAACAGGGGAGTCGCATGAGTCCGCATATGTTTGTGGACCGCTTAGACCCCCTAGGGCTTACCCTTATGATCAGGTGTTTGAACAGGCAGTGTTCAAGGAATGGCGGAAGCCACCAAGTTCCTTGGCTTTGCCTAAAAGCTTTGCTGTTCGCTACCCCTTTCAGGAAAGCTTTACTAAGAGATGGGCTTCCCCGGTGGTGGACCCTGCCGTGGCTCGTGTGAATAAGGCAACCACCATCCTTTAAAGAGGCGGCCGATCGCCGCACAGAGACAGTGTCTAAAGCACTATTCTTATTGGCTGGGTCAGCCATGCGGCCGGCACTAGCAACTGCTATGGCGGCACAGTCTCTTCGCGAGCACGCTGCTGCACTGTGCACTAGTTTGTCTAGTGAATGTGCACAGGCTGAGGTACAGCGGGTGCAATATTTGGAAGAAGGTCTCCGCTACATATGCCATGCGGCTTTGGATCTTCTCCCCATATTGTCAAAAATGTCTGTTTTTTCAATTGTCATCAGGCGGGTGCTGTGGCTGCGCTCTTGGTTGGACGACCAGGCTTCAAAGAAAGCTCTGGCAGACCTGCCCTTTCAGGGAGGGCGTCTGTTTGGCCCACAGTTGGATAAGATTATTAAGGATTTCACGGGAGGGAAGAGTACTTTCCTTCCACAGCCGAAGCGACGAGATCGTCGTTGTAGGCAGGGTCCTGTCTCTTCTGGTCAGAAGAAGTTTTTTCCGGGCGACCGGCCCAGCGGGTAAGGCCGGGAAGGCATTCACAGGCCACAGCAAAAGGCCCTGGCAGCGTAAGCCCGAAAAAGCGGAGGACAAGCCTGCCTCCGCATGATGGGTGGCCCCCACCCGCCTCACGGGTGGGGGGCCAGTTTCTGCTGCCCCCAGAAAAGTCCTTCCCCTCAAACGCGAGGCTTCCGCAGAAGCGTCAGGAGGCGCCTCTAGGCGCCAGTCAGGCGCTCAGCAGACAGGAGTCGTCTTGAACGCCGGCTTGCCGGCTGGAGTACCTGGGTCTGATTCCGGGCACGGTACAGGCTGGGGTGTTCCTAACACAGAGCAAGCTTCTTATGCTTTAGGCAGGGCGAACCCTGTGATTGCGCCAGTGGTTCTCCTTACGGTTCTGTATACGGGTGTTGGGGCTCAGGAGGTCGACTTGCGAAGCGATACCTTACGCCCAGAACACTCGGCTCCTGCGGAAGGCAATTTAGTCGCGGTGGGACAAATCTCCTCTATCCCTGGACAGGCCTATCAGGTCGGAGTGTCAGTCCTGGGAACCCTTGGTTTGGGGGATTCAGGTTCCGGCCCCAAAGGGGGGGGAGAAGTTTTCTTCCCCTCAATTGGTCGATGTAGGTACTGGAACTGAGAGTGATCAAGCTCTGCCTGTCCCATGGGACAGTAGGGCTGCGCCGCCCGGTTCTGGTTCAGTCGGTCATTGCCACAGAGGTGGCATACGTAAACCATCAGGGCGGAACAAGAAGTGCAGCAACAGCCGCGGAGGCGGCTCTGATCCTTCGGGGGGCAGTGTATCACAGGCCTCGAGGGCAGTATCGGCTGCTGTGCATTTTTCCTCCTCTAAAGGCTCTACCGTGGGTCGTACGCGGGGTAGAGGCGGAGGAAATCCCGACAATTCGGGTAGCTCCGGCTTGGCCCCAGCGCCCTTGGTACACCGACGTAGTACGGATGGTGGCAGAGGTTCTGTGGCGGCTTCCACTTCACGGGGACCTGCTGTTGCAGGGGCCCATCTTGCACCCTGCTTTACCCTCGCTGGTTTTGACGGCTTGGCCCGAGGTATTGAGGGATAGGGGCGTCTCGGACTCCGTAATCCCGACTATGATAAAAGCACGTAAGCGTTCCTCACGTAAGATTTATCATAGGACCTGGAAGGTCTACATTACCTGGTGCAAGGCAGCGGGTTGGGACCCCTGCTCTTAAAGTATCCAGAGTACTGGCATTTTTACAGCAAGGTCTGGACAAGAGCCTGGCGTTCAGTACGCTTAAGGGGCAGATTTCGGCCCTGGCGGTTCTTTTTCAACGGCCCTTGGCGTCTCATTCATTGATCCGTACATTTGTACAGGGGGTACGTCATGTGGCTCCTCGGATACGGTCGCCTTTGACACCGCGGGATTTGAATCTGGTGCTTTCTGTGTTGCAGAAGCCACCATATGAAAGGATTAGGGACATTCCCTTACAGTTGTCGCAGAAGGTGGCATTTCTGGTAGCCATCACATCCGCTAGGCGGGTGTCAGAGTTAGCAGCATTGTCCTGCAGGTCAACCTTACTTGGTCCTCTCTAAGGACAAAGCAGTTTTGCGACCTTCCCCTTCGTTTCTTCCGAAGGTGGTTTCTTCCTTTCATTTAAATGAGGATATTGTACTCCCCTCATTGTGCCCGCGCTCGTCACATCCCAAAGAAGTTGAGCGGCATTCTTTGAATGTGGTGAGGGCCTTGCGGGTGTATTTCAATTCTACAGCTTCCTTTCGGAAGTCTGATTCTTTATTTTTGCTGACGGAAGGGTCGCGCAAAGGTATGGCGGCCTCGTCAGCTACCGTGTCTCGTTGGATACGGAAGACCATGACTCATGCATATGGAATTCGGGGTAAGGTTCCCCCGTTTCCAGTCACGGCTCATTCCACCAGGGCAGTTAGTACGTCCTGGGCGTTTAGACACCAAGCCTCGGTGTCTCAGGTGTGCAAGGCAGCTACTTGGTGTAAGGGCAATTATAATACCTTGTATGCATTATAATTTGCCTGCGCTAATAAGCGCACTTTTCAGCTCTTTTGCATAATGCATTTGATCGACCTGTGTTGAAGCAGACAGACACACAGACACAGATTGCTTCATCTCACATAGCCGCCCGCAGGGATTGTCCTGCTTTAGCTCTGCTTGGTGTGTTTATTTATACTCCTCAAACAGAGAGAACAAAAGGGACTGATGGCTTCACAATCAGCCAATCAGCCTCCAAGGCACAGTCACATGACATGAGCTCAATACAAAACTACCAACCAATGACACACTTGTTTACATTCAAACTATACAATAGGAAAGGCATGCATGTATGGGGGGGCTGGCCGGCCTGTATGAGAAAACAACTGGCACATGGAAGCCATGTGCTTTTCTCACAAAGGCCACACAACAATCACCCCACACATGCACTAACCTGCCAATTACAATGAATCACTACCCAATACAGCTCTCTGAACTATATTCCATAGCGATTATGCTACTGTTCCATCAAAGGGTAAATTACAACACAAAGGAATATAGCTGCAAATCTCTGTCACATTGATCAGATGCCACAGAAAGCCTACAGATCATTATCCTTACATAAAAGGCAATACTAATTCCATAAGGCAAGTGAACCGCCGCCAAGCAGATCGATCTGTACAGAAGACAGGGGCCCCCTGATTGACGGTAATACACCCGCGCCACAGAACGTGCATTGCACCTCAAAGATCCGGACCAGCGTTTGCTCCAGCGATAACCGCTCAGGGCGCCTGCTGGCCTGGATGATCGGGCGGGTAGCGTGTAATTATCAATTGATGGAAGATTTTCATTGTATGTGGCCTTTCTCAATATCGGTTAAAGCCATATTCGCTGTACACAGCGAATACCGGTAAACCAACACTGGGAGACACTGTGACAATACATAATACATATCCTAAATTTCTACAACATTGGGCCTCAGTGCACACGTTTACTAAGTTTTACAAAATGTATGTTGCAGCATCCTCGGATGCTGCTTTTGGCCGCAAGGTATTACAAGCGGCAGTATAGACGCGGTTAGCGCCGCCTGAGAGGGTGTTTTTCTGTTGGGTACAGTTGTTACGATTTTGCCCACCCCTCTTGATTTGCACAGCTTTGGGACGTCCCCATGTGTCATAAGAATGCTGTGTCTGTCAGTGAACGGAAGAGAAAAAGGGATTTTTTTGTATAACTTACCGTAAAATCCTTTTCTCTGAGTTCACTGACAGACGCAGCACCCACCCCTCTGCGTTGGTTTTGTACGGCTTGTTACGAACTGATGTGCTGTACAGAGCAGGAGGATTATATGCTAAGGTGAGGACTGCCCCCTGGGAGGGGCCAACCTACACTTTTGATTGTTTTGCCTAGGCTACTCCTAGTAGGATGAGCATAACCCCATGTGTCATAAGAATGCTGCGTCTGTCAGTGAACTCAGAGAAAAGGATTTTACGGTAAGTTATACAAAAAATCCCTTTTTCCGGTGCCTAGGCTTCTATTGGGTCTGTCTGTCCGGTGTGGGTGGCGCAATAGTGGCTGAAGCTAGCGCTTCTGCGACGGGGACCTCCACTGGGGCTGAGGGTGTGCTTGGGTCCTGTGGTGCCTCTAGCTACTTTGACTCATGTCCTGGAGTCCTTTATTTCCTGGCCAAAGCTGGGGCGTGACCGCAGAGCAGACAAGAGGCGGCTGCCTCGTTCCCCTTCATCTGGAGGTTCAGACCTTGAGGGGGGGTCCACCAGAACGGGGACCCCCCTCGAGTTGTTGGATAGGGAGTTCCGGGATTCCTCTGATGGGGAGGAAGTTTTTTCAGGTCAGACCATTGCGCATGAAAAGGCTTTGGTGGGCTCCTTAATCTCATCTGTTCGTGAGACGCTAAAGCTGGGGACAGTGGGTGACTCACAGGAGACGGCTGTGGTCTTTGGATCGCATAGGCCGGTTCGCACCCCTAAGGTGTTCCCTTATGTACCTTTCTTTGATCAGTTTGTGTACAAAGAGTGGCAGCGGCCGCAGAGCTCTCTGCCTCTACTAAGACGGTTTGCTGTACGTTATCCTTTTGAGGACTGTATGGTGCAGAAATGGGTCGCCCCCCCCCGTGTCCTGCCTGAGAATGGCGACCACTACTCCGGTGGAGGGCATGCCGTATTTTAAAGATCTGGCTGACAGGAGGGCCGAGGCAGTTGCCAAGGCCATGTCTGTCTTGACTGGGTCGGCCATGCGGCCGACGTTGGCGTCGGCGCTTGTGGCACAAGCTCTGATGGAATGGGCTGTGGTGTTGCATCGTGATTTGAGCGAGGCGCGTGTCCCGCCTGAAACCGTGCAGCTGGCTGAACAGCTCATCCAGGGGGTCAGGTATTTGTGATGTGGCCCAGGACATAGCTCCCATACTGTCAAAACTGTCCGCCTTCGCTGTAGTGATTAGGCGTGTACTCTGAAGTGCTGGTCTGGGGACCAGGCGTCAAAGAAGGCGCTTACTGACTTGCCTTTTCAGGGAGGGCGCCTCTTCGGAGCTTCTCTGGATGAGATCATCAAGGATCTCACGGGGGGAAAGAGTACCTTTCTTCCCGAGCCTAAGAGGGGTAAGGAGCCTCGTCGCAGGCCGGGCCCCTCATTTTCTGGTCAGAAAGATTTTTCGTGCCCCCTGTTTGGCGGGCAAGGGTGTTAAGCCCTCCAAGGCTGCTGCAGGAGGTCAGAAACGACCGTGGCAGCATAAGCAAGAGAAGTCAGATGGGAATCCCTCCTTCGCATGATGGGTTGCCCCCGCCCGTCGCTCGGGACGGGGGTCGCCTGCTGGATTTCAGAACAATGGACCTCTCGCATTTCAGATTCCTTGGTGTGCGAGGTGGTCTCCGCGGGGTACAAGATAGAATTCCGTGCCATGCCTCCAGACAGGTTCTTTGCCTCCAATCTGAGGCTTCCCCCAGAGCGATGGTTGGCCCTGCTGGGGGCCATGCGGGATCTGCTGTACAAGGGGGTGGGTGTGCTGGTGTTGGCCACGGAACGTTTCCATGGTTTTTACTCCAACCTGTTTGTGGTCCCAAAGAAGGATGGGGTCAGGCCCATTCTGGATCTGAAGGCGCTCAACATTTATGTTCGGGCGTGGAAATTCAGGAAGGAGTCAATCCACTCAGTGGTAGCGGCCCTTCGCCAGGGGGACTTGCTAGCATCCTTGGATATCAAGGATGCATATCTGCATGTCCCCATCTGTGTCTCACACCAATGTTTTCTACGTTTCATGGTGGGCGATCACCACTACCAGTTTGGCCTGGCCTCGGCCCCCAGGGTTTTCACCAAGCTCCTGGCCCCGGTGTTGGCTCTATTGCGACAGAGGGGTGTTGCAGTTCTTGCATATCTGGACAACCTGCTTCTGCGGGAAGAGTCGGCCTTAGCTCTGAGCGACATGGCCATCACACTGCACACCCTACAGGAGTTCGGATGGGTGATCAATCGGCCGAAGTCGGTGTTGACTCCGTCACACCGCCTGGAGTACCTGTGTTTGACCTTGGACTCGGTCAGGGCAAACGTTTTTCTCCCTTCAGGAAAACTGCAGACGCTGCAGCAGGCAGTGAGGTCTCTTCTGGCAGAGAAGTGGCTCTCTGAGCTTTTGCATGTGGGTCCTGAGACTCATGGTGTCCACCTTCGAGGCGGTTCCATATGCCCAGAGTCATACCCAGTCCCTGCAGCGCTTGATTCTGCTGCGGTGGGACAAATCTCCTCTGTCCCTGGATCGCTTGGTCAAATTGGACCGTGAGGCCAGGGCCTCTCTAATTTGGTGGTTAAGGGCCTCGGCCCTGAAGGAGGGGGAAGTCCTTTCTCCCCATGATCTGGTCCGTGGTGACCACAGATGCCAGTCTAAGTGGCTGGGGGGGGTCCTGGGGTTGTTGTCAACCCAGGGTCGTTGGTCTCGGGAGGACAGTCGGCTCCCGGTCAATGTGCTCGAACTTCAGGCCATCAGGCATTGCCTCTCCCATTGGTCGGGAAGGCTGCAAGGGCGACCCGTCCGAGTCCAGTCGGACAATGCCACGGCCGTGGCATATGTGAACCATCAGGGCAGAACAAGAAGCTCAGCGGCAGCATTGGAGGCGGCTCACATTCTGCGGTGGGCAGAGCTTCATGTGCCGGCTCTCTCCGCCATGTACATTCTGGGCATAGAAAATTGGCAAGCGGATTACCTCAGCTGACAAAGGTTGGATCAGATAGAGTGGTCCCTGCATCCGGATGTGTTCTGACAACTTTGCCAAAATTGGGGCACTCCAGACGTAAATCTGCTGGCGTCACGGCTCAATCGAAAGGTTCAGACCTTCGTGAGCAGAGCAAGGGATACGCTGGCGGATGCCCTTGTAGCTCCGTGGAGCCAGTATTGGCTCATCTATGTTTTTCCCCCTCTCAAACTGATTCCACATCTGTTGCGCAGGATAGGGGTGAAGGGGATTCCAACCATTCTGGTGGCTCCGGATTGGCCTCGGCGTCCGTGGTACGCTGACGTGGTGCGGATGGTGGTGGATACTCCCTGGCGTCTCCCGCTTCGCGAGGACCTTCTGTCCCAGGGCCCCATCTTGCACCCTGCTTTACCCTCTCTGGCTTTGACGGCCTAGCTATTGGATCCCAGGTCTTGAGGGATCAGGGGGTCTCCGCTTCGGTGATTCCCACCATGCTCAAGGCACGTAAGTGCACTTCTAGGAAGATATACCATCGCACTTGGAGAGAATATATCGGCTGGTGCGAAGGGGGGGGTGGAACCCCCGTTCCTTTTCGGTGTCCCGGGTGCTAGCTTTTCTTCAGCAAGGCCTGGAAGGTAAACTAGCGTTGCACACTATCAAGGGTCAGGTTTCTGCCCTGGCTATCTTTTTTCAGCATCCTTTGGCGACGCATTCGTTGACTTGCACCTTTATTCAGGGGGTCCGTCATGTCGCTCCCCAGGTGCGTACGCCTTTTGGCGCCTTGGGACCTTAATCTGGTCCTTTTCTGGGCTTCAGAAGCCTCCCTTTGAAAATATCAGGGGAATTTCCTTAGAACTGCTTTTGCAGAAGGTGGCTTTTCTGGTAGCCATCACTTCTGCCAGACGAATGTCAGAGTTGGCGGCTCTGTCGTGTAGGTCTCCATATCTGGTTCTACACAAGGATAAGGCGATTTTGCGCCCGTCACCTTCCTTCTTGCCGAAGGTGGTTTCTTCTTTTCACATTAACAAGGACATTGTCCTTCCTTTGCTATGTCCGCGCCCGTCCCATCCTAAGGAGATTGCCTTGCATTCCTTGGATGTGGTTAGGGCTTTGTGGGTATACCTGGCGACCACGGCCTCTTTATGGAGGTCGGATGCGCTCTTTGTCGTGGTGGATGGACCATGCAAGAGCTTGGTGGCCTCTTCGGCCACCATTTCTCGATGAATTCGACAGACAATGACCCTTGCGTATGACTTGCGGGGTCTCGAGCCCCCCCCCCTTTCCAGTCACGGCTCACTCTACCAGGGCGATTAGCACTTCCTGGGCTTTCCGACATCAGGCGTCGGTTTCTCAAGTGTGCAGAGCGGCTACATGGTCCTCAGTGCACACCTTTTACTAAGTTTTACAAAGTTGATGTTGCAGCATCCACGGATGCTGCTTTTGGCCGCAAGGTTTTGCAGGCCGCTGTGTGAGGTTCCTCCAAGTCTTTGTGGAGAGTTCCCCCGTTGGGGTGAAATTTTTGTTTTTGCATTACCCACCCCTCTTTTGACACTGCTTTGGGACGTCCCCAATGAAGAAATTCTGCATCCGTCAATGAACGAAAGAGAAAATAGGATTTTTTAACTCACTGTAAAATCCTTTTCTCTGAAGTCATTGACGGATGCAGCACCCACCCCTTTGTTTGATTCGAGCTTGCACTGCTTGTTACGGACTGAAGGCTGAGCTGGCTGGTGAGGGGTTATACCAAGGAGAACCGCCCCTTGGGAGGGGCTGTGTCTGCTTTTTAGCTGAACTGAAGTTCTGCCTAGTCAACTCCTAGTGAAAGGTGGCATAACCCCAGGCGTAATGAAGAGATGCTGCATCCGTCAATGAACTCGGAGAAAAGGATTTTACGGTGAGTTAAAAAATCCTATTTTTGAAGTTTGTCATTTTTTTGTCAAACTTTTTTTTAGAAACTGAAGAAACTAAAATAAAAATTTTGTCCTTTTCTTCACAATATATATATATTTTTTTCTACGTACGGTCAACGTTCGGTGGTGGTGTCTCTTCTTCAGGGGGATTTTCTGTCATCCATAGGCATCAAAGATGCATACCTGCGCATTCCCGTCTACGAGGTATGTCAGCAGTTACTTCTCTTTTGCAGTGGGGGTGGCAGTTTATTGTTTTGTGGTGCTCCCCTTAGAGTTGTCCTCGGCCCCCTAGGTCTTTTCCAAGGTGCTAGTCTGGCTTGCTGAGATAACCCATCATGGCAATCCCAGGTTATCTGGATGACCTGCTGCTGTGGGAGAACTTCCAGGCAGCACTGGTAGACAACGTGGAGATCACGATGCGCTCCTTGTAGGACTTTGGATGGGTCCTGAACCTCAAGAAGTCTGCACTGACCCCAACCAGGAGGCCGAAGTGTCTGGGCCTGAGCCTCAACTCAATGCAAGCACAGTGTTGCGATCTTGCCTGCAGGCTCTGGGTCTTCTGGTGTTCACCTTTAAGTCCCATATGCGTGGTTCCGTATGAGAGTTCTGCAGAGGGAAATCCTGTTGACAGACAAGTCTCCTGCTTCCACAGACAATCAAATTTTTGGCCTGGTCGACAAGGCCCTCCAACTGCTGGCTCCGGTCTCCTCTACTACAGGTCGAGAGGTCCTTTTCCCCCTCAACTAGAGTGGGAACTAGATCACTGGACTCTGGAGGAAACTTGGCTTCCCATCAACGTTCTGGGACTGTGAGCGATCAGGCTGTCTCTGAAGCACTGGACAGGTGTTCTCTGAGGGCTCAGTCAAAAGCCACTGTCAGTCACTGAGGTGGAACAAGCAATGCGGCAGTTCTGGAGGCATCACGCATTTTGCGGTCAGTGGAACAGCAGGTTCTGACTCTCCGCTGTGCACATCCCAGGCATTGAGCCTTTGAAAGGCAGATTACCTCAGTTGCCAGGCACTAGATCTGAGTGAGTGGTCTCTACACCCAGATACGTTCCATCAGACCTGCCTACGCTGGGGGACCTCAGATATTTTATATTTTGGCATCCTGCCTCAAAAGGAAGATACAAAGGTTTGTGGTGAGAGTGTGGGACCCCCTGGCGGATGCAACAGATGCACGTATGACACTTTGGGACCAGTATCTTCTCATTTACTCCTTTCCTCCTCTCAAGCTGCTCCCTTGCCTGCTGTGCAGGTTAGAGGCTGAAGGGATTACGGTCCTTGTAGCTCCAGGCTGGCTTTGTTGTCGATATTATACCGACATGTAGTTAGCTGGTCATAGACGCTCTCTGGCAATTGTCTGTTTAGGAAGACCTCCTGTCCCATCGCTCTGGTTTTACCACCCTGCTTTACTGTCTCTGGCTTGGGCAAAACAAGTGGAGGCGCATCACTTGGAATAATATGATCACATGAATGACATAGTCCACTAAAAGTCCATATACTGATGATAAAAGAGCAACAGTCTGACACTGAAGGCTGCGCTCCAGGTGGAAGCACCGGACCCTGTGCCATGGGCGGAGACTACTGATGACACCGGCGGGTGTACACTCCTGGTTCAGATGTGCCTGTTTTTATCCACAATAATGTGAGTTGCCAATCGGCTGTCTTTTTTTAATAAATTCCACATGCTTAACAGTTTACACTTGAAGGCACCTCCTTCCTTGTCTCCCCTCTCTGGCTTGGATGGCATGGCTATTGAAGCCAGGTTTTGAGGAACAGTGGACTGTCAGGTTCAGGGATGCCTTCAATGTTGAAGACCCACAAGTTTATCTCTCAGAAGATATATTGAGGTACCCAAAAGGGTAGTGGCTCAGGTTTTGCCTTTCTCCAGTGGGATGTTGCACAACAGCTGGCAGGTGGGGTGTTGCAACTTTCACACAAACAAATAGCTTGCATTAAAGGCAGGTTTCCTTCATCCGTACTTTGATCCAAGGGGTTTGTCATGCGGTGCCTCCTTTGTGTTCCTTGTTGCTGTCCTGGGACCTGAGCTGGATTCTCTGTCTTCCAGAAGCCTCCCTTTGGGAATGTTCTGGATATTCCTCTGCTTAGTCCTTTTTCTCAAAGGTTGCCTTCTTGGTCACCATCACTTCCACTGGTGTCAAGCTGGCAGCCTTTTCCTGTGTCTTCCTATCTGGTCTTGCACAAGGCTAAGGTAGTTCGCCATCCTTGCCCTTCCTTTCTTCGAAGGTGGTATCTAATTTTCACCTAAATTGGGACATTGTCCTGCCTTCGTTGTGTCCACGGTCGTCACATCCTAAGGAGGTTGCACTGCAATACTGGATGCAATCCGGATGTGGTCCGGACAGTTCATGTGTGCCTGTTTGCTACAGCCTCCTTCTGGAGGTCATCCCTTTTTTTTTTTTTTTTTTTTTTAATTTTATTGTGCTCATGGACAGTTCAAGAAAAGACCTGGCGGCTTCCTCTGCTACTGTATCAGGTTGGAATCGGCAGGTGATTGTTCTGGCTAACATCAACCATTTGCTGACCATTGGCTGTCATGACGTCCTGGACTTTGAGCGGTGATATCTGAATGATGCCTGCAGCTACAGGCACCATTCAGATATTCTTTCCGGCTGGCGATTCTGTGCACCATAAGCACGATCATAGCGGCAGTTCAGCCACTTGATCATTCTTACAGGTGGGGGAGGGGACACCCCTCCCGCTGCCCTCCGGGGCTTCTCCGGGTATGCCGAATCCGTCACTGCCGGAAGTTTGTCAGGGAGATGACTGGTAACCATCTGGTCACTGTGTTCAAACCACACATTTGAGATATCGTCGCAAACGTTGGAGTGAGAGCAATAATTCTAGCACTAGACCTCCTCTGTAACTCTAAACTGGTAACCTGTAAACCATTTTAAAGCGTCGCCTATGGAGATTTTTAAGTACCAAAGTTTGGCGCCATTCCACGTGTGTGCGCAATTTTAAAGCGTGACATGTGAGGTATCTATTTACTAGGCGGATCATCATCTGTCACATTATACAAAAAAATTGGGCTACTACGTTTTTTTTTTAATTTTTTAAATTTTGTGAATCTTTTTTTTTCCAAAATTGCATTGAAAAATCGCTGCACAAATACCGTGTGACATAAAAAGTTGCAATGACTGCCATTTTATTCCCCAGGGTCTCTGCTAAAAAATATTAAAAAATATATATATATTTTTATTATGTTTGAGGGTTCTGAGTAGAGTTGAGCGAACCTCTGGAAGTTTGGGTTCTGCTGGTCCGTCCGAACTTCGGGACAAAGTCCGGGTCCGGACAGAACCCGAACGATCGCACGGACAACGAACCCCATTGAAATCAATGGGGACCCGAACTTTTAGGCACAAAAATGGCTGTAACAAAGTCCTGGAAAGCCCTAGAGGGCTGCAAAAGGAAGTAAAATGGGGGTAAGGGTAGGGCAAGTGCCCTACAAAAAAATGGGGACAGGGAAATAACGTTAAATATTTTTAAAAAAATCAAAACATAAAAAAAGCAAAAATGGAGGTGAATGTGGATCATCTTCAAACTGTGTCTGAAAAGTATTAATTAACGGTAGAAGCCATATAACTGTTCTAAAATCATCTTCAAACTAGGGCAAGTGCCCTACAAATAAATGGGGATAGG
>BLSH010227406.1:1189447-1219031 GCA_018402905.1 Glandirana rugosa | reverse complement strand
GGGGGGGGGGGGGGGTTGTGCTGTCTGGGCATACCATGGCCTCTGAAACTGTGATAGGGATTGAGGAGTAAAATCACCTTTTTACGCACTTGGAAAGCCTGAAGGCGGTGATTGGTATTTGGGGTCCCGTACGCGGCTAGATTGCCAGAAAGTCTCATGTGTGGTATTCACGTATTCAGAAGAAGCAGCAGAATGTATTTTGGGGTGTAATTTCACATATACCCTTGGCATGTTCAAGCAACATATCATTTAGTGACAACTTTGTGAAAAAAAAAATTGTCATTTCCCCGAAACTTGTGGCAAAATATAAAATATTCCATGGACTCAACATGCCTCTCTGCAAATAGCTTGGGGTGTCTACTTTCCAAAATGGGGTCATTTGGGGGGGGGGGGGTTGTGGTTGTGCTATCTGGGCATTTCATGGCCTCCAAAACTGAGATAGGTAGGTAGTATGGGATGAAGGCATAAATTTTGCCCTTAGAAATCCTGAAGGTGGTGATTGGTTTTTGGGGTCCCGTACGCCGATAGGCTCCCAAAAAGTCTCACACATGGGGTATCCCCGTACTCGGGAGAAGCAGCAGAATGTATTTTGGGGTGTAATTCCACATATACCCATGGCATATGTGAGCAATATATAATTTCAGTGACAACTTTGTGTATTTTCTTTTTTTCTTTTGTCATTTTTCAATCACTTATGACAAAAAAAAAAAAAAAAATTCCATAGACTCAACATGCCTCTCAGCAAATTCCTTGGGGTGTCTACTTTCCAAAATGGGGTCATTTTGTTTTTGTTTTTTTTGGCTTTCTGGGCATTTCATGGCCTCCAAAACTGAGCTAGGTAGTGTGGGGTGAAAGCATACATTTTTGCCCTTAGAAATAGTGAATGTATTTTGGGGTGTAATTCCACATATACCCATGGCATGTGTGAGCAATATATAATTTCAGTAACAACTTTGTGTAATTTTTTTTTTGGTCATCTCTCAGCAAATTCCTTGGGGTGTCTACTTTCCAAAATGGGGTTGTTTTTTTTTGGGGGGGGGGGTGTGTGAAGGATTTTGTACTGCCCTTCCATTTTAGCACCTCAGGAAATTAGATAGGCAGTCATAAAATAAAAGCTGTGGAAATCCAAGAAAATGTACCCTAGTTTGTAGATGCTATAACTTTTGCGCAAACCAGTAAATATATGTACATTTCCTTTTTGTTTGTTTTTTTTCTTACCCTAGACGTGGCTAAATGCGTTTTGGTAAAAATTTATGACTAAAATTTAGTTTATTGTATTTTTGTAATAACATAAAGTTGAAAATATAATTTTTTTTCAAAATTTTCGTTTTTTTTTGTTTATATCACAAAAAATAAAAAGCGCAGCGGTGAACAAATACCACCAAAAAGCTCTATTTGTGGGGAAAAAGGGATGCAAATTTTGTTTGGGTACTGCATTGCATGACTGCGCAATTACCAGTTAAAGTGGTGCACTGCCAAATTGAAAAAAGTGCTCTGGTCCTGAAGCTGGAAATCCTTCCGGGGCTGAAGTGGTTAACGCCAGTGAAAACTCATGTCACTAAATAAAATGGCTAGCTTACAGTCCTGTTTACACCTTGTGTTTGCTTTGCTTCAAAAATTATACCCCATGTAGTTTTAGTGGTGCTTCAAAGCATCTTCAAAGCCTCCATAGAAGTGTATGATAAAGCTTGTTTGAAGCACATGTGGCTTTTGAGAGGCTTTAATTCAGCTTAAGCTTTGCTTTGGAGAAATTGTAGGTGTGAGATATCAACAAATACACAGGGCATCTGTCAAGCTTCAACAAAGCATCACTGAAGTACCACCGAAGCCTCAAAAACACATCATAAAAGCTTGTTAAAGCAGTACGAGCTTTAATGCGTGTTGAAGCCGAAGCGAGTGTAAATGAGCCCTTATAAGTGCTTTCCTAGAAGTGAACTTGTTTGAATGTAGGGGACTTTCTGTATAACTGTACAATTTGGGGTTTATTTGATATTTTTTTTTGTTACAATTTATATCTCTGTGATGCCTGTAGCTACATCGGTGAATGAGCACTTATATTAAATTATTTACCCTTTTGTTTAAGTGGTGCACCGAATGGAAATTTTGGAGCCGAAACCGAAAATGACAGTTTTTAAAAATATTTGTTTTTATATATAATTGTATTATATTCAACTTTTTAATTCATATCAACAATTTAAATTATTATAAATTTATTGTTGGCCATTATTGGCAAGAAAAGAAAAAGCTCAAGAGAAATGCAGTCTCTAACCATCTCTTGTATCATATCTGCAATCTCTTACTTAAACTCACTGCTAATAGTATTAGCAAAATTTCCAGGTGGTGCACCTCTAGCAGACAAGCTACAGGAGCTGGTCAGAGACTTCAGCCATAGTAGAGGAGCTGGTCAGAGACTTCAGCCATAGTAGAGGAGCTGGTCAGAGACTGCAGCCATAGTAGAGGAGCTGGTCAGAGACTGCAGCCATAGTAGAGGAGCTGGTCAGAGACTGCAGCCATAGTAGAGGAGCTGGTCAGAGACTGCAGACATACTTCAGGAGACGGTCAGAGACTGCAGACATGATACAAGAGATCAATGCAGCCTCACCAGTGCGCATGTCAGATGCAATATAAAAGGGGGAGTTGGGACTTTGCATGAAGGCAGATGACAACTAAATAATATATATGCATATATGGTGACTTACTAAGTTTGTCATAAGGAGGGTAATCAATCAAACTCAGTATGAAATACATTAACCACTTCCCAACCGCCCTATAGACAAAAGACGTCCACAGGGCGGTTGCGTTCTTCTGGGAGGACGTCTATGGACATCCTCCCTCACATGTAAACAAGCCGGCGGAAGTGTCGGCTCTTCTCTCTCCTCTCTGCACCGATCGGTGCAGTGTGAGAGGAGAGGGGGGAAGAGAGGACGTGCTGCAGCACTGTGGGCGATGTGTAATGCCCACAGCACTGCTTAGTGACAGTGTGCACCCCCACCATCCACCCTCACCCCATCCAAGCTCACCCACCCATTCTCACCCCATCCATGCTCAGCCACCCATCCATGTTCACCCATCCAGCCATCCTCACCCAGCCATGCTCACTCATAGCTTGTAGACTTTACAACTTTCACAAAGACCAAATAATGTACACTAATTTTTTTTTTACCAAAGATATGTAGCAGTATAAATTTTGGACAAAATGTATGAAGAAAAATTACTAATTTGCAAGATTTTATAACAGAAACGAAGAACATTTTTTAGAAATTATAGCGCAAAAAATAAAAAAACCAGCGGTGATTAAATACCACCAAAAGAAAGCTCTATTTGTGTTAAAAAAAAGGATGCAAATTTCATATGGGTACAGTGTTGCATGACTGAGTAATTGTCATTCAAAGTGTGATCGTGCTGAAAGCTGAAAGTTGGTCTGGTTAGGAAGGGGGTTTAAGTGCCCAGTGGTCAAGTAGTTAAAAGCCACTACATATATATGAGGATCAAGTACAGTACATAAACATTTTTAAAAAAATGGGAAATGTAAATAATGTTACAAACAATTTATATATACACACACACACACACACACACACACACACACACACCCTTAAAAAAAACAGTAGAACAGCACGTTCCAATTGCCAATGTAAGTCAGAGCACTTTATCAGGAGTGGGATGCATACTCTAATCTGTAAGAGATATGGGCCGATAATCTTGAATAAGAACTCCAACATCTAAGAAGAAAAATAAAGAATATTAAATCTGGTTGCTTACAAGGGACTGGGCAAGGATGTGTGGTCCTGCAACTGAACTGGAAGGAACCACTGGAATGCATTGTCTGGCCCAGGAGCTGAGGAAGCCACACTGCGCACAAAGCAAAAGCCCAAACACACAATCTCCCGGGGAAATTGAGTTCTCCATAGAATGTAAAAGGTAGTAGGTAGTTTAACCACTTCAATACAAGGCCTATTTTTTGGACTTGGTGTTTACAAGTTAAAACCAGTTTTTCTCCTACGTTCACTGACAGACGCAGTTCTTCATTGACTTGTGGGGTTTATGCTTGTCCCACTAGGAGTTAACTAGGCAGGGAAAAGAACAGCTGGCCCCTCCCACGGGGCCGTCCTCTCTCCCCACATAAACCCTCCACATAGCCTAGCTCAGCAGTTTCAATGCCTAGTTTGCATAGGGGTTGACCTGGCTCCCTTAGGGGATTTGTGGTCTGGATTGTGATCGCTTTTTTACTTTTATTTGTATTCTTATTTCTCTTTACTTTTTACTACTACTTCTATCAAGCAATGAAGTCTGCTATCAAGAAGCCGGCCAGGACATAGAGAGTCGTTCGGACTCTGTGCCCAAGTCCCGGATTGCGGTCCGGTTCGGGCATTTTCTTCGGCCGGCAGCATCCCGCCCAGGCAGGGGCGGAAGGTCTGCAAACGGGTGGCTACCCGCTGCGCCTGACAGGAGTGGTGAGTGAGAGTCCCTCCCCCCTTTTCAGGGGTGGAGGG
This sequence comes from Glandirana rugosa, assembly GCA_018402905.1. Taxonomy (NCBI): domain Eukaryota; kingdom Metazoa; phylum Chordata; class Amphibia; order Anura; family Ranidae; genus Glandirana; species Glandirana rugosa. The sequence goes on along the minus strand of BLSH010227406.1, from coordinate 1,214,538 downwards.
GGGACCGAGGCCGTCCGTGATGATTTAGGGTAGCCACTGGATAAGGGCGCCATGGGGCCCTTTCCACCTCCCCCGCCACACCCGATATTTCTCGCCGCTTTTTTGTGGTCCTGGCCACCATGCGGCGATCCGCCGCCATTTTGCGGTGGACCCCTGCCATTTTCCCGTAGCCGCGGACATAATGGGTAGATGGAGCCTTCCCTCTAGCGCTCAAAGCAGCCATTTATGGTAGTGCACATTCCCTGCAGGTGATTTCGGCCTCTAGAGTTTACTCGGTGGCCATATTGGAGTCCTCTGCTGCTGTAAAAAACGTGTTGCAGACGTTTTTACTTTCTTTTGGGAACGGTGTGTGACTCCTGACAGGCGCAGTTCTTCTGAAGATCCTCTTTGCAGGCAGCAAACAGCAAGTATAGCTGGGCTCTCCTGTGGGTGCTGGTGGTGGCGGATGCAGTCCTCCTGGGTGTCCCTGGTGCTCTGTGGGGCGATGGTGTGCGGCTGTGTGGGGGTGCCTTAAAGCTAGTATTCACTTGCATTTTGCTGAAGGTGTTTTTTGGGGAAAAAACAATGGCAGACTATCCCACTGGGACTGCTGAGGAGGATTCAGCGGCAGCGCAATCTGCACGTGTGGCCTTTTTTTTGCCCCGGGCGGATGTCGCCCAGCAGGTCCCTAGGAAGCGTCCTCCACCCCCCTGTTCTTCTGGGAGGACTCTGATCCGGAAGTGGCCTCAGGGGTCACAGGGACCCCAATGGACCTCTCTGATGGTGAACTGGGCCCCTCGGACAGAGAGGAGGACCAAGGGGCAGCAGCTGTGCGCGAAAAGGTGCGCTGGTATCCGCCATTATCACTGGTATTCGCACTACGCTGCGACTGAACCAGGATGGCGAATCGCAGACTTCTGCGTATGTGTGTGGGTCCACCAGGCCCCCCAGGGCCCCTAAGGCTTACCCCTATGATCAATTTTTTGATCACCTGATCTATCGTGAATGGCAGCGTCCGCAACAGTCTTTTTCACAGTCAAAACGCTTTGTCACTCGCTATCCCTTTGAGGAAAGCTTTTTGAAGAAATTGGAGTCGCCTGTGGTGGACCCACCGATGGCCCACCTGAATAAGGCGACGACCATTCCTCTGGAAGGGGCCCCTTCCTTTAGGGACCCGGCTGACAGGCGGACAGAGACGGTGTTAAAAGCTCTCTTCCTGGTAGCAAGCTCAGCTCTGCGGCCGGCCCTGGCGTCTGCCATGGCGGCAAATTATCTGCCTGAGCATATGGCGGAGCTCCAGAATGATCTGGACTGCGGCCGCCTGATGGATGCGCCGCAGAGAGCTGATTTTTTACATCAAGGTATCAAGTACCTCTGTGACATGGCCATGGATCTACTGCCTATGTTGTCCAGAATGGAGGTTTTTGCCGCCATCCTCAGACGGGTCCTCTGGTTACATTCATGGTCCGGAGACCATGCGTCCAAAAAAGACCTCGCAGATCTCCCCTTTCAGGGTGGACGTCTATTCGGCCCACAACTGGATGAGATCATTAAGGATTTCACAGGAGGTAAGAGCACTTTCCTCCCAGAGCCCCGGAGGCGTGAGTTTCGCTGTAGACAGGGGCCCCCTCCCTCGGGTCAGAAGAGGTTTTTTCACACCACGGGCGCAGCGGGCAAAGGGACCCGATCGGGTAAGACTTTTGCAGGGGCCGGAAAACGGCAGTGGCAGCAAAAGACCGAAAAGGCGGATGGGCTGCCCCCACCCGGGCTTCAGGTGGGGGGATGTCTTCTGGGGTTCACAGACCGGTGGCTTCCTCGCATTCCCGACCGGTGGGTCCAGGAAGTAGTGTCCACCGGGTACAGGATAGAGTTCAACACTCTACCCCCAGACAGAGAAATAGGTAAAAACTCTAGGCATGGATATGCCAAGAGAAAAAAACGAATTTGTGGACTTTGTCGGCATTGATGAAACTGATGGTTTTGATAAAAGAAAATATAGTTTATTAACTCATAACATCATTAAAAGAAAGGACACATTGCAATGTGTCAAATAATTGGGGAATACAATAATTGTGTATCACGAGATAGTACACCAAAGATACAAATATAAAACAGTAAGAAACTGGTTCCACATGAATCAGGGATGATACTGATACCAAACCCGAAATCACAGATGAGCATGAAAGAAGAGGTCGACGCGTTTCGCACCAGTGAGAAGCAAAATATTTGTATCTTTGGTGTACTTTCTCGTGATACACAATTATTGTATTCCCCAATTATTTGACACATTGCAATGTGTCCTTTCTTTTAATGATGTTATGAGTTAATAAACTATATTTTGTTTTATCAAAACCATCAGTTTCATCAATGCCGACAAAGTCCACAAATTCGGTTTTTTCTCTTGGCATATCCATGCCTAGAGTTTTTACCTATTTCTCTGTCTAAATATAGGATGGTGGCATAATTTTGGCATGATTTCTTTGCAAATTTGAGGGTGGTAGCACCCAACCATATACGTGCCTGGGTCACTGCCTTGGGTAGCGTCTCATGATTTATGAAACTGATGGTCGTATTGTTATTCACCGTTATTTCGTTCTTCTCTTTTACATATCCTACCATTGGTGCTTGATTCCTTGTGGATAGACCACCAAGTTAATTGTATATTGTTGTCCTCTCAAAATCGCTGAAGGGCATAGATAGGTGGAGAAATTAACAATGTCTGATTATATGGGAGTTGCATGGGAGGGGCTTATGTCTAAATTCCAAAAAAGTGCCCAAGACAACAAAGGCACACCCGCAGATATGGAATTTTTTATACAAAAATTAAAAAGAAATCTGGAGAGGAAATCCAACTTGTATTGGCACACTAGATACTTTGAAAGATATAGGGATGACAATTTGAACCCTAAGGGATTACGGGTGCAGATATTCCCCAATATTAGAAATATCAGTCCTGAATTAAAAGAAATCTGGGAAGATACCCTAAAGGATTGTTCGCGGAGAATGATTATCATCCTCCTCGAGCAATACAAAAAAGAAATGATTGAGGTAGATGAAGAAATTGAACAGATTTACAAACAGCATTGTAATCTTATATCCCATGCAGAGTATCCAGTTAAGAATCAGGAATTACAGGAATATCTTGAAAAGTACAATCTAGACCTCATTCAGAAGAAAGAAAACAAGTTTCTAAGAGATAAAATAGCATTTAATAATCACTCAGCTTATAGGTGGCCATTAGGAGGTAGAGGGCGTCCAAAATTCCCCAGAAGGAATAAACATCGACCAGATAGAGGGGAATCTAATTATGATGAGGAGGAATCGGATTCTTCCACTGCATCTAATGTCTCTGATCTTTCCTACATATCACAGGGTAACGCATCCGGACACTGGAGACATCGACAACCACGCAAAGGACAAAATGGTGACGGTATACGCTCGCACTCGCTTGTTGGTGGTGGTAAGAAACGAAAGGTTGAACACTTAGCACAAAACCGAGATAATGCGTCACAATCGCACACACAATCTAATGGTGATGGGGAACTCACACAACACAAAACGAAAACCACTGGCGCTATGATGAAGAAAAACGCAAACAAATCCACTTCACAGAATCGTACTAAAGAAGGGGATTTTTTTAGATCCCACAACCCTTCCGGGCACTCCCAGAAACAACAAAGCCACACTAGATCCTTTCGCAACCAAATTAACCCAACCCCCACCTATGCCACCACAACAGGAAGCCCCCCCACAGGATTAGATATTATCAACCTGTCATCACATAATCTCACAGAGGCTGAACAATCCGTCCTGAGTCTGGGACTAACATTTTGCCCAACACAGAATATGGATACCTTCGAAATCATAAAAGATATAAATTTATTTGGTAGAAAATTAACTTATAAATACCTATATGACCAAGAAAGGAAAAAGAAAAAGGAGGATCTTAGATTAAAGGAGCAGTGGAAGGACTTCAAGGTTAGAGACTTTCAAGCCCTCAAAGACCTTATGGACCTCTTAGCTGAAAATGAAGGCCCTGATTCATCCAACATCTCACAACCCAGGGACACTTCATCTTACACGATAGAGACTACCCCATCCATTGTACCGATGGCAGACCAACCAATGATGATTAAAAAGAAGAAATCAGATAAATTTCCACCATTAAATACAAACCCCAACATAGCGGCATTTGTAATGCAGGTGTCCAAGGAGATAGAGAAAATACAAGTCCCCAAATATCACTTTCACGATAATATTACAGAAACTCAGAGACAAGCACTACATGAACTAACTCACAATAAACAAATTATCATCAAACCATCAGACAAGGGAGGAAACGTGGTGGTCCAAGATGTTCAACAATACAGACACATGTGCCTGCAGATACTTGACAATCGGGAATGGTATGTACCCATTCCCCCGGAGGCCTTTGGTAAATTTCGAGAGGAATTTACCGACTTAATTGGGGGGGCATACCTGCAAGGTATTATAAACAAAGATACATACGAGGCTATTCAAGTAAAAAACCCCAGAGTGCCCACTTTTTATGCACTACCAAAAACGCATAAGAATATTCAAAGACCTCCGGGTAGACCTATTGTGTCTGGCATTGGCAGTTATGCCGAACATGCAAGTCGACTTATCGACGCGCACCTGGCCCCCCACGTTTCCTCCCTACCGTCCTACATACAGGACACACCTGATCTGTTGAGACGGTTGGAGGGTATACAGGTACCCCCCCACACAAGACTGGTAGCAATTGACGTGGAGGCCCTGTACAGTAGTATACCACATCACAAGGGTCTGGGAGTTATAAGAGAATTCTTATATGAGAGGCACCAAGATTTTCACAAACAGAATGCATTCATTCTAGCTACTTTGGAACATATTCTTACCAGGAATGTGTTTGTTTTTGATGGCTCCCACTACCTCCAGATACAGGGCGTTGCGATGGGGACATGTTGTGCCCCATCGTACGCCAATCTGTATCTGGGGGGGGTGGGAGAGAATGATTTTTTCGGATGACAGTTTTGAGCCCTACCTCAGGCACATTCCCCTCTGGCTCCGATACATAGACGATATTTTCGTACTGTGGTCGGGGCCGGAGGGGATGTTGGAGGAGTTCTTTCACAAGCTGTCCATTAACGAGTTCAACTTACGTTTCACTATGGTGTCTGATAGTGAAACGATCCCTTTTCTGGACATCCAGATTTCATTGACAGATGAAGGCCTGGTCACCACTACACTGTATAGAAAGCCTACGGCCGGCAATACAGTGTTGCATGCCCAAAGTTTTCACCCGGGACCTTTGGTCCAGAGCATACCATATTCACAATATCTCAGACTCCGAAGGATTTGTTCAGATGATGTATCGTTCAAAAGAGAGGCAGATGCATTGCGTGAGAGGTTGCTTCATAGAGGATACTCACGCACCCTCCTACGCAAGGCATTCAACAAGGCACATAACCGCCAAAGACAGGAAGTTATGGCACCTAGACATCCAAAAGGGTCGGACCTAACAGTCCGTTTTATAACTCCCTATACTAAACAGCATAAGGCCATTAAAAGAGTTTTGAGTAAACATTGGCATTTATTGACCAATGATAACATCTTAAAGAAATATATCAGGGACTATCCTGAAATTACATATAAACGGGCACAGTCCATCAGGAACAAAGTCACACAAAGCCATTTCCATCGGCCACTAGAGGAAAATCTTGATCCTCCTTGTGGCACATGGAAATATGGAGGGTGTAACTTCTGCCACTGGATTTTCGAAAACCAGACTATGTATTTGCCTAACGACAGGTTACACAAAATACAGCAGTTTGTTGACTGCCAAACCATTGGCATTGTTTACATTATGTTTTGTGAACGTGGAGCATTCTATATAGGAAAGACGAAACGCCAATTTTGGCGACCTATTAAAGACCATATCTACTATGGCAATAAGAATATACTCTCAACACCAATAGGGAGACACCTAGGCTTATACCATAATAATAGCACAGAAGTTGTTCGCTTTGCAGCTTTGGAGAGAATCATAGAAAACCCGAGAGGGGGGGAATTTGATAAGATCATTCTGCAACGCGAAACACGTTGGATCTATTCCCTGAAGGCCACTGAAAAACCGGGCCTGAATGAATCATTGAGCTACAAACCTTTCCTATAATCACTATTCATATTTGACAATATTTTACAGTCTAAATCCTAAAGTGCCCAATTACTACTTCCCCTTGTATGTTTTCTGTCTGTGTATTCGACCCCCTTCTATAGGTGTTTGTCTCATTTGTTCCCTGCTTTTATGGATCTGCCTAACACAAAGTGAATATCCTCATCGTGGGTACAAACATCAATTTAATATTTGTCTCGGTATGGAGATGTGATGGATGGTATTCTCTCTGATTCTCCCTATATCTTTCATTGTTTTTCTTTTTTCTTCACCTATATACATACAATTTATGCAGAAAACTGTTTTATTATTTTTCATATATATCCTTCTGGTGTCAGACTGCTTCTGGGTTTTGTGACTCGCCTTCCCTTAATGGGCGTGCATCGGATGGGGCAGGCATATGCGCCTCACGCGCTCCCATCAGGAGCGTGTTGTGAATGGGCTTAGTGGGTGCGCCGGCTGGACGATCCGGGACTTCACATCCCGTCGTCTTCCTGCTGTTTGGGCACCCACGGTTTTTGCCCTTCCTTGCAGGCGGCACGCTCTTCACAGAGCATGCGCCGCCTGTTGAGACGCACGTCGCGCCGCTATTGAGCGTCGCCGCCTTTGTGACGTCATACGCTGCCCTCATGGGGCGGCGTACACGCGGCGCGGCGGGAGATAAAAGCCTGCCTCTATCCATGGTAGATGTCAGCAGCTCTCCACCGGGACCAAGGACACCACTCAGACTGGCCGTTCCAACATACATCAGGTACCCTGACAACTACCTCTCTTTGTGCATTAGACCACTTGGATTTCCCTGACAGATCTCTTTACTGCCAGGTACCCGTGGCGCAAGGCACCATTTCTCTACTATGAGACGCTACTAGATTGGAGCCACAACATAGGAGACACTGTCCTTTGGGTTGGCGGGGGAATTTGTCCCCTTTGGGACCACGTATCCTGGGCTTTTTTGGTAATTACAAATTACTTACCATTATTTCATTTCATGAGCATGTGGATTAAAATAGACCATAGAATTTGTATCCCTTATACTTTTCTTTACTTTGTTTACATGTCCTAGATCCACGATAACAACTGTGACACTAATGAACATACTTAAATATAATTGTCCTATATTATTATTGGATCCAAACAGCACCCTTTCATCGTATTATGAATTATAGGTAGGACATAGATTTTTCTAGAGTATATAGAAGAAGTTTAACAATAGTCTTATTTGCTCTAAACCAACCCAATGTTCACATAGATATCTCCGCATTGGATGTGCCGGTATTTTTGGGTCTCCTGTTCCTGCCCCCAGATGTTTAGCCAAATTTGGGAAACAGTGAACCACAAATGAAGCAGTCATGGTGAATATGGACAATATGTTTGAATTACACATGATGAAATGTAAAGATGGTTATATGTAATATCAACTGGTATGTCAATTGTTATATTTATATAATCCTTAGCTTGAAGAATATTAAGGTCCAGAAGAAGCACACTGGTGCGAAACGCGTCGACCTCTTCTTTCATGCTCATCTGTGATTTCGGGTTTGGTATCAGTATCATCCCTGATTCATGTGGAACCAGTTTCTTACTGTTTTATATTTGTATCTTTGGTGTACTATCTCGTGATACACAATTATTGTATTCCCCAATTATTTGACACATTGCAATGTGTCCTTTCTTTTAATGATGTTATGAGTTAATAAACTATATTTTCTTTTATCAAAACCATCAGTTTCATCAATGCCGACAAAGTCCACAAATTCGGTTTTTTCTCTTGGCATATCCATGCCTAGAGTTTTTACCTATTTCTCTGTCTAAATATAGGATGGTGGCATAATTTTGGCATGATTTCTTTGCTACCCCCAGACAGGTTCTTCCCATCGAACTTAGGGCTCCTGCAGGCACACCAGGAGGCCCTCTTCGGGGCTGTCCAAGCACTCTCGGACCAAGGGGTGATTGTGCCAGTGCCTCCAGCGGAGAGGTTTTGAGGTTTCTACTCAAACCTGTTCGTGGTCCCCAAAAAAAGTGGGGGTCCGGCCAGTACTGGACCTGAAGGCCCTGAACCGGTATGTGAAGGTGTGAAAATTCCGGATGGAATCGATCCGCTCGGTTGTGGCTGCCCTCCATCAGCGGGAATTTCTGGCGTCTCTGGACATCAGGGATGCGTACCTCCATGTACCTATTTGTCCACGGCATCAGCGTTTCCTTCACTTTGCAGTGGGGGACCTCCATTATCAATTTGTGGCACTCCCTTTCGGTCTGACCTTAGCCCCTCGAGTTTTCACAAAACTGGTAGCTCCAATACTGCCGTTAATGCGACAGAGAGGCATTGCGGTAGTAGCCTACCTCGACGACCTGCTCCTGCGAGCGGAGTCCGCCTCGGCTCTGGAGGAGAATGTGAGAATCACCATGACCTTGCAGCAGGACTTCAGCTGGTTGCTCAACCTGCAGAAGTCGACGGTGTCTCCATCCCGTCGCCTGGAGTATCTGGGTCTGATTCTGGATACAGAGCAGGCGAAGGTGTTCCTTCCTTCGGCCAAGTTGCTGTCGCTGCAGTCTGTGGTGCGAACCCTCCTGTCACACCGACGGTCTTCATTACGATTCTGTATGCGGGTGCTGGGGCTCATGGTCTTGACTTTCGAGACGATACCTTACACCCAGAGTTACACTCGACTTCTCCAGCGAGCGATTCTGCCTCAGTGGGACAGGTCTCCTCGGTCCTTGGACCTTCTGATCCGCCTGAACTCCCAGACCAAGGCATCTCTGACCTGGAGGCTTCGGGACTCGGCGTTGACTCAGGGGAAGTCATTCCTGCCCCTTCAGTGGGTGATCATCACCATAGATGCCAGCCTTTCAGGCTGGGGCAGGATCCTGGGGCAGTTATCTGCCCAGGGGCGTTGGTCGGCACAGGAAGCTCGCCTCCCCATCAATGTACTGGAGCTGAGAGAGATCAGATTATGCCTATCTCACTGGACAGTGAGGTTGCAGGGTCATCCGATTTGGATTCAGTCGGACAATGCCACAGCAGTGGCATATGTGAACCATCAGCAGCTGCGGCAGAGGCAGCTCTGATACTGCGTTGGGCGGAACGTCACATGCCGGCAATCTCCGTCATTTACATTCCAGGCGTGGAAAACTGGCAGGCGGACTTCCTCAGTCGCCAGACGCTGGACCAGGGGGAGTGGTCTCTCCATCTGGCGGTATTCACCCAGATTTGCCAAAGATGGGGGACGCTGGACATGGACCTAATGGCGTCTCGGTTCAATCACAAGGTGAAGACCTTTGTGTCCAGAACGAAGGATCCTTTGGCAGTGGCCACGGATGCTCTGGTGGCCCCCTGGGGCCGTTATCGCTTTCTGTATGCCTTCTCTCCGATAAAACTTCTACTGCGATTGATACGCAGGGTAGTAGCGGATGGAATACCAATAATCCTGGTGGCTCCGGATTGGCCTCTGCGCAAGTGGTACGCCGACGTGGTGTGAATGGTGGTGGACGTTCCCTGGCAAGCCCCGCTGCGAGATGATCTACTGTCTCGGGGCCCATCTTGCACCCTGCTTTACCCTCGCTGGCTTTGACGGCCTGGCTATTGAGTCCCAGGTGCTGAGGGACAGGGGAGTCGCTGACGCCGTGATCCCTAACTTGTTAAAGGCTCGCAAGTGTACTTCTCACAAGATATATCACCACTCCTGGAAGGCTTGCATAGCTTGGTGCGAGGCGAGTCATAACCCTCGCTCTTATGTGGTGTCTAGGGTCCTGACTTTTTTGCAGCAAGGCCTGAAAAAAAAACTGGCTTTTAGTACTCTCAAGGGCCAGATATCGGCCCTGGCGATTCTTTTCCAGAGACCTTTGGCTTCGCACTCGTTGATTCATACCTTTTGTACAAGGTGTGCGACATGTGGCGCCTCGGGTGAGGTCTCCGATGGCTCCGTGGGATTTGAATTTGTTGCTTTCTGTGCTCCAGAAACCGTCATATGAAAAAATCAGGGAGATTTCCTTACAACTGCTGTCGCAGAAGGTGGCCTTTTTGGTGGCCATCACATCAGCCAGACGGGTGTCTGAGTTGGCAGCACTGTCGTGCAAGTCTCCCTATCTGGTCCTGCCCAAGGACAAGGTGGTCTTGTGACTCTCTCCTTCGTTTCTTCCGAAGGTGGTTTCTTCCTTTCACATTAAAGAAGATATTGTTCTTCCTTCATTGTGCCCACGTCCATCGCACCCAAACAAATTTGAGTTGCATGCCTTGGACGTAGTAAGGGCCTTACGAGTGTATTTAGCTGCTACAGCTTCCTTTCGGAAGTACGATTCCTTGTTTGTGCTGACAGAGGGTCTGCGCAAGGGTTTGGCGGCCTCATCGGCTACTGCCTCTCGTTGGATTAGACAGACCGTGACCCACGCATATTCTGTTCAGGGCAAGGTTCCCCCTTTACCGGTCACGGTTCATTCTACCCGGGCTGTTAGCACTTCCTGGGCTTTCAGACACCAGGCCTCGGTGTTACAGGTGTGCAAGGCGGCCACTTGGGCCTCGGTACACACTTTCACTAAGTTTTATAAGATTGATGTGTTAGCATCTTCGGATGCTGCTTTTGGCCGCAAGTTTTGCAGGCGGCAGTGTAGGCGCGTCTGGCGCCTCCTTAGAGGTTCTGTTGGGTACAGTAGTTGTTTACCCACCCCTCTTTTTGACACAGCTTTGGGACATCCCCACAAGTCAATGAAGAGCTGTGTCTGTCAGTGAATGTGGGAGAAAAAGGGATTTTATTAAAACTTACTGTAAAATCCTTTTCTCCGAGTTCACTGATAGACGCAGCACCCACCCCTCTGCGCTCTGTTTTCGGTACGGCTTGTATACGAACTGATGAGCTATGCTATGTGGAGGGTTTATGTGGGAAGAGAGGACGGCCCCGTGGGAGGGGCCAGCTGTTCTTTTCCCTGCCTAGTTAACTCCTAGTGGGACAAGCATAAACCCCACAAGTGAATGAAGAGCTGCGTCTGTCAGTGAACTCGGAGAAAAGGATTTTACAGTAAGTTTTAATAAAATCCCTTTTTTTTTTACATAAAATTACTTAAACCCCCCAAACATTATATATATTTTTTTTCTAACACCCTAGAGAATAAAATGGCGGTCGTTGCAAAACTTTGTCGTACCGTATTTGCGCAGCAGTCTTACAAGCGTGATTTTTTATTTATTTTTTTTAATTCACTTTTTTGAGTGAAAAAATAAGACAACAGTAAAGTTAGCCCAATTTTTTTTCCATATTGTGAAAGATAATGTTATGCGGAGTAAATTGATACCCAACATGTCATGCTTTGAAATTGCGCCTGCTCGCAGAATGGCGACAAACTTTGCAACCTAAAAATCTCTATTGGCGACGTTTAAAAATTTCTACAGGCTACCAGTTTTGAGTTAGAGGAAATATAGTAATAAAATTATTGCTCTTGCTCTAACAATTGTGGCGATACATCACATGTGTGGTTTGAACACCGTTTTCATATGTGGACAGGACTTACGTATGCGTTCACTTCTGCGCGTGAGCTCGCAAGGACGGGGCACTTTACATTATTTTTTTTTTCTTCTTTTTTATTTTTACACTGTTGTTTTAAAAAAAAAAATTTTGTTCACTTTTATTCCTATTACAAGAAATGTAAACATTCTTTGTAACAGAAAAAAAAGCATGCCAAGAACGCTTAAATATGAGATCTGGGGTCAAAAAGACCTCAGATCTTATATTTACAGTTAAATGTAAAAAAAAAAAAATTATAGTTGATTAAAAAAAAAAATGGGCCCTTTAAGAGCATTGGGCGGAACTGACTTGTGACGTCGCTTTCCCCCCTGTAATGTTATGGAGCTGAGTGGGCGGCATCTTCGGGACCCGATCATCTCCGCCGCTGCCGATGGTCCGGTAAGTGGCGGAGATGACGGGAAAGTGGCGGGGGCACCTCTCCCGCACCGATAAAAGTGATCTTGTGGCAAATCTGCTGCTGAGACCACTTTTATCTGAAAGGCAATCGCCAGCTCTAAACAACGGTATCTGCATGGTGCCTGTAGCTGAAGGCACCATTCAGATATCGCCACTCAATGTCAAGGATGTCATATGACATTGAAGTGGATAAAGTGTGGCTCTGGTGGAGTCTGTGGGAAAATGTTGTATTATGAGAAAGCTCTCGAGTAATAGAGTAACGATAGTGTGAGCCAAGTGAGGACCAATAACCAAGGGGAGTGTAAAAGAAGCTAAGGTGACCATAGACCCATAACCAAGCAGGGGGATTATTGGTACAAATGATATAAAACAGTGCTATATATAAGAGAGTCAAAAGTGATTACTGAGACAACCAAGTTGGTGAAAGGAAAGGTGTGTGGGCATTGAAATAGTTACCTCATGTGTGAATAGATAACCGACATGTTCCACAAAGGTGTAGCATAGCCAGTGGTACAAGAGAGATTGGGTAGATGAAAGTGCTGAATAGGTGTCCAGCCCACCCGCAGGTAGCCTCCAACGTCACGTAGGGCAAGATACGGAAGGAGAGGCATCCAAACCCGGGCGATAACACCATCCAAGAATGGTGCAGAATACTCCTTTATGTGTCAGCCCTAGCGTGGAATGGCGCACACGTCAAGCCATCACATAGATGCCCGGCATGTAGCATCCGACGTGACGCCGATGCGCAGCGAGCGATTCCCCCCGTCCCTCACCATGAGGGGGAAGAGGGGAGGGCGCTAGATATGCATCGCAGCTCCTGGGCAACAGCCAGCCAATCGGCCCCACAGGAGCATAGACCACACAACTGCATCCCAATGGAAGAGGCTGCTAAATCAGTAAAGGGTAATGAATAAAACTAAAAAGTACAAATCTGCATGCTACGTGTGCAGACACAATAGCGTCCACCACGCAAGACATGCAAGTAACCTAGGATGATTGGAGAGAACTGTACATTGTCTATCAAAGCCTCCGAACCCTAATGAACATACATTAAAAAAGAGGTTGGGCGGGGACTTTATATGAGGCTTGCACATGGTAGTGTGGGCCTCCATCCCTAATTCACTGCAATATAAAAGGGGGGGTTGGGACTTTGTATGAGGCAGATGACAACTAAATAGGATATGCATATATGGTGATTTATTAAGTTTTTATTGTCATAAGGAGGGTAATCAATCACACTCAGTATGAAGTACATTAAAAGTCACTACATATATATGAGGATCAAGTACAGTACAGTTCATAAACATTTAAAAAATGGGAAATGTAAATAACGTTACAAACAATTCATACAAGTGTTATATATATATATATATATATACACACACATTATAGCTGATATGCAATGATAGTGAACTTGAATATAGTTGCAATCTGTCAATACTCTACGCGTTTCGTGTTAGTCAGAACACTTCATCAAGAGTGGGATGCATACTCTTATCTGTAAGAGATATGAGCCGATAATCTTGAATAAAAACTCCAACATATAAGAAAAATAAAGAATATTAAAGCGGTTGTCAACCTGTATTCTAGATGTGCCAACGTCATTTTGACACATGCGCAGTGAAGAAACGGCCTCCGTGCCCTTTCTTCACTGAGGTTGTGCCGTGACTGGCTCCCGCGCACAGTCACAGAGCCGGAGTCGCGGCCCTGGAAGGAAGAGGGGCTGAAGATGGATGATGGCGGCACAGGGGACAGCGCTGGACGTTGCAGGCTTCGTTTGCAGGTAAGTGACACATAAGGGGCTACTATGCTATGTAGCCCATTATGTTTCTACTTTGCAAGAGAATATAGAGGAAGTAAACCCCATCAGGGTTTACTTCCTCTTTAAGTCTGGTTGCTTACAAGGGTCTGGGAGGCAGAGATATGTGGTCCTGCAACTGGAAGGAATCACTGGAATCAACCGTCTGTCCCCGGAGCGGAGGAAACCACACTCCACACAAAGCGAATGCCCAAACACAATCTCCCTGGGAAATTGAGTTCTCCATAGAGTGTAAAAGATAGTAGGTAGTACAAAGTGTGGCTCCGGTAGAGTCTGTGGGAAAATTTTGTACTATTAGTAAACTCTTGAGTAACAGACTAACTAATGTATGAGCCAAGTGAGGACCAACAACCAAGGCGAGTGAAAAAGAAGCCAAGGTGACCATAGACCCAGGGCTGTCTTATCAATCGGGCACACCTGGGCACAGCCCAGGGGCCCCAGATGTGCATAGGGCCCCATCAGGGCCATCGGATCTAGGGGGAGGCTGTTGACCAGGGCCGGACTGGCCTACCGCCGTACCAAGGCCGATTTGAGCTGTGGCTGACGCAATCCACCGCTCCCTCCCTCCTCTTGTTTGTCACACACAGCGGTGTCAGAGCCGGGTTTGAAGTGTGCGACGGCCACTGTAACAAAGCCCCACCTCCTACTGGCTCGTGTGATAGATGGAACACTGATTCAATATCAGGAAATTGAATCAGTGTTCCGTCTATCACATGAGCCAGTAGGAGGTGGGGCTTTGTTACAGTGGCCGCCACCGAACACTTCAAACCCTGCTCTGTGACACAGCAGAAGATGCCTGCTGTGTGTGATCCAGCACTAGTAAGTCTGAATAGATGGGCAATGAGGCTGCATTAATGCCACAGCGAGGCTGCAATAATGGACGCAGGGAGGCTGCATTAATGGGCGCAGCGAGGCTCAATTCATGGGCACAGCAAGGCAGCATTCATGGGCACAGCGAGACTGCATTGATGGGCACAGTAAAGCTGCATTTTTATGACAATAGTGCGGACACAACGCAGGTCTAGGCTGACGCTGCGTGGCTCTGAGGAAGGGGGTATGCCCCCGAAATGCGTTAGCCTATACCTGCATTGGGTCCGCACTGTTGTAATTGTGCGACTTTATGGCCCACTGTGGGTCACTACTCTTTTTTTTAAAACACTCAATAAATGTGATTGGTAATGCACTAGGTGCCTTCCTTTTGTTTTGTTTTGTAGTCTTATCGGATCACCCCATCTGAGGAGGGCAGCATCTGCCTGGAATTTGTGATCATTGATGTCCTTGTTGCCATTTAAAACCATGAAAGACCTCTTCAGCGCTGGAAGGGATTGTTGCTTTGAACTTCTGTATCATGTCTACATCCGCTGACCATCTCCTGTATCATGCACACAGCCTCTAACCATCTCTTGTATTATGTCCACAACCTCTGACCATCTCCTGTCTTATATCATGTCTGCAGTCTCTGGGAGGAGTCTGGAGAGGAGTCAAGAGTGGGAGTGCCACCAGGATGGGGGTCATGGGAGAAGTCAGACATGTGTAGTGTGGAGAGACTATGGGATAAAACCAGAGCCACCAAGCTGGAGCCGACTGACTGAGCCGCTGTTTCTGCAATAATTTTGGTGGCAATTTGAAAGACGTCTGTGCATGAACCCGCTCATATGTCTATCAAATCGCCCCCCGAAGTCAGGCTGAAATGCCGGTTTGAAATCATGCGAGTTCAGCTCAGGTTGCATGATTTCAAACCCGCCTTCAGTGGGCTTATTCTGGGGAGTAGATGCGAAAATTGGGGCAGGCTTGTAGGGGCCCCAGTGCATTACTTTGCCCAGGGGCCCATAATCCTATTAAGATGGCCCTGCATAGACCCATAACCAAGCAGGGGAACTATTGGTACAATTTACTTAAATCGGTGCTATATATAAGGGAGCCAAAAGAGATTGAGACAACCAAGTTGGTGCAAGAAAAGGAAAGTTGTGTGGATGCTGAAATAGTTACCTCATGTGTGAATAGATCAACTGACATGTTCCACAAAGGTGTAGCATAGCCAGTGGTGCAAGAAAGATTGGGCAGATGAAAGTGCTGAATAGGCATCCAGCCCACCCGCATTTCAGATGCAGCCTTGCCAGTGCATGTCAGATGCAGGCTTGACAGTGCATGTCAGATGCAGGCTACTAGTGCATGTTGGATGTAGCCTCACCAGTGCCTGTGGGTGCAGCCTGCCTGTGCCCATAATATGCAGCCTCACCAGTGCCTGTGGATGCAGCGTGTCTGTGCCCATAAGATGCAGCCTACCCTGTGCCCATAAGATGCCGCCTCACCAATGCCTGTGGATGCAGCCTGCCTGTGCCCAGAACAGAGCGGCGATCTCCATGTGTCACGGAGCTGGATTTGAATTGCCCGTGCCGCAGTAACAATGTCCCACCTCCTGTGATACGTCACACTGATTCAATGTCCCGGCATTGGATCAGTATGCCATCTATTACAGGAGGCGGAACATTGTTAATGCGGCCTGTGCATTTCAGCTCCCTGACACAGGGACATCGCCGCTCTGCAAGGAGAGGAGGAGGGAGGGTAGGACAGGACCTTGAGCAGAATAGCACCCCGCAGTGGGTGGCACACGGCAGCGCGGCCACTGCTACTGCACATGCGCGAGTATCGGTGCTCTTATCAGCAATTTATTTCTTTTGACAATGTGCCGAAAACACCATTTTCAGCCGCCCAAATTTCGGTGCATCCCTACTTTTTTTTGTTTTTCTCTTTTTACAGATTAGTGTGCAGGATTTGGGTAAAGGTCCACTTTAATAAACTGAAATGCTTGACAGCAGGAATTTTGTCCATAGGGAACAACTGACAAATATGTATCTAAAACCTGTGCAAGTTCTGCCTCAATTGTTTTTGTCATGTTATGGATACATTTCTAGTGAATAAGTTATTCTCCCAAGATGAGAAAAACAGCTGCAAATCACATAAAAATGACAGTCCCAATGAAGACTGTGATAATGACCAGTCAGCAAGTCCATGTCTTTCACAGGCCAATACTCTCTTATGTATATTAAAGATAAATATGTGATCTTCTCAAGATTATTTAAAATATGATTTCTAATTTTGTGGTTTTGAGACTAACCAAATTCATCATGTGAACACAATCTGAGTAATAACTCAAATAATCCCTCTCTCAAAGGGACAATTTGAAAGAAATCCACCCATGAAGGGGAGATAAACCCCTGTTTTTCTAAGCACAAACAAAGATGATGTTCCTCATTTACAGTGAACCTGTGCCTTTGTCCCATTTTTGCTGCACGGGCCAATTTCCAGCTTTTAGCACTGTCACACTTTGACAGTTGCGCGGTCATGCAACACTGTGCCCAAACACAATTTTTATCATTTTTTCCCCCCACAAATAGAGCTTTATTTTGGTGGTATTTGATCACCACTGGGGTTTTTATTTTTTGTGCTCCAAATAAAAAAAAACATTTTGAAAAAAAAAAGTTTTTCTTTGTTTTTGTTATAAAACTTTGTAAATAAGTACGTTTCTCCTTCACTGATGAGGCTGCACTGACAGGCACTGATGAGGCAGTACTGATGGGCACTGATGATGAGGCACTTATATGCAGCACTGATGGGAACTGATAGGCGGCACTGATGGGCACTCATAGGTGGCACTGGTGGGCGCTGATAGGCAGCACTGGCAGGCCGCACTGATCAGGAGCCACTGACAGGCAATCACTGATGGGCACAGAGTGCCATCGCAATGGGCACTGCTTGGCATCTCTGGTGGGCTCACCTGGTTGTCTCCAGTGGGCATCATCAATGGGTCTGCACCGATAATCAGTTTGCTGAATATCGGTGCAGACCCCCCCTTTCAGGAGAGCAGTCGATCGGCTCTCCTCTACTCGAGCCTGTCAGTGCAAGTGGAGGAAAAGCTGATATAAGGCTCTTGCTGTTTGCACTGTGATCAGCTGTGATTGGACACAGCTGATCACATGGTAAAGAGCCTACATCAGAGGTTCTTTACCGGGATCGGAGATGCGGTGTGTCAGACTGACACGCCACACCACCGATCGCCGTGCTGCGCGCCCCCGCAGCTAATCTTGCTGCACGTCCTATGATGTTCAGTCAGGATAATGAAACTACTTTTCGGCTGTCATATTGCTATATGGCGGGTGGGAAGTGGTTAATGCCCTCTTCTCCCAGCTGCTTACCTTTTTTTTTGCCTAGTCCTTCAATTAAGTATATCAAGCTTGCATATAACAGAGTACTGCAATTTAGACTTTGGAAACTTGCAACAGGAATACATGCTCGTTTGCACTAGACACAATTCTTCCCCAAAGAGTATGAAAACTAACATTTATGTCTGCCTTATATCACGGGTAATAATGTCCAATACAAAAAAGTGCTGAATCAGTCCAAAATCTGTGTAACCATATAATAGTCCATATAGTCGGAGAGGCCCCTGAGGACGCGCATTGGCGGGAAACGTGTTGGGCAGTGCTACGCGCATGACGTCACCGCCATGATTATCGATCGTGGTGGCATTTGCATGTGAGTGGCTTTACTGAGACTTGCACTTTATGTATAGTTTTTGTCCTTCTTTTTTTTATATCAGATGTTTGAAAATTTTTATAGCAAAATATGAACAAATACAAAACAATAGCAATAAGAGCCGGTTCACACAGGGGCCATCTGACTTCAGGGGCGACTCTGAGCCACTCCGCGACTTGAGTTTCTCCTATTAGAATGGTTCCATTGCAATGCATGGAGCACTTAGTTGCCTGACAAGTTGCCCCTGTGTGAACCAGCTCTAACAAAAAATCCAAACAATAAACAATTTATTTTCTTCTTCCTTCCCTTTAAGCAGATAACTCAGCATCAATAACAGTATTTTCCAAGTCATCTTCCAGAACGGCTTACAGAGAGAGAGAGGCTCCTCCCACCTAACAGGAAACACATGATCCACATTATAAAAAGACTGCTCACCAGTAGTAGCTCAATGTATGTGTTTCCTCCGGCCTGACAAGAACTCTGAAGAAGTTTGTTATTTTTATGGCCTTCATGCCAGGCAGCAGGGGCCTCCCGGCTACAGCATCCCAGAACAGGGGCAGTGAACCTGGGGGTGCATGTAGCTTGGGCTTGTTCAGGCTGCCCTGGAAAGTGGCCTTGACTTTTTACTCCAGGAGACCCCCCTCTCTCCATGGGAGTCCGGTCAACAGCATGCCTGTAGTTCAGGTACACTGGTAGTGTGGGATTTTGACTCAGTGAGTCTTCCGGGGGACAGTGTAGTCTAGTGGTGTCCTGATGCTTGCAGGGCGGCCATGTTATTGGTAGCAAACACTGACCTGGTGGTTGGGGCTGCAAGCTCCATGCACTGTCCCAGAAGAGGCGTCCGATCCACAGCGCTAGACCGGGATCCGCACTACTTGACCTTTCAGGGCTACAGAGAAGATGGTTGAAGCTATTCTGTCCTGTGCTGGTAAAGTCACCAGTGCAGACTGTAAGCAGGAAGCAGGTCTGGGACACCTGCAGACTCTGACCCTAAGGTAAGAAAGAGGCTAAAGGCAAGTTTCTCCTTTCTTACTCCCTGGTGTAGGGGGCACCAGAGGATTTGGGATGATTCTCTGTACAATCCACAGACCAGCAGACCGGGTCTGGGAAGTCTGGCTGTTTGTGTATCCCTCTTTTCCCTACCAGTGGTGGGGCTTCATTTGGGTCGCCCTAGGTGGCGGAGTGCTGGTCATGGTATGATCATCTGCACCCTCGTCTCTCCTTGTAAAAGGCTCATACCACCTTGTGTCCTCTCCTTGTAGGACAAAGGAAGGGAGCAAAAGGGGAACCGCCTAAGGGACAGATGTACAGATTATCTCCTGCCTGATACCAGCTCCAGTGCTGCAACACTCTAAGAAAGTTTCCTAGAGAGCATTGCAGAGAAATGAAAAAGTGTCTTGGTTTTCATTTGCTGGCTGAGCTCCTGATTAATATGGATTGATCAAGGCCACTGGCTTCCCCAAATCTTTTTGGAGGGAATACTACATGGCTGGAGCAGAGGCATCCAGAATCCCTGACTACTCCCAGTTGGGGGGAGGGGTGCATGTTTGTTGAGGCTGGTAAACTATGTTGGTAAGCCAAAACAGAATGCAAGCTGCAGATACCCCTGAAGGGACAGCTATAAGGTGGTTGTGTAAGTATTCCCTGGTGCCATCCCAGGAGTATTACAGCAGACTTTATCTGGTCTGCAAAGCTACACCATGTACTCTGGTCCTGCCATGACACTTGGTATTATTTGTGGCAAATAGCCACAAGGTGGTTACCCTTAGGAGGAGTTCCTCCCTTTTGGGTATTGGTTGCTGTGGGTGTTTGCATGCCTCCCACAAACTAAATGAGCTTTGTGTTCTTATCCACCATTGTGTGGTCATTTGGAGGCAGAGGGCCTAACACCTATGAACTGCAGAGCTGGGGCTGGCTAACCCAGAGATCAGCAGAAGCTGCAACCTGTTAACCCCTTCCTACACTTGGGTCACACTTGAGCAGGGCTCTGGGGGTCTACTTACTCCATCAATTACACCCTGTTTTCAGGGTCTGCTGTCGGGTAAGCAGGACTTTCTGTTTTTGGATTTAGGGCCAGTTCAGAAAGGCAGTCCGGATGCGTTCCGGATTCTTTTCTGCACGTACATTTTTAATGCAGTCCAGTGCAGTTTTTCCCCCCTACTTAAAATAAGGACAGTATAGTTAAGTGCAGAAAAAATGCAGCATGTTCTACTTTTTCTGGAGCTGGAACGCACTGGAACTGACTGCACTGGTGTGAACTAAGCCAT
Organism: Glandirana rugosa; assembly: GCA_018402905.1. Classification (NCBI taxonomy): domain Eukaryota; kingdom Metazoa; phylum Chordata; class Amphibia; order Anura; family Ranidae; genus Glandirana; species Glandirana rugosa. Next base: position 1,193,856 of record BLSH010227406.1, on the reverse strand, counting down.
TGAAAGCCATTTAACCTACTTTCCATGCATTTTTGAAAAAAAAAAAAAAAAGCGCACACTGCATCTGGTGTGACTTGGCCCTTAGGCAATAACCCATTCCTAGGCTGAACTAAAAGTTTAGATGTGGAATCCTGCATGATTCAATTGGCAGACTCCTGGGTGTAACCTCCATGCAAGGCTTGCATGGACACACCCAAGTTTAATGATTGCTCGTTTAATGCCTGCAGGTGTTGGCCTTCTGATGGCTTTAGTTGCACACTTTAAGGCTTATTCAAAGGTGCCAGAAGCTTTCATTTATCCTAGATTTGGATATGTTATGAGCTGGGCAGTTTTATCTGTCTCCCACCTTAGTGTGCACTATATAAAGTAAGTTAAGGATGCAGCAATCACTGTTAATTTACATTGTTTAAATATACAGTTAAGGAGACTCAGTTTTGCTCTGTTCCAAATAAGTTATTTGGTTATGTCTACGAGCTGAAGCTGTACCTACTATAGGGTAACAGTATCTGCTGTGCACTCCAGTGTGTGTGCCTAGACGTCTGTCACCTGGAGCTCCCTGAGTTCCACCATATAGATGTGTAATGGATTGGAGCCAGAGACTAGGCTATAACTATGATTTATGATTCTACGAATTGTTGCCTTTGTGGCATTGTCATTAGTTACGTATAAATGGCTGTGTGTGGGGTATTAGATAAATACTCTGTCTCTGTCCTTATACTTCTCCAAGAATGTTATAACTCTATGTATTTAAATACTCAACATTGGAGCTTATGCTTGTGTTTTGGGTCATATTCTTATGGTAACATTGTATTTCATGCCTCATATGCAATCTAATATATTAACTCTGAGGCTACATTTCCAATGTTGCAACCCAAAGGTCGCATGATTTGGAGTGTGGCTTTGATCCATCTTCACAGTCTCTGGATTTGGGTTGCATCAGAGATCGCATCTCTATGGTTAAAGGACCCTTTCTTGGGTCGCTGTAACCTTGAATCTCATAGGTTTAAACAATTGCCATTTGAAGTCTAGGGGCTGTGACTTGTCATGCGACTTTGTGTTTGGGGTCGCAGGGCGAGTCGCACTAGTAGTAATTGAACCTAATAGTTAAAATGACCTGCTGGAAGTTTAGCCTTCATCGGTATAGATGGCTGTATGAATTGGAAGGCTTTTACCGGACCTTTACATTGTCTTGCGCAATCGGTTGTCCTAATGCATTAAGGTTTATACACAGCAAGGGTATAAATGGTATCTTCATGCAATTTCTAAAACATGCCATACATACATAGCCATTTTGTCCTGTGCTGGTAAAGTCTCCAGTGGAGACTGTAAGCAGGAAGCAGGTCTGAGACACCTGCAGACTCTGACCCTAAGGTAAGAAAGAGGCTAGAACTGGGTTTCTCCTTTCTTACTCCCTGGTGTAGGGGGCACCAGAGGTTTTGGGTTGACTCTCTGTACAATCCACAGACCAGCAGAGTGGGTCTGTGGAGTCTGGCTGTTTGAGTATCCCTTTTTTCCCTACCGGTAGTGGGGCTTCATTTGGGTCTCCCTAGGCAGCTGAGTGCTGGTCATAGTATGATCGCCTGCACTCTCATCTCTCCTTGTAAAAGGCTCATACCACCTTGTGTCCTCTCCCTGTAGGACAAAGGAAGGGAGCAAAAGGGGAACTGCCTAAGGGACAGATGCACAGCCTGCACGTACAGATTATCTCCTGCCTGGATATCAGCTCCAGTGCTGCAACACTCTAGGAAGTTTCCTAGAAAGCATTGCAGAGAAATGACAAAGTGTCTTGGTTCTCAGATTCCTCCTCCGCTGGAGGAGAAGCAGCTATTCTAGTGAGCACTGAGGCTCTAGTGGAGCCCTCCCTCACTCCCTTTGGGTCAAGCACCATATTGTCATTTGCTGGCCTGATTAATATGGATTGATCGCAGCAGCTGGTTTCCCCAAATCTTTTTTGGAGGGAATATTGCACAGTGCATCTCTTTTACACAACCTTCCTAACAGAGCAGCTATAGCAGGTCAAAGTAAGTATTCTGTTAATGGTACAGGCTCAGTCGCCTGAAGTGGTGATCTGCATAACTTGCCACCAGTATCACAATGTGCCATATGAAGTTAGACTTCCAATGTTGGGCAGAGCACCTGTCATTTATAAAATTGTCAGATTCTTTTTTACCCAGTTCCTTTCCAAACACTCAACAGCTACCGTACCAGCTTTTAGAGGGGAGAAAGGTCATAGGTGTGGGCATATGCATTTTGGGTATGTATAGCATTGTGGCAGAACTCTCACTGGATAACTACAAGGGCCTATTGTCTAAATGTCCATAGGTATCTCTTGAATGAAGATTATGTAGTAAGAGATCTATAGATTGGCGATCAACCTCTAGTTTGCTTGTTCGGTTCTCGAGCCCAGATAAAAGCAAGAGGGTGTCAAACAGTGGCGGCTGGTGAAGTTTTTGGATGGGGGGCGCCAGGCCCCGCCCTTCCTTTGACCCCTCCTACTTCTAATAAGCCCCACCCCTTATAGAATCCACCCACTCCATCCCCTGTATTCCACATATTGTGTCAGGAGTACACAGCTCAGCATCACAGGACACAGTATACAGCTCAGCATCACAGGACACAGTATACAGCTCAGCATCACAGGACACAGTATACAGCTCAACATCACAGGGCACAGTATACAGCTCAGCATCACAGGGCACAGTATACAGCTCAGCATCACTGGACACAGTATACAGCCCCAGCATCACAGGGCACAGTATACAGCCCCAGCATCACAGGACACGGTATACAGCTCAGCATCACAGGACACAGTATACAGCCCCAGCATCACAGGGCACAGTATACAGCCCCAGCATCACAGGGCACAGTATACAGCTCAGCATCAGAGGACACAGTATTCAGCCCCAGCATCACAGGACACAGTATACAGCTCAGCATCACAGGACACAGTATACAGCCCCAGCATCACAGGGCACAGTATACAGATCAGCATCAGAGGACACAGTATACAGCTCACCATCACAGTACACAGTATACAGCTCAGCATCACAGGAGGGGGTAAATTGCAGCCAGTATCACAGGAGGGGGTAAATTGCAGCCAGTATCACAGGAGGGGGTAAATTGCAGCCAGTATCACAAGTGGGGTCACTTATGCAGCCAATAACACAGGTGGGGGCAGTTATGCAGCCAATAACACAGGGCACTTCTGGGCACACTAAAAAAGTCATCTTTACTCACAATTAGGTTCAATCTCCCTCTCTCTCCTCACGCGCTGCAGTGGTGTGAGGAGAGGAGGGAGATGAACCTTTGCTGAACCTCCTGTGTTTACATTGTGATCGCTCTATGATTGGATGGAGCGATCACGTGGTAAACGGCCGCCGCCATTGGACCCGGCGAGCACGGATAGTCTCGTGTGTGCGCCTCACGGAGTGCGTGGGACCCGCGATTCTGGGAGGACGTCAATGTACGTCCTCCCAGAATTAAGCAACCGCCCTGCCGCTGTCAATCAGCTATGGGCCGGTTGAGAAGCGGTTAAACCGCCACATTTTGACCGAGAAGGTGGAAACTCACTTAACAATAACAACTATGATTTTAGAATAAACGTCTATAACACGCCCTGTCACCACAGGTAAGTTACATAGTTACATAGTTAGCTACATAGTTACACAGGTAAGTTCAGAGATTTATACTACAGTAGCATTCTTCAAGAGACAGGGATTCTTTTAGTTTGCATTAAAAGCCTTAGGCAGGCCATACACAGTCGAATTTCGAAAATCACTTTTAAGAATTTTCATTAAAATTTTACACCATTAGTGAACTGTAGCAACAGCCGATTTTCGTGCGGCAATCGAATTTGAGTAATTGGGCAAGTTAAAAATTTTTAGAAAAACAAATGCAATTAATCATGGGAGAATCGTGCGAGAAATTTAATAGAAAAAAATGAGTGCAAGAAAAGAATATTCCCGGAAAGAAAAGGAGATTCCCGGCCACGAAAATTGTTTTCTATAGCAACATGAGGTGAAATAGAAGGCTTGGTTGGCCGAATTTCGAAACTCAGTGGTGGCACAATCGGATCAAAAAACACACGAAATTTCTGATTTTGAAAAGAAAATTTGTTCGGAATTCGACCGTGTATGACCTGCCTTAGAGACAATTTGCAGCCAATAACACAGTAGGGGCAGTTATGCAGCCAGTGGCACAGGTAGGGGCAGTTATGCAGCCAGTGACAGGTGGGGGCAGTTTGCAGCCAGTGACACAGGTGGGGCAGTTATGCAGCCAGTGACACAGGTGGGGGCGTTATGCAGCCAGTGACACAGGTGAGGCAGTTTGCAGCCAGTGACACAGGTGGGGCAGTTATGCAGCCAGTAACACAGGTGGGGGCAGTTATGAGTGACCGACGTTTGACGGAG
>BLSH010227406.1:1173113-1184519 GCA_018402905.1 Glandirana rugosa | reverse complement strand
GGGGGTGGTAAGAAAAGGTGTGTTAGGGATAAAACCTATCACATCAGGTTCGTTTATTATGTTTCCCTAAATAGAAATTTCATATATACTTTAATGATAGGCTTGACGAGGAATTTAAGGGTTGAGGTACATCTGTTTTTACTCTCTACCTGTAACTATACCTGGATCTCTTATTTACCCTGGTTTATTACTTTTTACAAGTCGACCAGAACTATAGGGGTTGCACGTCTTACTGGGTTGAAAAATAAAACATGTCCCGAATCTCTCTCTCTCTCTCTTTAACTAAGATAAGGTAAATAAATTGGTGAACTGTTGACCCGTGTAGTATGACTGAGTAATTGTCATTCAAAATGTGAGAGCACTGAAAGCTGAAAATTGGTCTGGTTAGGAAGGGGGTTTAAGTGCCCAGTTGTCAAGTGGTTAAATAAATGGAATAGAATCAATTTCTCTCTCTCTCTCTCTAAGCCCTGTACAAAATAAAAAGTTGGGTCATTCTGCACGTTGGGGATATCAAGACCAGCTGAACATTTTTCATTATTTGGTCCCATTTATTCTCTAGGTCCATATCAATGTCCATCTCTCATTTTTGTCTACATGGAGTTGGGAATTTAAGGAGCAGTTCGGATAGTAATTTCATATATACTTTAAAGATAAATCCCTTTGTATTATTTGCTTGGACTACACTATCCAAAATAGGGATTGTGTGGAAAAGAATGGTGGGGGTCATACCTTGTTTTTTCAGAGCATGTCTTAATTGTAAGTATTGAAAAAACACCTTTTATTTAAATCATATTCCATGCAAAGCTGCTGATAAGTTCTCAGCATTCCATCGGAGTACAGATGCAACAAGGTAGTAATCCCTGCACGTTCCCATCTCAAAAATCCTTCCACCTAGTACATATCTAGTGTATGCTGCAATACCCAATTTTTTTTAGTAGACTGCCATACCTTGTACATCAGATGAAATGTGTAGTGAGTATGTTGATTAAAGGATGAGATAGGGGAGTCAAGAGACAATAATGTATTACCATTCTTAAATTACAAGCTAAGTATGTCAAAGGAAGGTGTATTTAAGCCCCCACTTTCCCAACCCGCGAGATGTTGAAGTTGGGCCACCAGGAAGTATATCCAGGGATTTGGAGCCGAGAGCCCACCTTGAGCAATGGAGTGTTTTAGGTATTCATATTTAATTCTGGCTGGTTTATTCCGCCATATCAGGCTCCATAAAATTGTACCAAATCTCTTGAAATATTTCTGCAGAATCCAGCAGGGCAAATTATGTTAGTAATACAGTAACTGTAGCATCCATATCATTGTCAAGAGATTGGTACGGCAAGCCACAGAGTCTGGCAGCTTACACCAAACTTCTTTTTGAGATCTACATTTCTGGAGTAATGGTAGCAAGTTTTGGAAGAAAAATTCCTTAGGATATTTTAATAAACATCAGTGCACTATGATGCCTTGTTTCATTTGTGTGGTATCATGCGGTGGTTGGAGCCACTGAATGTCCCCCAACATTTATTGATGAGATCCTGAGCATTACTGGAGATTGGTGGTAAGATGTGACTGATCCGGATACTCCTTATTGGGCACATAGAATAGTCATTTGGCGTGTTAATACACGGTCTGATGAGTTTGCACTGCATGTGGGGAAGCTGGAGTGTGGCACTGAGTTTGCCGGTTTTGTCATCATCACGGGTGTTCCTCCCCTGCTCACCCTTCACATTGATGTTATTTTAAAACCTACTACACTATAAGTTATTTTCTGTTATATTTCACTTTATGGAGGAAATGAGGTCTAACTATTCATCGGTAACAGTGGGCTCCTTCAGAAGATGCACTCTAGCACCTTGAATGTGATTTGCATGCAAGTTGTTTCTTGCATCTGGTGAGTGGCCATTTCTACCATATTTCTACTATATGGACTATTATATGGTTTCAGCATTGGACATTATTACTTATTTTGTGTGTTATTCATTAGCGCTGCGATTTTTATTTTTCACTAGAGGGCCATGTTTTTCCTCTATTGCTAGCAGCTCCAATCTTTACTAGCGCTGATATTTTCTTATATCGGGTGTTACTAGTGCTGGACACTTGGGGCACACCACTCCAGTATGGTGCCCTGGGCCCTAGGGCCACAGACAGACAGTTACCTTTGTTTTCAAAACTGCACTAGGTTACTGCTCCCCATCGATGCACCATATGTTAGCAACCAAGCACCGACCATGATGCCCACTGACACCAGGCTCAAATGACCAATCTAAACCCACCCATGGTGTGGCTGTTCCGTTCGGTGCTTGGTTGCTAACAAATGGTGCAGCGGACTTTTGTTGATTTTTCTTACTTTCTAAGATGCCTTTCCATAACCTCACTATGTTTCTATTGATGATAATCAATGGCTGTATGCGTACTGTGAACCTTATTGGATGTGTTTATACATACATATATCCTATCAAGATCAACTTACACCCCAACGGGTCTGCAAATTTAAATTAGATCTGTGATCAGCACACTGCGCTCCTCCACACCCACCGAGGCTGACCTTCTGTGCGAGCCGCTTGTCTTTCCGGTTGCATCATGGTATAAAATAAGCTTCTTGGCTCTGTGTCTACATGTACGTCCATATTTAAAAGACTCCTGAAGAAGCGGTATTCCCCCGCAAAACATGCAGAGTATATAGTACTCTAGCGTCCTTTTGACCATCAAATATCCAGAGTCAATTATGTGCTTTGTATGCATATTTTTATTGTGAATGTCTTCTTTTTAATTATGAATTTTGTAATAAAGAGGTTATATTTTTTATAAAAACTTTGCATCCTGATTCATAGGGTACCATTAAAGTCTATCCTTTGGCCTTTCTAGAGCTCTGTTTCCGCTAGCAGAAGCTGTTCTTTACTAGGGATGAGGTATGTGTTTGGTGCTACCATGGGATCTGGAACTCAGCTGCTAATTTTCTAATGTTTGCTGCTCCAAGTGTACGGCCTATTCCAGTGCTTCAGTACTGTAAAGGTACCATGCAATGTTTTCACAGATTGACATCAGTTAGGGAGCGCTTGTAGAGCTATTTAGGATGGTTCTGCCATCCTTGGATTCTGGCCTCACATGAGCACCTATGTCCCTATTTGGGCCCCTGCGCCTTTTCTGGCACAGGAGCCTTCATGTTCCATCCTTCCCCTCCCACTTTTGCCATAAGCACTTGCTGCTCTTTTGAGGGCCTTGCATTTTTGTGATGATTCCAGGGGATACTGTCCAAGCCACATGCAAGCCCCCAGTCTGCCCCTTGTGGGCCCCAACCTGTCAACTGGGATTGATATGATACCTGGTCTTGATGTTGTTTTTATAGCTCAGGTTGTGTGTGTGTGTGTGCTGGGGGGGGGGGGGGTGCTTTACTGCAATGTGCTGCTTTCTTATTTGACTTTTAATGTACTTCTGTTCCTGAAGAATTCACATTTTTCCTTCTTTGCAGTCTCCCCCATTGCTAAATTGCATTGACCTCCCTCACTCTTTATGCAGATATCTTATCATGCTGCCCAAGGTGCCAGATGTTGGTACTGAGGACAAACCCACACTTTGCTCCCAGATTACGTTCAGGGTGTCTACTAGTGCTTACATATTCACTTCTCGTGCTCTTGCTGTCCTAAGACTCCCTCAGTGGGGAAACATGATGGGGCCTTATATTAGGGACCACTACCTGTGTGTCTCTCTTTTCCACTGATGCAAGGAGTTTTACATACCCATGATGCCTGCCTTTTCCCTGCTGCATTTGCAAAGATTCGCATTTGTACGTTCTGTGTCCAGTTTTGCTTGTACTGCACTGCCTGCTACTTCCCAGCTCACCCCATGAGTTGCCCTGGTTTCCCCTCAGCATTTTATTTCTAGTTATATTTAATGTTCTCGGCCTGTCGTGGGGGTTGGGGACAGGACTACTTATGCATACACTTTACTCAATTATACCATGGAGCATATAAATATCAATATCTACCCCAGCTCTCTCCACAAAATGGTATAAAGCTTCTATTTCAGCTAATGAGGCCATAGAACCAGAGGGCAAGTATATAATTCTCAAATGCAGGTTTTATGACTGCTCTTTAATTTTTATTGAACTATATGGATTAGAACAGGAATAAAAATGTTACCAGGACCCCACTATCTTCCAAATGCTGTTTCTTAAGAAAATGGAACTACAATCTCTACTTGACAAGTCTAACGCTCCACATATGGACTGTTTCCCTAGATGAATTCATGAATATGGTAACAATGCAGTAGGTTTCTTGCATGCTCTGGGCAAAACAATCTTGAACATGTATTGAAAAACCTCTAAGGGTGCTGTGGCTTAGTTTCCGTGACATTTCCAGGCTTACTATTTGGACTTATATAATATTCATTCGCATCAGGTTACTGACCAGTCATCTTATCATCAGACTAAACTCCAAGGCTGTATTGAGTCCATTAAGCTTCCCTCCTTGCCTCAATCTGTCAATATCCTATCAGCCAGTCAATAAGGGGCGCTTGGGTCGCCTCCCCGCCGCTGACAAGAAGAAAAAAAAAAGGCAGCCCGACCCCCTACAGGAGGCGCCGGTATATATATATATATATATATATATATATATACATTTTTCTTGGCTCCTTGCTGTCTGCTGACAGCAAGTAGTGAGCCGATTGGTCAGTCATAAAAGACTCTGTATGTGCGCTGAACAGGCACGCGCACACACATAGTCTGATTGGCTGCCCTGAGCCAGTGACTGATTGTCATTGGATGCTGTGGGTGGGACTGTGGTGGATGTGCTGGCTGCGTAATTACTTGTGCAGGCGCAGCACTCCGCCAGGTTTCAGTTCCTACTCCCCCGCAGCAGACCATCCTCGAGCCACGCCGAAGACCATACACTCCAGCATGCTCTCCGCAAGCCGAGCCCTACACAGATGGAGTAAGTGCGGGACTTTGTCCTGACTTCGGGGGGAGGGGTCTGTCAGTGCCACGAGCCCCTATCTAGGGCTCTGTATACTGTGATATGGTGACTCTGTATACTGCTATATGGTGGCTCTGTATACTGCTATACGGTGACTCTGTGTACTGCTATCTGGGGCTCTGTATACTGTGATATGGTGACTCTGTATACTGCTATATGGTGGCTCTGTATGCTCCTATCTGGGGCTCTGTATCCTGCTATATGGGGCTCTGTATACTGCTATCTGGGGCTCTGTATGCTGCTATACGGTGACTCTGCATACTGCTATACGGTGACTCTGTATACTGCTATCTGGGGCTCTATATACTGCGATATGGTGACTCTGTATACTGCTATCTGGGGCTCTGTATACTGTGATATGGTGACTCTGTATACTGCTATATGGTGATTCTGTATACTTCTATCTGGGGATCTGTATACTGCTATCTGGGGCTCTGTATACTGCTAACTGGGGCTCTGTATACTGCTATATGGTGACTCTGTATACTGCTATATGGTGACTCTGTATACCCCTATCTGGTGATGCTGTATACCCTATCTGTGATGCTGTATATCCTATCTGGTGATGCTGGGCTGTATACTCCTGACACAAGGGGTGGGGCTTATGAGAAGCGGGAGGGGTCAAAAAGGAAGGGTGGGGTCTGGCGCCCCCATCCTAAAATTTCACCAGCCGCCACTGCTATCAGACCCTTTTCCTTCTGTTTAAATTCAACAAGCTATCTCTTCCCTGCCTTCAGGTAAAAGTGTGGGCCTTGATATGTATATGTGGGCTCTGTATACTGCTATAGGGTGACTCTGTATACCCTATCTGGTGACTGTATACCCTATCTGGGGCTCTGTATACTGAGATATGGTGAGTCTGTATATTGCTATATGGTGGCTCTGTATACTGCAATCTGGGGCTCTGTATACTGCTGTCTAGGGCTCTGTATACTGTGATATGGTGACTCTGTATACTGTTATATGGTGGCTCTGTATACTGCTATCTGGGGCTCTGTATACTGCTATATGGTGACTGTGTATACTGCTATCTGGGGCTCTGTATACTGCAATATGGTGACTCTGTATACTGCTATCTAGAGCTCTGTATACTGCTATCTAGGGCTCTATATACTGTGATATGGTGACTCTGTATACTGCTATATGGTGGCTCTGTATACTGCTATCTGGGGCTCTGTATACTGCTATCTAGGGCTCTATATACTGTGATATGGTGACTCTGTATACTGCTATATGGTGGCTCTGTATACTGCTATCTGGGGCTCTGTATACTGCTATCTAGTGACTCTGTATACTGCTATATGGTGACTCTGTATACTGCTATCTGGGGCTCTGTATACTGCTATATGGTGACTCTGTATACTGCTATCTGGGGCTCTGTATACTGCGATATGGTGACTCTGTATACTGCTATCTAGGGCTCTGTATACTGTGATATGGTTACTCTGTATACTGCTATATGGTGATTCTGTATACTCCTATCTGGGGCTCTGTATACTGCTATCTGGGGCTCTGTATACTGTGATATGGGGACTCTGTATACAGTGATATGGGGACTCTGTATACTGCTATATGGTGGCTCTGTATACTCCTATCTGGGGCTCTGAATACTGCTATCTGGGGCTCTGAATACTGCTATCTGGGGCTCTGTATACTGCTATACGGTGACTCTGTATACTGCTATCTGGGGCTCTGTATACTGTGATATGGTTACTCTGTATACTTCTATATGGTGATTCTGTATACTCCTATCTGGGGCTCTGTATACTGCTATCTGGGGCTCTGTATACTGCTATATGGTGACTCTGTATACTGCTATCTGGGGTTCCGTATACTGCTATCTAGGGCTCTGTATACTGCTATATGGTGACTCTGTATACTGCTATATGGTGACTCTGTATACTGTTATATGGTGACTCTGTATACCCCTATCTGGTGACTCTGTATACCCCTATCTGGTGATGCTGTATACCCTATCTGTGATGCTGTATATCCTATCTGGTGATGCTGGGCTGTATACTCCTGACACAAGGAGTGGGGCTTATGAGAAGCGGGAGGGGTCAAAAAGGAAGGGCGGGGTCTGGCGCCCCCATCCTAAAATTTCACCAGCCGCCACTGCTATCAGCCCCTTTTCCTTCTGTTTCAATTCAACAAGCTATCTCTTCCCTGCCTTCAGGTAAAAGTGTGGGCCTTGAAGCTTTTTAGTAGCACTTTAAATACCTTTTGTTGCTTATGTTGGAGTAGTGAGAATGTTCTCAGTGGCCGAATGGCCATGGCTTAGGCATCATATGTACTCTTTGCAGAGAGCAACTGCTTTGGCTCCATGTCACAGTGGTAATCAGCTGGTTCCCCGTGATCTGTTCTGGTGTAAAGAGGACTCATGTCATGTACTCCATAATACAAGCTGCCATGTCCTGCAGAAGCTCGTCTGCTTGCTGCATTTCCTGCTATTATCCTCTTTACCACACTTGGACATTTGAACTTGCAGTGGATGGGGCACTGGTATTACTTCTGCCATATCTAAAATCCCCTTTTTTCTGGTAGTACATTGAGTAGCACTAAGCTTGTAGGCAGGTGCCTACTGTATAAAGTGTTTTGTTGCCAAATGTATGATGTGTGTTCTGTATCTTTAAATGCTGGCTGGCTCTGTGAGGGGTTAAGATGTTTATGCTGAGTCATTTCTTCTCCTCTTTCTGTGTAATTGCCCTTCTGGAAGGCATGAACACAGAGGAAGAGGAGCACTGTGGTTGATGTCCGGCATGGGGATAGAAGTGAGTCGACCTGTCTAAAGCTGGATACACACTATACAACTTTTGTTTGATTTCCTTTAGATTTACCTTCAACTATGTAGTGCAAGGGCCTGCCTGATTGCATACAAATGTAAAGTGTTTAGGTTTGACCTCATATTATATGGCTTTGGTAAACCTAAATGAAAAAATGTAAAGATAATTGTATAGTGTGTATCCAGCTTTAGTGAGGTGATTAGTTTTGCTGGGAACCTGCCCTTCAATAGGAAACCCAATATGGGGTTCCAAAACCGTGGACTGGTAATCTCTGAGGACTTTGCAAAAAAAGGGGGCAGAGAACAGCCAATAACAGTGCAGCCAATTGTAAAATAGTCAAATACGGAATATTGCACAGTCAGAATGGACTATGCTCTGTGATCTCTCTGTATGCGATGCAGCTACTCAAGTTAAGTTTATTCAGTAAATATTGTTTGCTTAACGAAGAATTGCCTGGTCTGAATTATTAGGACGGGGATCAAGTGTATAACTGTGGTATATTCAAAAGAACTGGGAGTTGAGAATAAGGCTTATTTAACCATCTGGGTTAAGGAGAAGAGTATCTATGTGATAACCAGGTTAACCTTTGTGGTTATGTGTCTACATTCTGGTCAACCTTCATGGTTGGAGAACAAAGGTGTAACAGGAGTGGCAACCAGCTGGCAGTTGAGGCAGTGATAATGGCAGGTGACGGGAGACTTAGTAGTGAGATAAAAGTTAGTACTTCAGGTTTCCCACTTAGTGGCAGGGTCTCCATATTGGAGCCCACTATGGTACAAGTCTTGCCTATGGATCAAGCCTATGGTCATCATCGGGGCAGGTAGGAACAGACCTAGCCACTGGCTGAAGAAAAGATGCAGTCCTTCTGTAAATGTGTGGGACTATGGGTGTACAGTGGCCTCTGGCCAGAAAGTGTTAATGGCCACACAAAGTAAGTGATTCAAAGGTATGAGTAATCTAGCTTGCAGTATGGCTAGAGGCTCCTAGGGAGCGTTTATCTATCCCCCTTCAAACCAAGTTATTATGTTATTATTATTACAATTATTATTATACAGGATTTATATAGCACCAACAGTTTGCGCAGCGCTTTACAAAGTTTCCTAAAACTTTTCGAAAACAACATATTATGTTATGGGCTATGTTAGTGGTTTTAATACATAATACACTGGGAATAATATTGGGGTTGATTTGTTATAGGAATAAAATGTTAATTTTGTGAAACTGTTCACTTTAGTCAACCAATCGTTAACAAAAATGCGGTTTTCTTTCATTTCCTTTTGACTTGATTGTGTAAAGTGATTGGATTTGATTAGGTATTCAAAGTGACTATTTGCAACTAGTAAACTTTATCAATGGCATTTACTACTATTCTGCAAACACTATTCTGCCACTAGATGGGGGTAAAGTAACAAGCTCTAGCTGCTTATTAGGTGCGTAATTGAACAAAGTAACATACTTAAAGCTAATGTGGTGTTTTTTTTTAATGAGATGCTTATAGCAGGATTTACATGCTCTTGCTATCCTTTTCTTTTCTGTTCTTGATCCACTAACTCTGCTCTGGCCACCCTGGCCAACTTCAGGTATGAGGGTACTACCTGTCGGGGCCTATGGGATTTTGTGGGAGTCTCTCCTCCATGCACATTCACATTACGCTTGCACACAGCTGATCTCAGTACCCAGAAAAGCGCGAGTCATAGAACCATAGCCACACCTTTCCCTCCATGACAGTGTTTGAAAGGGTCTCACAAGCTTTGACTGATTCTGTTTCCGGCTCTGCCTGTTTGTATAGGGCTGGTAACAGTTGCATTTAAAGTGGTTGTCAACTAGTGACAACCACTTGAACCTACAGGTAAGCCTATAATAAGGCTTACCTGTAGGTACCTTGCATATCTCCTAAACCTGCACGGTTTAGGAGATATACAGTGTACTAGCATTGCCAACGTCATTCGGCACATGCACAGTGAAGAAACGGCCTCTGTGCCGTTTCTTTACTGAGATTGTGCCGTGGCTGGCGGCTGAAGATGGACACTGCCTGCACAGGGGACATCGCTGGACATTGCAGGCTTTATTTGCAGGTAAGTGACACATAATGGGCTACTATGCGATGCATAGTAGCCCATTATGCTTCTACTTTGCAGGGGAATATAGAGGAAGTAAACCCCATCAGGGTTTACTTCTCTTTAAGCTTGTAGTTCTAAGTTGGAATGTGCACAAAGTGGAGATTCCAACAAGACTCTATAGGTCCTGACAGGCACAAGGGGCACCAGGATACCTGAAGTCAGCCAGTGCCACCAGGGCACAGTTAGCACAGCAAGAATAGAGGAGAAAAATTGTTAAAGAATAGCAAGAGCATGTAAGCTGTCTTAACCCACGCTATCCTGGAAGATTACAGCAATGGAGGGTGAAGGGAAATGCATAGATAGGGGAGAATTTTAATTAAAAGAAGAGGAGCCAGAACAAGGGACAGTCCTTCTGACTGTTATGTCCCTTGTGCTGATTTATCTGTTTTTTTATTTTGAATGCACGTGGCATAACAAACATGACTATATTTACCTGCTCTGTGCACTGGTTTTGCACAGAGCAGCCCCGATTCTCTTCTTCTGTGGTCCCCTGTCTGTGCTCCAGGCCCCTCCGCTTCATCGGGTGCCCCCATGGAAAGCCAATTTTCCCTGGAGGCACCCATACAGGCTCGCTCCCTAGTCCCGCTACTGTGGGACTCCATTGACACAGACCGCGTGACTTGTCCTCGCCCCCTGCTCCCGTGTGACAGCTTTTGATTGACAATGGCTCCCACTGCTATGAATCTGTCCAATGAGGAGAGTGACAGCGGCTGGGGCCGCTGCGCTCGTGCACATCGATGGATCGGATCGGGCTCAGGAAAGAAAAGGGGGGGATTGGGGGTGAGCTGCAGCACAGAAGGTGTTTGACCTTAATGCATAGAATGCATTAAGGTGAAAAACCTTGAGGCTTTACAACTGCTTTAATCCACTAGGGGTGTGCCAGATTTTGTTTTGTGTTTGTTTTTGCCAAGTCTAAGACTGGTTTCACACTTATGTCAGATGCGGCTCACAGCAGGGGTCCGGTGCTCCCCGGTTCTCCATTTCAGGGACGAAATGGAGATGTGCGAACCGGCTCCATTGAGAGCCGGTCACGGTCTCCTGTCATGCGAATTGGATGTGGGTTTCCCTACATCCACTTCGCATTAGAGTGACCCCAACCTGAATTAGCCTGTGGAAAGTAGATGAGCACCCAGTAGCCAGCCCTCACATTTCACTTGATGGTCTGAGGGGGATAATAACTTTGTGATCATATACAGTACGACCGATGACCCACGAGTAGATGAAAGGTGTCCGATTAAGTCCAACCCCAGTGAGATTACGCTTCACCTACATCCCTTTGGGTGTAGGTTAAGCGTACTGTCCTCTGGCACTGGCCGAGAGTTACCTCGGCCAAGCGTGTAGAGGTAAAGCAGGGACTTTACCTCTTGGCCCCTCGTGGCCTGGGGACGACACTCGGCGTAGACTGTATTCACACTTTGGTCAGAATCTGAACCGTTTTTGTTTGTGTTTTGTTTTAGACCGTGTGGGGATCACCTAATTTCGTCAACATTTCGGAGTTCCAAAAAGTGGAATTACGTAAGATACGTAATTCCAGTT
>BLSH010227406.1:1148406-1167240 GCA_018402905.1 Glandirana rugosa | reverse complement strand
TCCCTACCCCCCCTTTTTTTTTGTTCTCTTTCTCTTCTCTCCACAACCCCCCCACACACACACACACCCTCCCCTTGCTTTCTCTTGCCCCCACCCTCCCCTTGCTTTCTCTTGCTGTGACCTTCGGGTCTATTCTTTCTTCTTGCTGCATTATTACAGGGATATCCGTGTTAAAACGCCACAGGAGATACAGAGATTCCTCAGATCTCGACGCGTACAGTTGGAACTTTGAATATGCAATAACGTTATGTATGATTCTGCACTCTTGAGGATTCTATCCTGGGAATTGTCAGATGGCCCCCTTTGAAGTCGATCTGGCCAGGAAGGGAGGGGATGTGAGGATAGCAGCCATTCTGGCTGAGGAAGTAGAATTTCCTCCCAAGATGGTGTCCGCCTTGCTACATGCGTCTTGCGCATGATATCATTACTTTGTGTGTGTCTCGCACGTGATATCATCACATCTCCCCCCTGAGGTGGTGGCATGGGAGGGGAATGCGATTCCCGTCCTGACGCAACCCACTCCTACAGGTTCAGCTTGGCGCGATAGCCCATCAGCATTCCCATGGGCGCTGCCTTTCTTGTGCTGAATGGTAAAATCATATTGCTGAAGGATTAAGCTCCAGCGGAGTAACTTGCCATTCTTCCCAGCAACACTATTTTGCCAGCTCAAGGGATTGTGATCGGTGATCACCGTAAATGCCTCCCATAGAGAGCCCACATGATCGCGAGACATTCCTTTTCAATCGTGGCACATGCTACTTCCCTGGGAAGCAGCCTCCGGCTCAGGTAGAGGATGGGATGTTCCTCTCCGGTGTCATCCACTTGGCTCAGGACTACACCCAACCCATAGGCAGAGGCATCAGTCTGCACTAAGAAGCGGGTAGCACAGGGGCACTGGCCAGCGCCTACAAGGCCTGAAAGGCCCTCCCACATTCTTATGTCCAGGACACCACTTTGGGCAGTTTCTTCTTGGTTAAGTCCGTCAAAGGTTTTGCCAGGCTACTATAGGTACTTACAAATTTCCTATAGTAGCCGGCTGTCCCCAAGAATGACATAGCCTGTTTCTTGGTTTGAGGGGTTGGACAGGCAAGTATGGCCTCCACCTTCCCTGTCTCGGGGCTTAGAAGGCCTCCTCCCACCTGGTGTCCCAGGTACTGGACATCAGTCATGCCGATCTGACACTTGCTGGGCTTGACAGTCAGATCGGCAGCTGTCATTTGGTCCAGTACCCGTGACAGGTGCACCAAGTGTTCCTCCCAGGTAGTGCTGAACACCGCAATGTTGTCCAGGTAAGCCACGGCAAAGGTTTCCAGCCCATCCAGTAAGTCATTCATGGCCCTCTGGAAGGTAGCTGGGGCGTTCTTCATCACAAACGGCATGACAGTAAATTCGAACAAGCCGAATGGGGTGATGAAGGCTGACTTTTCCCGAGCTTCAGGGGCCAGAGGAATTTTGCCAGTACCCACTGCTCAGATCTATGATTGTGATATAGCGGGCCGCCACCAGCCTATCCAACAACTCATCGATCCGGGGCATGGGGTAGGCATCTGCAGTGGTGATCGCATTCAGCTTTCGGTAGCCCACACAGAACCTGGTCGTCTGATCCTTTTTGGGGACCAGGACCACTGGGGATGCCCAGGCACTGTGGGACCTCCGAATTACCCCCAGCTGCAACATCTCCTCCACCTCCCTCTTCATGTCAGCCAGCACCTCCAGAGAGATGCAATAGGCAGACTGTTTAATGGGGGGATGTGCCCCAGTGTCCACCTGGTGGACAGCGAGGTCCGTCCACCCCGGTTTCCCCATAAATTGGCTCCCATGGACTGCCAGCACTTCCTTCAGCCCAGGTACCTGTGCGGGGGTAAGGTAACAAGTCTAGGAGTGGGTCAGCCTTTTCAGGCTCCGGTCTGCTGCAGACCGGCATGGCATAGGCCGTGCGCTCATGATGGGCTTTAATCATGTTCACATGGAAGGCCTTCTGCCGTCTACTCCCTTCTCCCAACCGGACTAGGTATGTAACGTCATTCAGACGCTGGGTAATGGGGTACAAGCCTTCCCATGCGGCCTGGGGGAGCAGAACATACACCAGCTGCCCAACGTTATATGCCCACTCCCTAGCATTGCGGTCATACCAACGTTTCTGCCTGGTCTGGGCCTGGGTCATGTTTTCCTGCACAATCCCCACCAATGTCTCCATTTTATCCCGGAATCTCAAGACGTAATCCACAACAGAGACCTCTGGGTTGGCGATCTTGCCCTCCCAGGTCTCACAGATTAGGTCCAGGGGTCCTCTTATCCTCCGTCCGTACAACAGCTCAAATGGTAAAAAGCCTGTGGACTCCTGGGGCACCTCTCTGTAAGCGAACAGCAGATGAGGCAGGTACCTTTCCCAGTCCTTACCCTGGAACTCCACAAAGGTGCGCAGCAATTGTTTCATGGTACCATTGAAAAGTTTGCACAAGCCATTTGTTTGTGGATGGCAAGGACTGGCCATGATATGCGTCATCTGTATTTATGACAGACAGCGTGACAGACAGATCAGACACAAACTGAGGGCCTTGATCGCTAATGAGCTCGGCCGGGAATCCCACTCTTGTGAAGATTCTCAGCAGAGCGTCAAACATTTGCCTCAACTGCTGGGGATGGCTAGAGGCCCAACAATATCCACTGCCACCCTCTTAAAAGGTTCATCAATCATAGGCAAAGGTTTTAATGGAATCCTGTGTGCGTCTCCTACCTTGCCCATTCGCTGGCAGGTATCACAGGACCGACCGACAGTAGTCTGTGTCTGTCAACATGGTGGGCCAATAAAAGTTATGTATTAACCGCCCCTGGGTCTTAGTGATCCCCAAGTGACTTGCTAGGGGGATCTCGTGAGCCACCTTTAGGAGCTGTCCCCTGAATTGGCTGGGTACCACCAGCTGCCTGCTTCCTAACTCAGCTTTGTTTTCCCCTGCAGACAAACTCTCCCTGTACAGCTTTCCTTTGTCCCAGTAAATATTTTGTTTGTCATTCACGGCAGGGGGGCTGTCAGCTAAACTTCTGAGCCGTGTCAGTGTTTGCTCTGTCTGCAGTGCTGCTTCAAATGCTGAACCACAAGTCCCAGCCAGCAGTCCTGTGGCAAATGAGGACAGCTGCTGAGGCCCAACAGAGGTAGAGCCCACTGGGTCAGAACATGGAGAGGGCCCAAAGACCTCCTCCTGCTGTTCGGCAACCCTAGCCTGTACCTCTATAGCCCTTGCAGCACTGCGAGTGACCACCAGTATGGGTAATACATTGTCATCATTATCAACAGTATATTCAACAGGTATACGTGTAACATCATTGGCACATACATCATTTACCTTTACAATCAACGGTGTCTCTTCTCCTTTCTCTGAAGAAGGAGAACCCTGTATTTCCACTTCCCCCTCCCCAGATTGCCCAGATATCATACCCACATCTGCACACAGTACCTTAGGGAGTCCAAAGGTTTCCGCGGGGGTGTCCTCAGCAGGAGCATAGTAGGAGACAAGGGTCCCCAAGTCAGCACCCAGCAACACAGCAGTGGGAATCTCCTCAGAATCTCCCACCTCTCTCATCCCGCTCCCAGCACCCCAATCAATGTACACATAGGCCCGGAGTATGCGGGAGCGGGTTCCCCCAACTCCGGGGAGGGTGAGGAACTTCTCGGGGATGATGTCCGTTTCTTCTATCACCTCCGTTCTGACCAAGGTGACTTCAGCTCCGGTGTTCCGGAGATCCGTTACAGTCCGGTGACCCACGATAATTGGCTGCAAGTTGGCATTGGGTCCTTGAGGTCTTCCACTGACGAACAGCACAGCGGAACGGTTGCTGGCCGGGTGGCCAGATGATGTCGTCGTCGTCGTCTTCTGCTCCGTGCACTGTGTTCGCAGATGGCCAGGCTTGCCACAGGTGTAACACCTGCGGTTATCAGTTAGGGCGGGTTTGACGCCAGGGACTGCAGTTTCAGATCGCTGAGAGGCTTAGTTGGCCAGCAGAGGAGGGGTGGCCACATACGATTTTACCCCTTTCCAGCCATTAGGTGGATCTTTGCGATGGTTCGATACCCGAGTACTGATGAAGGTATTAGCCAGGTCTGCTGCGGCTTTAGCTGAACCGGGCTTCCGCTCTAGCATAAACTGTCTGATGTCTGGAGGACAGATGTGTAGGAGCTGATCTTCAATCATGAGATCTCCCAGGGCCTCAAAAGAAGTGGCTTTCAGGCCCCTAGTCCACTGTTGGAATGTGATACGTAAACGGTTTACCACATCCATATAAGAGTCCCCAGGCCCTTTTTGCAGGGACCTAAACCGTTTTCGGTATACTTCAGGGGTTAATCAATACTTCTGAATGATTGCTGCCTTTATGGCTCCATAATCTTCGTCCTGCTCCGCTGGCAGGTCAACATACGCGTCCAGGGCCTTGCCTCGTAGCCCCGGTGTCAGATACCGAGCCCATTGTGCTGGGGGCAAATGGTCCTGACGGCAAGTTTTTTTTTTAAACGACTGTAGAACTGTATATACACATCAATGTCACTGTCCTTTTCCATGACTGGAAATTTAGCATCTGGGCTTTCAGGCAGAGAGGTGTCCCTGTGCTCTAGGGATCCGAGGTTCTGAGCCTGTCGGTGCTGCTGTTGGAGTCTCAACATCTCCAATTTGTGCCAACGATCAGCCTCCCTCTGTGCAGCCTCTCTCTCAGCCCGGCGTTCTGCAGCCTCCCTCTCAGCCTGGCATTCCGAAACTGCAGGTACATCCCAGGATCCATTTCGCTGATTCGCTGGAGTGTTTCCTGCATTTGAGGAGAGTCTTTGCTGTTTGCAGGCAATCTAAGGCTTGCCTGCTCCTGCTGTGGCCCAGAAGGGACAATCAGTAGTATTCCCGCTTCAGTCCCTCTTTGCTCATCCTGTGAGGTCATTGAGCCTGAATCACTTGCCTTTGGAATATCGGGAAACCCTTCAGCTTCAAGTTCCCCCGAGTTCTGGTATGCTCGGATATCATACTCCTGTAGGAGCTTTATCAGTACTTCGCGAGTTTTGTTACTGGCGCCAAGGCCTCTTGTAGTACACTCCGCAGTCAGCTCATCTTTGCTCATCCTCTTATACGCTGATGGCCCAGACATTTTGCAAGCAGAAAAGCGCAGAAAGCAGAGATAGAAAGGAGCTGTAGGAAGGAGTTGTTGCTGTATGTCTCTTTAAAAACAAAAAAATATGCACCAGCTTGTCTCTAAGGACTGTTTACAAAAAGGTTACAATCCTTCAGTGCAGAGCTAGTTCCTAACAATGCACTGAATGCTCTTAAGGCAAAACTATCCCACCGCTGCCACCAGTATGTGATGAACGCGGGTATCAGATCGCTGCCCTCCTCACCGACGGGTGACTGAGGACCCCCTTGATCTAACACCGCACTTGTCACAAATGTAACAATGCCACTCTCAGCTGCTTTCAGCACAAAGATTTCCCAGTTTGCGGGACCACCCTCTAAATGCCAGCCGCCTGAGAGCGATTCTTACTGGGCTAATTCAAACAATTAACCCTTTCTCTGCCACCACTTCTGGATGCCGGCCAGAAGACCCGAATGTTAGCAATACCAATGTTTCAGAATAGCCACCTGTAACACACGCTGTCACCGCAGACAGGTATATTCAGATGCGTTATTTTAACCACTTGACCACTGGGCACTTAAACCCCCTTCCTAACCAGACCAATTTTCAGCTTTCAGTGCGCTCAAATTTTGAATGACAATTACTCAGTCATACTACACTGTACCCATATGAAATTTTTGTCCTTTTTTTCACACAAATAGAGCTTTCTTTTGGTGGTATTTAATCACCATTGGGGTGTTTATTTTTTGAGCAATAAATGGAAATATTTTGAAAAAAAAATGCATTTTTCTTTGTTTCTGTTATAAATTTTGCAAATTAGTAATTTTTCTTTATACATTTTGGCCAAAATTTATAGTGCTATATATCTTTGGTAAAAATAACCCAAATTAGTGGATATTATTTGGTCTTTGTGAAAGTTATAGAGTCTACAATCTATGGTGCCACTCACTGAAAATTGATCACACCTGATGCACTGATGGCCTATCTAATTTCTTGAGGCCCTAACAAGACATAAAAGTACAAATACCCCCCAAATTACCCCTTTTTGGAAAGTAGACAGTCCAACGTATTTAGTAAGAGGCATGGCGAGTTTTTTAAAGTTACAATTCTTTGCAAAATGAAGATTTTTTTTTTCTGTTTTTTTTTTTCACAACATTGTCATATTAACAGATTATTTCTCACACCCAGCATATGCATACCACAAATTACACCCCAAAACACATTCTGCTACTCCTCCTGAGTATGGGGATACCACATGTGTGAGACTTTTACACAGCCTGGCCACATAGAGAGGTCCAACATGCAGGGAGCCCCATCAAGCGTTCTAGGAGCATGAGTTACACATATAATTTCCTGACTACCTCTTGCACTTTTGAAGGTCCTGGAGCACCAGAGCAATGGAAACGCCCAAAAAATGACCCCATTTTGGAAAGTAAACACCCCAACGTATATTCTATGAGGTATAATGAGTCTTTTGAACGGTTCATTTTTTTCCACAAGTTTTGTGGAAAGAAAAGTAAAACACATTTTTTTTTACGCAAGGTTGTCCATTTATAAAATATTTCTAACAAACAGCATGTACCTAGCAAAAATGTCACCCTAAAATATATTCTGCTACTCGTCCCAAGTATGGCAATACCACATGTGTGACACTTTTACACAGCCTGGCCACATACAGAGGCCCAACATGCAGGGTGCACCATCGGCGTTCTAGGGGCATAAATTTCAAATCTAATTTGACTACCTATTACATTATTGTGAGGCACTGTGGTGGCACTGATGGGCGCTGTAGTGGCACTGATGGGTGCTGTAGTGGCATGGATGGGTACTGTAGTGGCATGGATGTGTCATGGATGAGAATTGATGTGGTATGGATGAGCATGAATGAGGCATAAATGAGCACGAATGGGGGTGGATAAGCCGTAGATAGGGATGACTGAGTACGGATGGATGGCTGAGCACTGATGCATGGGTGAGCACAGATGCATTGGTGAGCACGCATGCATGCATCGGTGAGCACGCATGCATGGGTGAATACAGATGGATGGTGGAGCACGGATGCATGGCTGAGCACGGATGGATGGGGGAGCATAGATGCATGGGTGAACATGGATGCATGGGTGAGCATGGCTGGATTGGTGAGCACGGATGATGCTGCATGGGTGAGCATGACTGGATTGGTGACCACGGATGCATGACTGGATGGGTAAACACGGATGCATGGGTGAGCACAGATGCATGGGTGAGCACGGATGAGGGTGGATGGGTGAGCATGGATGAGGCTGCATGGGTGAGCATGATTGGATTGGTGAGCACGGATGCATGGGTGAGCATGGCTGGATGGGTGATGACGGATGCATGGATGACGCATGAGTGAGCACGGATGGGTGAGCATGAGTGACAGATGAGTGAGCACGGATGGGTGAGCATGGGTGACGGATAGTGAGCACGGATGCATGGGTGACAGATGGGTGAGCATGGATTGGTGAGCAAGGATGCATGGGTGACGGGTGGGTGAGCACGGACACATGGGTGACGGATGGGTTAGCACGGATGCATGGGTGACGGATGGGTGGGCACGTATGCATGGGTGACGGATGGGTGAGCATGGATGCATGGGTGACAGATGGGTGAGCACGGATGCATGGGTGACAGATGGGTGAGCACGGATGCATGGGTGACAGATGGGTGAGCACGGATGGGTGAGCACGGATGCATGGGTGATGCATGGGTGAGCTCGGACACATGGGTGACGGATGGGTTAGCACGGATGGGTGGGCACGGATGCATGGGTGACGGATGGGTGAGCGCGGATGCATGGGTGACAGATGGGTGAGTATGGATGGTTGAGCACGGATGAGGCTGCATGGGTGAAGCTGGATGGCTGAGCATGGCTGGATGGGTGAGCACGGATGCATGGCTGACGGATGAGTGAGCACGGATGGGTGAGCATGGATAAATGGGTGACAGATGAGTGAGCACGGATGGGTGAGCATGGGTGACGGATGAGTGAGCACGGATGCATGGGTGACAGATGGGTGAGCACGGATGGGTGAGTACGGATGCATGGGTGACGGATGGGTGAGCACGGATGCATGGGTGACGGATGGGTGAGCTCGAACACATGGGTGACGGATGGGTTAGCGCGGATGCATGGGTGACGGATGGGGGGCACGGATGCATGGGTGATGGATGGGTGAGCACGGATGCATGGGTGACAGATGGGTGGGCACGGATGTGTGAGCATGGATGAGGCTGCATGGGTGAAGCTGGATGAGGGGTCCCTGCCTGGCACATAGCGGTGCTGTGGGCACTTCAGACCCTGCCCACAGCACCGCTGCATCTCCTCTCTCCCCCCTCTCCTCTCACACTGCATCGATTGGTGTGGAGAGGGGAGAGACAAGCCGGATATCCGCTGGCTTGTTTACATGTGATCGATCTATCATTTGACGGAGCGATCACGTGGTAAACGGCCGCTGCGAGCGGCAATTTACAGTGATAAGCGATGCGCCGAGTCTCACGGACCTGGCTGTCACAGATGCTCCCAAGTGCGCGCCCCAGGGGGCGTGCGGTAGCACGATTCTGGGAGGACGTTATAGTACGCCCTCCCAGAATAATGGATCCACCTTGCGGCCGTGTAATTTCATTACATGGTCGGCAAGTGGTTAAAAAACAGTAGCGCTCTTCAAAGGAACAGATTCGTGATAGTTGCATTAAGAGCTTTAGGGACAAAATTAACACTTTTCAGAATAAGGTTTAATAACGAAAAGGTCAAGTTTTAGGTGCAGTAAAATATTTACAGAAAAATAAAACAAGGTTGCAAAATACTGAGACAGAATATACAGCAAAGGAATAGAACGAAATACCTGCATTTGAAGTGTCCATGCCTAATCAGCGTTTTGAAGATTATTTTCTGGTTCTCTGATGTTGCTTAATTGATGGAAATTACGAACTGACAATTGATCTTAGCGATCTCTTTTTCTCTGGGTGACAAGGGGTGGGGCCATATACCCCTGACCATTCACATGAGTGGGTGGTTTCTTAGACAATGTCCAGGGTGGGCCGTTGCGATACATGCTTCTTAATTCACACGTTGGTTTATGAAAAAACATATTTCAAGATTGGGCCGCCTGGCAAATCTCACAGTAAGAAATTCAATCTCCGCACATTGGGGGCTTTCATTTAAGTCCACACATGAATGTGCTGTGATATAAGGGGACCCTGGGGAGAGAATACACTAGTTCTATCCCTCCTTGGGTAACAAGGGGGAATGTTTATACTTGAATAATCCGGGCCAAAATTCTACATTCAAATATGTACGTTTTATCACTATGGCATGCTCCTGACTGAAGTTATGAATTAATGGAAGTTTTTGATAAGTTTTAAGGCAGGGAGAGGGTTACTCTGAGGTTAGAGTTGCCTGGGTGATTTACGGCACTCGCCTGTCCAAACATCGGTTTGGTTTATAGCTGTTAAACTAAACAAACAGGCCTCTTCTTCCTGACTGGTCATAAACCATGATCAGATGGCCCCCTTTGAAGTCGATCTGGCCAGGAAAGGAGGGGATGTGAGGATTGCAGCCATTCTGTCTGAGGAAGTAGAATTTCCTTCCAGGATGGAGTCCGCCTTGCTACGTGCGTCTTGAGCATTATATCATTACTTTGTGTGTGTCTCACATGTGATATCATCACACATAATACACACAATATCCATACAATGGTACCATTTGTTGCCTATATAAATCTAGGAAGAGGAGATAGATCAGAAACCAGGAAGAAGGTAGGCAGAAAGGTGACGCTAGGGAAAGAAAGAATTTGCACCTGACCATTAGGGAGCCAGGAAGAGAATTAGGAAAGCTAGAGAGCAAGATAGGCCAGTTTTAGGGGCCTAGCGAGGTGGGAGAGGTAAGGGTTCGGGATCCTCAAGGCCATTCGTCATAGGTGACCCAGGCTGGCTAGGGGGAAGTAGTAAAAGACAGCCATGGTTCCCAAACTTTCAGGAATTTAGCATGTTGTTGTGGATGCTAGACATATGTTCATTAAGCATCAACGCAGTCATGCGATCTCTCACCCCCTGAAAGGGGGCAGATTGTTTTTTCCAGGCTTGAGCAATTGTTCTTTTGGCTGACAAAAATTGAGAGGAAACAAGCTTCCACTGGTAAGCACACAGGTTGGAATTGGGCAGTTGTAATAGGGCAAACTTGGCTTCTTTTTGTATGGGGAGGTTAAATAAAGTGAATAGAAGGACAAAAACACGAGACCAAAAACGACTTAGTCTACGGCACAGCCCCAGAAACAGTGGTCAGTGTAGGATGGGTTGACTTGGGCAATAAGGGCAGGGACCCAATACCAACAGAGTAGCACCTCATATGCCGCCTCCAAGGTGGCTGTATTGAATGAGCATTTGTGTAAATATTATGTCAGGAAGATGGCGCTAACCCTCTGGGTGCTAGTCCTATTACAGGCTGCACCTAAATATATGACCCTTGTATCTTAAAACCATATATACTGTGTTGACCGCTTCAGAAGACGTCCAATGACGAAACGCGTAAGGCAGGGCCAGCTAGTACGCACATACGTTTGACGTCACGATCGGGTTCGCTTACTCGGTATAGGGAATACCAGCTGATAGAAGAGGAAGCGAGACGCCTCTTCCTCAAACAGTAGCCGTGCTACCACTGGCATTGTTTCCCTTTTGCAATACCGAGGAACCCAGCTACAATACCTTTTAATCTGCTTTTAAACTGTTTTGGACAATAAATTGTTTTTGGATTTACACTATATTGGATCTCTTATCCTTTTATACTCCATACCACTGGAAAGTTTTTCCCACTACTGTGGAGCGTTGCATCAATCCGGAGGAGTGTTGCTGTGAAGGAAATCAATACGAGGAGCCTGACACTGGGGATCACGACCCCAGCTGACCGGGATAAAGACTCAGCATAGGCGAGCTACCCCTTCAGGGGTACCTAGCTCTGGTGAGTGGGGGTGCAAGAGGGGAGCACTGGAATGAAGCACTGGATCACTTTACTTTTTTGAGGATTTGTCACCAAAGTCACTGAACACCTTATATTGCATCTGGATTTTAAAGAGACTATTATATAAATCTTTTTTGCTGATTAATGGACACTATACACTAAGTTCTTTATCAGAGAATAATTTTTTAACTTTTTAATACTTAATTAAGACGGTGTTATTTATAGTTTTTGCACATTTTTGCACATTTCTGATGTACCTATATGAGATTTTATATTGATTATAATCAACACATCAATATTGTAATACGCATTTTTTATTTTTATTTTTTGTGCACAGTATATATGGTTTTAAGATACAAGGGTCATATATTTAGGTGCAGCCTGTAATAGGACTAGCACCCAGAGGGTTAGCGCCATCTTCCTGACATAATATTTACACACCTGTTTTTCCTTCTGGGAAAGTAGGAGGGTGGCTTCCCCTAATTGAATACTCTATTCCACTATAGTGCGGGACCCCCCTTTACATACATTCTTGAATGAGCATTTGGCCACATAAAACCGGGCTCTGCTCCAATCCGCCAAGTCTATCTCAGTTGTCAAGTCTCGTTCCCACTGAGCTACAATACAGAAGGTGGGAGGGGTGGAAGAGGATTCATTATTCGGAGAAGCATAGAGGGCTCAAATGAGGCCTGGGAGGCCTGGGGATCCCGGAGAATGCACGCAGGTGTGTTCAAATGAGTTTTTTAGAAAGGGTATAAGGAAGTTCTACGCAGTGAGGCAAGCCAATGCTGTAGTTGAAGATATCGGAAGAATTCCACATCTGGAACGTCATAGGACTCCTGAAGCAAGGTCCATGTTCGGAATGATCTAGCGGTTAGAAAGTGTCAGACGTGTGAACCCATTAGTGACCCACCAGGCAAGTGCCTGTGGTTGGTCTAAGCCTGGGGGGAAAAAGTTTTTAGTGATTGGGAGCAAGGGCAAAAAGGGCGACATTAAGCCAACAGAGTATCGTACAGAATCCCAGACCTGTAAGTTATGTAACATCAGTGGACTCAATAACGATGGGTAAAAATGATGGGGGAGCCAGAGAAGGGATGGCACAGAGATGGGCACTCAGTTGGGCAGTTCCAAAAGCGCCCACAGGGGAACATCTACCGAGGTGTGAAGCAGGGATAATTGGACACTCTTATAATTGTGATTTCAAATAGTTTAACTGTAGTTGTAATGGTCGTGTGCACTGGGCACATGAATAGCTGTGTGTAGCAGCCATTTTGTTAGTGTCACAAGTCTTCTATGCCATTTTGTCAGTGACCTTTCTGCCCTCCTTCCTTCAGTTTATACAATACACAAACTGTTATCTGATGCCAGAACCTTCTTATCAGACCAGGACAGATACAGGTCCTCTCATGCCTATTAGTCAAATCCACACTCCAGTATGGAAAACTCTAAAAAATTTTCTGACTTGCCCCTTGAGTGACTGGAGTTTTACCAGACACTTGCAGCTCTATCCCCTATTGTAAACTCCATAGCAATACACATCCCTGATAGACTGATTAGCAGCTAACAGAAACAAGACATACCTGTGCTCAAATCGCAATAGCCCAATGTTGGCATTGTGTCCACCGTAGCATTTGCAGTGGCAAAGCAGTGTAGGACTGGCCATAAGAGGGATTACTTTGACGCAGGTGGCCAGCATAAACATGTATTGCAATATGTGTGAACTAAAAATCCCTGTTTTTAATTGCATAGTTTGCTGAAAATGGTGTACAGCAGTGTGCAGAGGGTTCATTCAGAATTTGTAGTGTTAACACACTATTAACACCTGCTAGATTATACACATTATTATTTATTAATATACAGGATTTATATAGCGCCGACAGTTTGCGCAGCGCTTTACAGACAGTACAATTACAATACAATTCAATACAGGAGGAATCAGAGGGCCCTGTTCGTTAGAGCTTACAATCTAGGAGCGAGGGTTAAGTGATACGAAAGGGTATTAGCTGTGGGAGATGAGCTGAAGAAAATAAAAGTGCAGTTGTTAGATGGAGGCAGGATGGGCTTCTCTGAAGAGAAATGTTTTCAGTGATTGCCTAAAAGTGGATAGATTTGGAGACAGTCTGACAGATTTGGGTAGGGAATTCCAGAGGATAGGAGAGGCTCGGGAGAAGTCCTGGAGGCGAACATGGGTGGAGGTGATGAGGGAGCTAGAGAGCAGGAGGTCTTGAGAGGAACTAAGAGGACGATTAGGGTGGTATTTTGAGACTAGGCTAGTGATGTAGCTGGGGGCAGAGTTGTGGATGGCTTTGTAACTTATTGTTAGTATTTTGAATTTAATTTGTTGGGTGAGTGGCAGCCAATGGAGGGATTGGCAGAGAGGGGTAGCAGACGCTGAGCGGTTTGTATGGTGGATAAGTCTGGCAGCAGCATTCACTATGGACTGAAGGGGGGATAGTCTTTTTAAAGGTAAGCCAATGAGGAGGGAGTTGCAGTAGTTAGAAAGGGACATTGTTTTGTGGTTCCATTGGTTAGAAAGGGACGTAGTTTAGAGATGTTGCAAAGGTTGAGGCGGCAAGTTTTGGAAAGTGATTGGATATCAAGAGGTATATTATTATTATTATACACGATTTATATAGCACCAACAGTTTACACATCGCTTTACAATGTAGAGGGGGGACAGTACAATTACAATACTGTTCAATACAGAAGGGACAGGAGGGCCCTGCTCGTAGAGCTTACATTCTAAAGGGAGGGGGTTGGTGGTACAAAAGGTAATAGCTGTGGGAGATGAGTTGATGAGGGTGGCTCAGGTACAGTTCTTAGGTGGGTGAGGGATAGGCTTCCCTGAATAAATGTGTTTTAAGGTGGACAGGGTAGGGGCTGATCGGACATACCGGGGCAGGGAGTTCCAGAGGATGGGAGGGCTTCAGAAACAAGGGTACTTGCAATGTAACATTCTCTCTGTGCCAGTCACACATCCATCTTTGATGAACCTAGTGCTGTTGGCCTTGATGGGCTTTGCAAACCTAAAGGATGTGTTAAAATGTTCAACGTGGCTAACTAGAGAAAAACATATAGGCTCTGGTAATATGGCACTCAAAGACGGCTGTATGGCGCAGCTTCATTGTTACAGTGAAACTCCAAAGCCTCACAAGTATAATGCCATTTGCAATATGGCACCATCTTCCTGTAGCCCTCTGCGTTATCACTAAACTGTGTAACCTGAAGTTGTATTTGAGAAGGGCAGATTTGTAGAGGGTAAAGTCTTGCAGGAATTTAGATTTACGCCATGCTCACTCAAGAGCACGGCTGCGTCTCTTGAGACTTCTGGTGTCTGTTTTCCAGGGTTGGGCAGATGAGGTCTGGTTCTGCGTGTAGAAAGAGGAGCAAGTGAGTCTACTCATCCATGTGAGGATGACAGCATGTTGTTGTAGCTGGAAGTTGTTTGGTCTGGGCAGGACAGAAGTGTGATTTTGTTGTAAAGGCCATCAGTAGCAGAATGAAGGAGGGAAGGGTTGAGGTGGCGAAGGTTTCTGTGGGTAGCGGTTTGCAGGTTGGCAGCATGGGAGGTAGGAGACAGGGAAAGTCACCTAGGATGATGGCAGGTACTTCAGAGGATAGAAAATAGGGTAGCCATGCTGAGAAGTCGTCCAGAAAGTGTGACACTGGTCCAGGAGGCCAATAAATGACTGCGACCCTCAGACAAGCTGGAGAGAAAAGACGAATGCAGTGTACTTTGAAAGAGAGGGAGATGTGGAAAGAACCTGGATGGTGCATTGTGGGGAGAGGAGAAGTCCAACGCCGCCTCTTTTTTGTCTACTGGGTCTCAGCGAGTGAGTCCAGAGGAGGCCACTGTGGGAGAGGGCAGCTGGAGAGGTAGTGTCGAATTCCTGGAGCCAGGTTTCAGTAATAGCAAATAGGTTAAGGGAGTTGGAGAGGAAAAGGTCATTGACAGAGGCTAGTTTGTTGAGCGGGCATTCCAGAGGGCACACATAAGGTGGGAGCAGATTTGTGGAATCAGGGGGATTGGGATGAGGAAGTCAGAGTTATGACTATAGTTGGAGGAGGTAGACAGCCAATTTTGGGGGTGGGCATAGGGTGTAGGAGGACCAGGGTTTGGTACAATGTCCCCAGACATTAGGAGTAGTGTGAGGGTGGTAAGGTGGGAGTGGGATATATAGGAGGGCAGATGCAGTAGTGGAGTGGAAGTGGGGACACTGCGTGGGCTTAGAATGAGCAGGAGGTGATAAATGCAACAATATTGAGTGGGCAGAAGTGAGGAGAGAGGACATTTATAGCAAAGAAGAT
Source organism: Glandirana rugosa (assembly GCA_018402905.1). Classification (NCBI taxonomy): domain Eukaryota; kingdom Metazoa; phylum Chordata; class Amphibia; order Anura; family Ranidae; genus Glandirana; species Glandirana rugosa. Next base: position 1,151,849 of record BLSH010227406.1, on the reverse strand, counting down.
TAGTGTGAGCATGTTGGAGGGTGGAGAGAGGGGGAATAGAAGGAAGACTGAGGAAAGTTAGAAGATTAGGGGGAACTTCCTGGCAAATTGGTGTGGAACACTAATGTCTGTACTTGCTATTGTACAAGCTATTGGGATTAGTTCCTGTTGCAATGCAGGTCAGTGACTATACCTGAACCTAGTAGCTCTCCCCCACCTTGTGTCTGTATGCCCCATGTTGGCATTGTGTCCACCATAGCATTTGCAGTGGCAGAGCAGTGTAGGACTGGACGTAAGAGGGATTACTTTGACACAGTTGGCCAACTTAAACATGTATTGCAATATGTGTGAACTAAAAATCCCTGTTTTTAATTGCATAGTTTGCTGGAAAGGGTGTGTAGCCATGTTCAGAGTGATCAACCAGAATTTGTTACGGTTAGCAGCTAAAACTCTGAAACGTCAGTATCTTTCATAACTCATAAAATAATAGCAGCACAGCCAAAATCCAGACATATTTACATTCCTCGGTTAATTTGTAACATTTCAAGTCCAAACACCCCTGTGTCAGACCCGTGTGGGGGAACACTGGAACCCTGTATCGCTCCTAGGTAAAGTAAACATCTGAAACCTGCCTTATTTATATTCATTCCAAAGCAAATTCCACGCTGGACAATAATATGCATATTAGCAGTCTATGAGACAGTAGGTATTCAGAGATGTCAATACTTATGGAACACTTTATCAGGGACTTGGTCATAACACGGTGACACCCCATCGCCTCTCCTTACTCGCTTTATTGGTCAGATGGTCTCTGACAACACCCCGAGTGATATCAGAGAAATAGGAGACTGCTCCTGAAGTTGACAGCTCTTGTGTACTATCAAGTAAAAGAAGACCTGTCAAGTTATGAGAGTCAATTGATCACTTTGCTCACGGAATGAAATCTGCTGAAACAGGATTTGCAAGTATTCTTCATTTTCAACTTTTTATTTCTCTGTTGCTTTATTGTCTTTGTTTCTTTGTAACACCCTTTTTCTGTACATATTTTATTTGCACCATTTTAACCTTTTTCATTATTAAACCCTATTTTGAAAAGTGTTGAAATTGTCTCTAAGGCAGGTCATACACGGTCGAATTCCGAACAAATTTTCTTTTCAAAATCAGAAATTTTGTGTTTTTTTTGATCCGATTGTGCCACCATTGAGTTTCGAAATTGGGCCAACCAAGCCTTCTATTTCACCTCATATTGCTATAGAAAACAATTTTCGTGGCCGGGAATCTCCTTTTCTTTCCGGGAATATTCTTTTCTTGCACTCATTTTTTTCTATTAAATTTCTCGCACGATTCTCCCATCATTAATTGCATTTGTTTTTCTAAAAATGTTCAACTTGCCCGATTACTCAAATTCGATTGCCGCACAAAAATCGGCTGTTGCTACAGTTCACTAATGGTGTAAAATTTTAATGAAAATTCTTAAAAGTGATTTTCGAAATTCGACTGTGTATGGCCTGCCTAAGGCTTTTAATGCAAACTAAAAGAATCCCTGTCTCTTGAAGAATGCTACTGTAGTATAAATCTCTGAACTTACCTGTGTAACTATGTAGCTAACTATGTAACTATGTAACTTACCTGTGGTGACAGGGCGTGTTATAGACGTTTATTCTAAAATCATAGTTGTTATTGTTAAGTGAGTTTCCACCTTCTCGGTCAAAATGTGGCGGTTTAACCGCTTCTCAACCGGCCCATAGCTGATTGACAGCGGCAGGGCGGTTGCTTAATTCTGGGAGGACGTACATTGACGTCCTCCCAGAATCGCGGGTCCCGCGCACCCCGTGAGGTGCGCACACGAGACTATCCGTGCTCGCCGGGTCCAATGGCGGCGGCCGTTTACCACGTGATCGCTCCATCCAATCATAGAGCGATCACAATGTAAACACAGGAGGTTCAGAAAAGGTTCATCTCCCTCCTCTCCTCACACCGCTGCAGCGCGTGAGGAGAGAGAGGGAGATTGAACCTAATTGTGAGTAAAGATTACTTTTTTAGTGTGCCCAGAAGTGCCCAGCAGTGCCCCACAGTGCCCAACAGTGCCACATTGTTGAGGTACTTGGCAATCTGTGCCACATCAGTGCCACCTGTGCCACTACAGAGCCACATCAGTGCCACCTGTGCCACTACAGTGCCATATCAGCGCCACCAGTGCCACATCAGTGCCCTAGAGTGCCATTAGTGCCTCTACAAGGCCACAGACGTGCCACTACAGTGCTCACTTGTGCCACTACAGTGACCATCAGTGCCACCTGTGCCCATCAGTGCCACCTGTGTGCTAATCTGTGCCACTACAGTGCCGCCTGTGCCCATCTGTGCCACCTGTGCCCATCGGTGCCACTACAGTGCTCATCGGTGCCATCAGTGCCACTACAGTGCTCACCTGTGCTATTAGTGCAACTACAGTGCCACCTGTGCCCATCTGTGCCATCTGTGCCCATCATAGAAACATAGAAATATAGAAAAGTGACGGCAGAAAAAGACTGAGTAGTCCATCGAGTCTGTCCCTTTTTATTTATTTATTTTTTATTTTATTTATTTATTTATTTATTTTTTTATATATTTTTTTTTACATTAACCTTGTTGTCTGACTATAGATTTATGTTTATCCCAAGCATGTTTGAAGCCATTTACTGTTGACTGTCTCACAACCTCTGTTGGTAGTTTATTCCAATCATCAACCACCCTTTCAGTAAAATAATACTTTCTAAGATTCGTTTTGAACTTCCCCCCAGTTAGTTTGAGGTCATGTCCCCGTGTTCTTGATTTTTGTTTCATATTGAAAAGACTGCCCTCCTGAACCTTATTCACCCCCTTGATGTATTTAAAGGTTTCAATCATGTCTCCCCTCTCCCTTCTTTCCTCCAGACTGTACATATTAAGTTCCTGAAGTCGCTTTTGATATGTTTTATCCCCCAGACCTTTCACCATTTTTGTTACCCGTCTCTGAACTTGTTCTATCTTATCAGTATCTTTTTGTAAGTCTCTGCCCATTGTTTTTACCACTTTCCAGACCCCCTATTTTGTATAGTTTTCGCTGAAGTCCTTGAATTATACATGTCAGACCTCCTTTCTTCCCTCTCCCCTCTGTACTAACTTTGGAAATTTATGTAGTTCCCCCACTTATTCCAAGTCCTCCCGTCAGAAAAGTTATACTTTGTTTTTAGTTCTTGTGCCCCTGTACTGGAGTTTGATTGACCCCCCTTCAAGTTTTGCTTAGAATCTTTCATAATAAAATGACTTTCCCACCAACTACTAACCTTATTTGATGGTTGTCTCCAACACTCTGTCAGTTGTCATTTACCGAAGTTTGTACGAACCCTATTTGTATTTAGATATCAGTCTGTTGTTCCAATTACATTTTTTTTTATATATTTTTTTATTTATTTATTTATTTATTTTATTTTTTATTTATTTAT
>BLSH010227406.1:1108236-1148396 GCA_018402905.1 Glandirana rugosa | reverse complement strand
GGTATGACCACCGACACAATCTATCCCCGTGATTTTATCTAGACCTACGTGACTACCCACGACTACTCCCACGTGACGACCCACGACTACTCCCATGTGACTACACACGATTACTCCCACGTGACTACACGCGACTACTCCCACGTCATTTCACGTGACTACTTCAACGTGATTACACGTGATTACTCGTGAGTGACTACCCGTGTCCACCGTGACTACCCGAGTCCACCGTGACTACCCGTGTCCATCGTGACTACTAGAGACATCACCGTGACTACTAGTCCATGTTACAGACACCTCCAGGGATATCAACCTTATTACACACCTTTGTATCATCAGCAAAGAGACATACATTGCCCAGCAAACCTTTAGTTATATCACTTACATATAGGTGCCACCTGTGCCCATCAGTGCCAATACAGTGATCATCAGTGCCACTACAGAGATCATCAGTGCTACCTGTGCCCATCAGTGCCACCTGAGCCCATCAGTGCCACCTGTGCCCATCAGTGAGTGCTCATTAGTGCACATTAGTGCAACTTCATCAGTGCACTTTACTGCACCCTCATCAGCGCACATCAGTGCACCCTCATTAGCACACATCAGTGTACCCTCATCAGCACCCAGCAGTGCACCCTCATCAGCACCCATCAGTGCATCCAGATCTATTTTAGTGCCCCTATCTAACACAGCCACCAGTATGGCGAAAAAAAATGTTCACCACAGAGGAGGCATACCGTATCCTTAGCCTGAGCAATGGGGAGCTCTCTGAGGCTGAGTCTGAGTCTGGGTCTGGGTCTGATTCCTTTTCTGAATATGACCCCTTTCTAAGTAGTGGGTCTTCTACCAAATCAGCGGATGAAGAGGAAAGTGTGCCCACAAAAGAAGGCGTTCTGGTGAGGAGGCTACTACAAGTACAGCAGTGCCATCCACCTCCAGAGCAGTGCCATCCACCTCCAGAGCCATGCCATCCACCTCCAGAGCCGTGCCATCTACCTCCAGAGCCGTGCCATCCACCTCCAGAGCCGTGCCATCCACGAGACCACTGCCAAGCACAAGTGGGGTGTCATCTCAGCCCCAAAGTGCCCATGCTAGCCTTCCCTTTGCCCTTCAGAACCCCCTGTGGCTTCCATCCAATTCCGGAGCATCAAACATCCCCCCCTTTCACCGCCCAGCCAGGTGTCCAGATGAACACCGATAATTTTGCCCCAATTGATTTTTTTTATTTACTTTTTACACAGGACTTTCTTTCTTCTATTGTGGCCCAGTGAAACCTTTATGAATGGAGAGCTATTACTGTGGAGGAATTTAAACAGGCCTTTAACATGGCACTCTCAAAAAAAAAACTATTTATACAGCTATTGGTCCACCAAACCCATCCACCACATGCCATTTTTTTCCCTCACTATGCCAAGGTCCAGATACCTAATGATTCTCCGGTTCCTCCACTACAATGACAACGCTCAGTGCCCTCCCAGAAATGACCCATCTTATGACAAACTATTCAAAATTCTCCCCCTTCTAAATTATTTTTCAGAAAAATTTTCCCAGCTATATATCCCCGAGCAAAACATATGTATTGATGAGTCACTTATTAAATTCTCAGGCAGGCTGTCCTTCAAACAGTTTATACCCAGTAAAAGGGCCCAATATGGGGTTAAGCTGTACAAGCTTTGCCACAGAGTCACGGGCTACATTTATGCCTTCTTGGTTTACAAAGGTAAGGACTCCCAGCTGCATCCCCGTGAATGCCCAGATTACATTGGAACCAGTGGAAAAGTTGTCTGGGAGCTCATTTATCCACTCCTTGGGAAGGGTTATCATCTTTACGTGGATAACTTCTACACCAGCTTGCCCCTCTTCTGTAATCTTTACAGAATGAAGACTCCAGCATGTGGTACAGTCAGAACCAACAGAAAAGGTTTCCCACAAAGGCTCGCCAATGAAAGGCTAAGAAAAGGGGAGACGGCGTCTTTGCGGAACGAGGAGCTGTTGGCTGTGAAGTGGAGGGACATACGAAATGTACACATGCTGTTAACAATTCATGACGATACATACGTGGATATCCTCAGAAGAGATGGCCCAATCCGGAAACCTGCTTGTGTCCACGATTATAATCTGTTCATGGGGGGAGTGGACTTCAATGATCAGATGATCAAACCATATTTACCCACCAGAAAATCCCGGCATTGGTACAAAAAAGTATCTATTTATCTTTTCACATTGGTCATGTACAACTCTTTCATAATTTACCAAAAATCGTCAGAAAACCCCGTACCCTGTATTTACTACCAAAAAGAAGTCATCACCACCCTAGTGTACCCTGAAGGCCCACCAGAAAGTATTAGATCTGATGTAGTAAGCAGGCTCCATGAACGACACTTTCCTGAGAGAATCCCCCTCACTGAATCAGGCCATAGACGTCAAAAGAGATGCCGTGTGTGCACCAAAGCAGGATTTAGAAAAGACATCACATATTTTTGTCCCCAATGCCCTTCCCAACTGGGCCTCTGTATAGGTAATTGTTTCTGCCGTTACTATACTTCTCTACATTATTAGAGAAGTATGGTAAATGTGATTGCCATTTACTTCCACACCCCTTATGGCACTGCACTGTATATACTGCTGCCTTCCCTGGAACTGACCCTGGCCTGCTATACGACCACACTTCTGCCTCACGCTAAAAAATACCTCTGCCTTCTCCGGAACTGACCCTGGCCTGTTATACAACCACGCTTCTGCCTAACGAAGAACTGTACCTACTACTGCCTGTTCTGGGACTGACCCTGGCCTGTTATACGACCACGCTTCTGCCTAACGCTGAACTGTACCTACCTCTGCCTGCTCTGGAACTGATCCTGGACTGTTTGACCACGTTTTTTTGCCTGCCTCTCAGACTGATATTTTACCCTGGAGTAGTGAGATTCATAACACAGGGGTCTCACATATGTGAGGGGCTCCAGAATTTGTTTTTCTGGATGAAGAAAACTGTTTTTGTTTTCTCATTCCCAGATTAGGGTCTGGAGACTCGGAGGCTTCATAGAGCTTTGGGTGGGAGAAGCCTCTACCCCTGTCCCCATTCTTTCCTGGCCTGCCACCTGTATTATGGACCATGTTTCTGCCTACTACCAGGACCAATATTTTGGCACTGCTGGCATTATCTCTACCTGGACTGTATATGGACCCTGCCTGTACTTACTATGGACAATATTTCTGCCTGCTGTATGGACAATTCAGTTTGCTGATGCTGACCACGTCCCTGCCTGCTGCCTGGATCTACCAGAGAAGCCTCTACCCTGGTCCCCATTCTTTCCTGGCCTTCTAACTTTACTATAGACCATGTTTCGGCCTACTACCAGGACCAATATTTTGGCACTGCTGGCAATATCTCTACCTGCACTGACCCTGGACTGCATGTACTGACTATGGACAATATTCCTGCCTGCTGCCTGAACAATTCCGTTTACTGTCGCTGACAATGTCCCTGCCTGCTGCCTGGATCAGTGCTCTCCTCCTGTGGTCAACTGCACTACTAAGATCACAGGTAATCTTTTCTTTACCCTTTTGCTCAGCAGAATGTATATTGGGGTGTAGTTCTTGGGATGTATATGCTATGTGTTAGAAATATGAAGGGCCTTCAAAAAGATGTGATAGGTTGTCAGGAAATTAGATGCGTAATGTATGTAATGTATGGATGGTGCTCCTTGTATATTGTGCCTCTGTATGTGGCCAGGCTTTGTAAAAGTCTCACACATGTGGTATCGCCATACTCAGGAGTAGTAGCAGAATGTATTTTGGGGTGTCATTTTTGCTATGTACATGCTGTGTGTTGGAAATATCTTAGAAATGGACAACTTTGTGTAAAAAAAATGCGTTTTCATTTTTTTCCACATTTTCCAAAAACTTCTGGAAAAAAGGAACCGTTCAAAATACTCATTATGCCTCATAGATTATATGTTGGGGTGTTAGCTTTCCAAAATGGGGTCATTTTGTGGGTAATTCCATTGTCCTGGTGCTCCAGGGCCTTCAAAAGTGTAATAGGTGGTTGAGAATAAGATATGTAATTTATGCTTCTAAAATGCCTGACAGTGCTACTTCAATGTTGGGCCTCTGTATGTGGCCATATCGCCATACTCAGGAGGAGTAGCAGAATGTATTTTGGGGTGCAACTTGTGGTATGCACATGCCATGTGAGAGAAATAACCTGGAAATATGACAATTTTGTGAAATAAAAAAAAAAAAAATTTAGTTTTGCAAAGAATTGTGGGAAAAAAAATGACAACTTCAAAAAACTAACCATGCCTCTTAATATACTAAATACCTTGGAATGTCTACTTTCCAAAAAGGGGTCATTTGGGGGGTATTTGTACTTTCCTGGCTTGTTAGGCCTCATACACACGGACGTTTTTTGACGCCGGCTTTTTCAGGCGTTTTTTTGCAGCTCTCCATGTTAGTCAATGGCCCCATAAAAAGGGATGATTTTTTTAAAAAAACGCCTATTGACGCCAACGCTCTCCAATGCTCACTAACGCCGATGCATAACGCCAAAAAACGCTGATTTTTTTTTTCCTTGACGTCGGGCCCAACGTTTTGTTTATTTTTTAAGAAACGTCCGTATGTATGAGGCCTTAAGCCTCGTACACACGGGACGACGATCGCATACAACAGGTTGTACTAACGACCGCTGTATGTGATATCGATCGTTTGTATGCACGATTTGAACAGTCAAACATACGACGGTCGTACAAGGGAGTTGTATGAGCAGACTAGAAAAATTGGTCGTACCAACAAGCTCTCATACGACCGTTGTATCGTGTGCACAGAGCAGTTGGTACAACAAAGTTGTATTGTGCAAAACACGCATGCTCCAAAGTCAGGAATGGCTGGATGCTAATTACATGCACCTGAACGTTCTTCTGCGGTCGTACGATCGTGTAGTGCAGTCAGTATGCTACATACAACAGCCAACATACGATTTGATATGATACGGGGCTTAAGTGTCTCAAGAAATGAGATAGGCCTTCAATACATCAGGTGTGATCAATTTTTAGTGATTGGCACCATAGCTTGTAGACTCTATAACTTACGCAAGGACCAAATAATATACACAAATTTGTTTTTTTTTATCAAAGATATGTAGCAGTATAAATTTTGGCCAAAATTTATGAAGAAAAATTACTAATTTGCTAAATTTTATAACAGAAACGAAGAAAAATTCATTTTTTTACAACATTTTTGGTCTTTTTTTAATTATAGCGAAAAAAATAAAAAACCCAGCGGTGAATAAATACCACCAAAAGAAAGCTCTATTTGTGTGAAAAAAGGATGCAAATTTCATATGGGTACAGTGTTGCATGACTGAGTAATTGTCATTCAAAATGAGAGAGCACTGAAAGCTGAAAATTGGTCTGGTTGTTAAGGGGGTTTAAGTGCCCAGTGGTCAAGTGGTTAAAGGGTAAATTGCTTAATTAACGTAACCCATTGACAATTGCTCAGACTGCTGGCACTTAGGTTGTCAAAAGAGATAGCCACTCTATATTTTACTATTTAGCCATCTGTGTATCTTTATACTTGTATGGTTAGCAGTGCTAAATAGTTTTAATTTTTGAGATGTATTGGATTTTTTGCAAGTGTTGCAAGCAACAAGTGCTGCAATCACTTTTTTCTCTTTTGTATCTTTGTGTGCTTCAGTTTCATCTATATCTCCTAAAGTAGCTTTTGTTTATATTTTTATTTAGGGTTTATAGTGACAACCTGCAACAAAAAGCCATTGCAGTCTGTCAGCTCATGGAGCTCTCAGAGTCTGATTCTGATCCAGACATGTGATTTGGTCCTTACACCTTTCTAAATTTCATGTTACAGTCACTATTGTGAAAGGAGGACAGAAACATTCCCAATCATTTTCAGTACCCAATCCTGAAATAGGTACCTTTTTTTAAACCACTAGTTTCAAGCCAGTTTTAGGAATAATACATAGCTCACAACTGTCCCTGATTTCGAGGGACTGTCCCTGATTTTGAACAATGTCCCTCTGTCCCTCATTCCTCTTCATTTGTCCCTCATTTTGGTCTGAGGCATATACCTATATATAAAATGCACTATTTGTCTATCAAAACGTGTTTCCCAGTGTTAACCCTTTAATCCAATTTCTAAATTGCTGCATGTGTTCATTGAAAAAGCCAATATAAAGGAATAGAAGTGGTAAAAAAAAGCACTTGTGGGTTTAACTAATCTTTTTTTTGTATAATTCTGCTTTGAGGGGGTGTGGCCTATGCCTACATACTTTTGCTAATAGGTGTTCCTCTCGTTCCCATCTCAGAAAGTTGGGAGGTATGATAATACATTTCTCTTCTCACTGTTCTATTGGTTGATTTTCAGCCTTTTGCCAAACCATGCTTGTGGCAGTAATGTCCATCAAACCAGAAAGTGTTACTTTTTAATGCAAGTCCAATACATTCCAGTACCTTTACATACCTTTATTTCTATAAAATACACTCACCTGCCACTTTATAAGTACACCTATTCAATTGCTTGGTAACACAAATTGCTAATCAGCCAATCACATGGCAGCAGCTTAATTTGCGTCCTTTTTTTCCCACAATAGAGCTTTCTTTTGGTGGTATTTGATCACCTCTGCGTCATTTCTGATCGCCGCTATAAACAAAAGGAGAGCGACAATTTTGCAAAAAAAACCCCAAATTTATTACTTTTTGCTAAAATACAAATCCAAAAAAAATATATAAAAAAATATTTTCTCTTTCGTTCGTCACAGGCACAGCGACTCTTAGGACTAAGTGCGTTATGCTGCCTCTTATCAGGAGTTACTAGGCAGAATAGGCAGTTCTAACAGAAAAAAGAACAGCAACAGACACAGCCCCTCTCAGGGGGCAGTCCCCACTGGCAGATAACCCCACACCCAGCTCTGCTAGCTCAGTTTTCTCTGCCTAGTGCAAGGAGTTAGACCTAGGCTCCCTGTTGGGATCTGTGGTACCTTTCTGGGCCACTTCGGCTGTCAGGAGACAGCCTCACAGATGAAGACTACAATCAAGCAGCCGTACTGGGTGACAGGCTGGGTCTTGGACCCAGGTACTCTCCCCAGCCGGCCATCACGTGTTAGACTGGATGCTTCGCACTGGGTCAAAAGCGACAAACCCCGACTGGACGGGATAGCCCTGCGGGTTAAACACCCCGCCATCGCACGCAGTGCGCCCAGGGCCGACAGCTCCCTCCGGCTTAGCCGGTAGCGTGAAAGCTGTCTCGGGTGGGATCCCCACACCGCCCGACTAGACGGGGTAAGTACGCCCGGGGGCCCGGGGGGGGAGCTGGCGGGTCCCCCCTCTGGGGTGAGCATAATGGGTGGTCTTTCCCCCCTCTTCCTCGCTCGTGCCCCTCCCCCACCCCTCCGGTACCCCGCTGTCGCACCCCCCTCCTCCTCACCGGGGCTCCCAGGGTGTATGTATGGGCCCTAGTGGTCCCCCTCCGCTTCTCCCCCTGCCACCCCCCTCGTGCCTCGTTCGGTGGTCGGGATCATCGGCGGCCATTTTTCCGGCACCCGGCCGCCTTTTTCTTGTAGCCGGCCGCATTTATACACATGGGATAGTTCGGTGGCCATTTTGGTGTAGCTGCAGCACTGTTACACAAGGTTTCGGCCTCGGTTTTCCTGTGGTTTCTACACATGGAAGGCCTGTGTGTGCTGGGGGGCGGTCCTGGCCATTTCTGGCGCCGATTTACCGCCCCAGCACAGTGTGATCTCCCTGGCAGCGGTGGCAGTGGGCACAGCGGCAGTGTGGGCAGCAGGAGCGGTGAGGCAGCGACAACGGCGGACAGCAGCGGCAAGTGGCTCCTCTCTGGTTAGGTGGTGAGTCCCCCTGAAGTGCCCCCTGTGACAGGCCTTGCACAGCTGTGATGTGGGGGGTGCAGTGGTCTCCTGGCAATAGGCCTCTTTTTTCTGGGGCGGCCAGGGTGGGTGTAAATATGGCAGCCGATGCGGGTGCTTCCCCACCGGACCTCTCGGTGCCGGCAGCTAGCATTTCAGGGGCCCCTTCCCTTGTAGGCGCCATGTCCACGATTCTGGAGATGTTTGTCTCCCGGGTAGAGTCGCTGCTGAACTGCAGGGACGCCAAAAAGCGCCCCTTGCCCCCCCTTCTTCTGGGGAGGACGCGGATCGAGGGGTCCCCCCTTGAGCTGTCGGACGGCGAGATCCCAGATGCTCCTGATATCGGAGGAAAGTCTGAGGCGTCTGAAGGCTCTTGTACACGCATTGATCACCTCAGTGCGTGAGACCCTGCAACTGAAAGAAGCAGCGGGACCCTCTCGGAGGGTGCCCGTCCACTTCGGGTCACATAGACCGGGCCCTGCGGCCAAGGTTTTTCCGTATGTGTTTTTTTCTGGATAAGTTGGTTTATAGAGACTGGGCTCGGCCCCAGAGCTCCCTCCCCATTCCGAAGCGTTTTCACTGTGCATTATCCCTTTGAGGATAGATTATTGAAGAAGTGGGATCACCTCCCGTGGTTGATTCCCCCATGTCCCGCCTGAGTAAGGTGACCCCACCATTCCGGTGGAAGGCATGCCGTCCTTTAAGGACCCGGCTGACAGGAAGGCTGTATCTTGCGTCAGATTCCGATTTGTTCTAATGGGGTCTGCCGTGCGGCCGATTGTGGCCACTGCGCTGGTGTCGCGAACGCTCACTGAGGTGGCAAGGCTGCTACACAGCGGGTTGTGAAAGACGCAGGCGTCTCCTGAGTGTGTGGATTTTGCAGATCGCATGATCCAAGGGGCTCAGTATCTGTGCGATGCAGCCCTGGGCGCGGCCCCCCTGATATCCAAGGTGTCCGCGGTCTCGATGGAGGCCCTGGAGGACTTGCCTTTCCAGGGGGGGGTGACTCTTCGGGGACCCCTTGGATGAAATGATCAAAGATCTCACAGGAGGGAAGGGCTCCTTTCTCCCGGAGTCTAGGAGGAGTTCGGACTCCCGTCCCTGTCAGGGTCCCTCCTTTCCGGCCCATGGGCGGCCTTTTCGTCCCTTCTGTTCCTCGAGCAAGGGCTCACAGTCCACCAAGTGGGTGGACAGAAGCGTTCCTGGCCGCGTAAGCTCCTCAAGCAAAAGGTCAAGGTCTCCTCCGCTTGAAGGGTTGCCCCCGCCCAGTGTTCGGGTGGGGGCAGTCTCCTGGGGTTCACAGACAGTTGGTCCTCTCGCATCTTGGACCGCTGGGTGCTCGAGGTGGTCTCCTCGGGGTACAGAATAGAATTCCGTTCCCGCCCCCAGACTGGGCCCTGTTCAGGGCTGTGCAGGACCTGCTGGGTCAAGGGGTGATTGTTCCCGTTCCACGGGCGGGACATTCCCAAGGGTTTTATTCCAACCTTTTCGTGGTTTCAAAGAAGGACGGGGTTTGTCCCATTCAGGACTTGGGGGACCTCAACAAGTTTGCAGGGGTCCGCCGGTTTCGGATTGGTCCCTACACGCGGATGTGTTTTATCAGATTGTTTGAGATGGGGCATCCCGGACGTGGACTTACTAGCGTCTTGTCTCAATCGGAAGGTGCTGACCTTCGTGAGCAGGACAAGGGACCCCCTAGCGGTCGCAGGAGATGTTCTTGTAGCTCCGTGGGCTCGGTATCGGCTCATCTATGCCTTTCCTCCTCAGAAACTGCTTCCGCGCCCTCTGCGCAGAATAAAAGCAGAGGGTTTATCGACCATTCTGGTGGCTCCAGATTGGCCAAGGCGTCCTTGGTACGCCGATGTAGTGCGGATGGTGGTGGACGTCCCCTGACGACTCCCGCTTCGCGAGGATCTTCTGTCCCAGGGGCCCATTTTTCACCCTGCTTTACCCTCTCTGACTTTAATGGCCTGGCTATTGAATCCCAGGTGTTGAGGGATCCGGGGGTTTCGGATTCGGTGACTCCTACCATGTTGAAGGCACGAAAGGCTACTTCACATAAGATTTATCACCGCACCTGGAAGGCTTACATCGCCTGGTGCGAAGCCGGGGGTGGAACCCTCCTCATTCCCTCTCGGTGTCTCGGGTTCTGGCCTTCCTGCAGAAGGGCCCTGACCAAAAACTGGCGTTGAGCACTATCAAGGGTCAGGTTTCTGCTCTGGCAATCTTTTTTCAGCGGTCTTTGGCGACACATTCGTTGATCCGTACTTTCATGCAGGGGGTTCGGCATGTTGCCCCCCCTTTGGTGCCATGGGACCTCAATTTGGTCCTCTCAGTACTTCAGAAGCCGCCTTTTGAGAATATCAGGGAGATCTCTCTGCAGTTGCTTTCGCCTGGTGGCTATCACATCCGCCCAGCGGGTGTCTGAATCTGTCTTGTAGGTCCCCTTATCTGGTCCTAGACAAGGATAAGCCGGTCCTGCGCCCGTCACCTTCTTTTTTGCCGAAGGTGGTATCATCTTTCCACATCAATGGGGACATTGTCCTTCCTTCTCTTTGCCCGCGCCAGTCTCACCCTAAGGAGGTTGCTTTGCACTCCCTGGACGTTGTTCAGGCCCTGCGGGTGTACCTGGCATACACGGCCCCCTTTTGGAGGTCAGACGCTCTTTAGGTCGTGGTGGATGGCCCACGCAAAGGTTTGGCAGCCTCATCGGCCACTATGTCACGTTGGATTAGACAGACGGTGACCCCAGCCTATGCTGTTCAGTGTCTGGAGCCTCCTTTCCCGGTCAAGGCTCACTCTACCAGGGCGATTAGCACTTCCTGGGCTTTTCGACATCAGGCGTCTGTGTCTCAGGTGTGCAAGGCGACTACTTGGACCTCTATGCACACCTTCTCAAAGTTTTACAAAATTGATGTTCTAGCATCCTCGGATGCTGCGTTTGACCGCAAAGTTTTGCAGGCGGCCGTGTGAGACACGTGTGGTTCCTCACCGAGGGTTCAGTTGGGTGTACTTCTGCTGTTGTTCTGTTACCCACCCCTCATTTATGGCACTGCTTTTGGACGTTCCACTAAGTCCTAGGAGTCGATGTTCCTGTCGACGAACGAAAGAGAAAACTGGATTTTTTTCACTTACCGTAAAATTACCAGGGTTATGTGGGGACTGCCCCCTGAGAGGGGCTGTGTCTGTTGCTGTTCTTTTTTCTGTTAGAACTGCCTATTCTGCCTAGTAAATCCTGATAAGAGGCAGCATAACCCACTTAGTCCCAAGAGTCGCTGTGCCTGTCGACGAACTCAGAGAAAGGGATTTTACGGTAAGTGAAAAGAATCCCGTTTTTTTCCATCGGTTTTGGCCGATTTATATTCTTCCTCATATTTTTGGTAAAAAAATCACAATCGGCGTTTATTGATTGGTTTGCACAAAAGTTGCCGCGTTTATGAACGATGAGAATTCATTTCTGGGGTTTTTATTTTATTTTTTTTACTAGTAATGGCGGCGATCTGCGATTTTTAGCGGTACTGCGATATTGCAGCAGACATGTTGAACCATTTTGACACTTTTTTGGGACCATTGGCATTTATACAGCGATCAGTGCTATAAAAATGCACTGATTACTGTGTCAATGCCATTGGCAGTGAAGGGGTTAACCTGCAGGGGGGGGGCGCTCTAAGGGTTAACTGTGTTCCCCGGGCGTGTTCTAACTGTATGGGAGCTGCCCTGGCTGGGGAAAGGGGATGATCACGGCTTCCATATACAGGAAGCCTGTGATCATTGCCCTTCCCCCTCTAACAGAACGAAGATCCGTGTTTACATACACGGACCTCCGTTCTTTCACTGCGGGGGGGCCATCGCGGGTAGCCGGCGGCGATCAAGTCCGCCCTACCCGCTCCCCACCCCCCCGCCCGCACACAGTGAGCGCGCGCCTCAGGCGGCGCGCTCGCTCACAGCACTAGTTATCGCCGTCAGACTGCGGTTAGCAGTCGGCAAGTGGTTATAGCATTTGTTATCCCAAAACTTCATATTCCTGATATGTGCCTGCTGTACCATGTACTTGTATGATAAAGTATCCTTTTCTCTTTGTATTGCTTCCTTTATGTGAAATCCCTGGTGTTCCTGCTAATCCCTCTGTGTTCCTATTGAAAACTGACCACACTAAGCAGGAGAACACAGTGGTCAGTTCTCTAGCTATGCTGGGAACTCAGCCTGCTCTCCTCCAGACTTATCCTGACATGCTCCCGCTGCACAGCTATTCACTGGGAAGCTCAGTGTGCTACTGCTTCTCCTTCCCCCAGCTCTTATGCAGCTGAGAACAGAGGGAATGTGATCACTTATAAAAATGGGGAAAAGGGTATTCATAATGTGCAGTATCTCACAAAAGTGAGCACACCCCTCACATTTTTGTAAATATTGTATTATATCTTTTCAAGTGAAAATGTCCAAATTTAAACCCAGAGTGTCAATATTTTGATGGCCACCATTATTTTCCAGCACTGCCTTGGGCATGAAGTTCACCAGAGTTTCACAGGTTGCCACTGGAGTCCTCTTCCACTCCTCCATGACGACATCACAGAGCTGGTGGATGTTAGAGACCTTGTGCTTCTCCACCTTCCAATTGAGGATGCCCCACAGATGGTCAATAGGGTTTAGGTCTGCAGACATGCTTGGTCAGTCCATCACCTTTACCCTCAGCTTCTTTAGCAAGGCAGTGGTCATCTTGGAGGTGTGTTTGGGGTCATTATTATGTTGGAATACTGCCCTGCGGCCCAGTCTCCAAAGGGAGGGGATCATGCTCTGCTTCAGTATGTCACAGTACATGTTGGCATTCATGGTTCCCTCAATGAACTATAGCTCCCCAGTGTCGGCAGCACTCATGCAGCCCCAGACCATGACACTCCCACCACCATGCTTGAATGTAGCCAAGAAACACTTGTCTTTGTACTCCTTACCTGGTTGCCGCCACATACACTTGACAGCATCTGAACCAAATAAGTTTATATTGGTCTCATCAGACCACGGGACATAGTTCCAGTAATCCATGTCCTTAGTCTGCTTGTCTTCAGCAAACTGTAGGCTTTCTTGTGCCCCACCCCTTCAACCCCTGCAGCAATCCTGGCAGCGCTCATACATCTATTTCCCAAAGACAACCTCTGGATATGACACTGAGCATGTGCATTCAACTTGTTTGGTCGACCATGGCGATGCCTGTTCTGAGTGGAACCTGTCCTGTTAAACTGCTGTATGGTCTTGGCCACCATGATGCAGCTCAGTTTCAGGGTCTTGGCAATCTTTTTACAGCCTAGGCCATCTTTATGTAGAGCAACAATTCTTTTTTTTCAGATCCTCAGAGAGTTGTTTGCCATGAGGTGCCATGTTGAACCTCCAGTGACCAGTATGAGAGAGTGAGAGCGATAACACTAAATTTAACATACCTGCTCCCCATTCACACCTGAGACCTTGTAACACTAACGAGTCACATGACACCGGGGAGGGAAAATGGCTAATTGGGCCCAATTTGGACATTTTCACTTAGGGATGTACTCACTTTTGTTGCCGGTGGTTTAGACATAATGGTTGTGGGTTGAGTTATTTTGAGGGGACAGTAAATTTACACTGTTATACAAGTTGTACTCTCACTACTTTACATTGCAGCAATGTGTCATTTCTTCAGTGTTGTCACATGAAAAGATATAATAAAATATATACAAAAATGTGAAGGGTGTACTCACTTTTGTAAGAGACTGTATTTTTATATCTATACAAAAATGTTTTGCTATTCTTTTCTATTTTAAAGTAAGTGGGTTGTTTTACAGGGTGATAGTTTAAAATCACTTTAAGTGACTTTGAACGTGGCATGGTTGTTGGTACCAGATGGGCTGGTCTCAGTATTTCAAAAACTGCTGATCTATTGGGATTTTCACGCACAACCATCTCTAGGGTTTACAGAGAATGGTCCTGAAAAAGAGAAAATACCCAGTAAGTGGCAGCTGTGTGGACGAAAATGCCTTGTTGATGTCAGAGGAAAAATGGCAGACTGGTTCGAGATGATAGAAAGCCAACAGTAATTCAAATAACCACTCATTACAACCAAGGTATGTCGAATACCATCTCTGAATGCACAACACATCGAACCTTGAAGCAAATGGGCTACAGCAACAAAAGACCACACCGGGTGCCACTCCTGTCAGCTAAGAACAGGAAACGGAGGCTACAATTTGCACATGCTCACCAAACTTAGGCAATAGAAGATTGGAAAAATGTTGCTAGTCTGACGAGTCTCAATTTCAGCTGCGACATTCAGATGGTAGGGTCAGAATTTGACGTAAACAACATAAAGCAGGGATCCATCTTGCCTTGTATCAATGTTTTTTACTGGTGGTGGTGTAATGGTGTGGGGGATATTGTCTTGGCGCACTTTGGGCCCCTTAGTACCTGTTGAGCATTAACAAGGCCTATCTGAGTATTGTTGCTGACCATGTTCATCCCTTTATGACTACAGTGTACCCATCTTCTGATGGCTACTTCCAGCAGGATAATGCACAATGTCACCGAGCTCAAATCATCTCACCACTGGTTTCTTGAATATGACATTGAGTTCACTGTACTCGAATGACCTCCACAGTCACCAGATCTCAATCCAATAGAGCACCTTTGGGATGTGGTAGAACGAGAGATTCACATCATAGATGTGCAGCTGACAAATCTGCAGCAACTGCATGAGCTATTATGTCAATATGGACCAAAATCTCTGAAGAATGTTTCCAACACCTTGTTGAATCTATGCCACGAAGAATTAAGGCAGTTCTGAAGGCAAAAGGGGGTCCAACCCAATACTAGCAAGGTGTACCTAATAAAGTGGCTGATGAATGTATATTTCTGTTTTCTTCTGTAAATATTACAATCTGCTTATGCCTCACAGTACTGCCACAGACTAAAGGTACATAGAAGTGTACTTACATTACTTAAATCTATTGTTTCAGTAGTTTCCAGTGGAGGAAGTGCTGACATTATTTTATATTGTTTATGGTTTTTTGAACATCTGAAAACATCATTAGAAAAGCAATGAGAAATGTTTTAATATTACATTCAGTTGTGGTATAACTTTGTTAGGCAGTCCCTTTTTTGAAGTGTAGTTTTTAGGGCTGCAGCTAACTATTATTTTCATAATCGATTAGTTGGCCGACTATTGTTTAGATTAATCGATCAATTGGATAAAAACCTCAAAAAAAGTTTGGTGTATAATTTAGTTAATACAGGCGGTCCCCTAGTTACAAACATCTGACTTACAAACGACTCCTACTTACAAACGGAGGGAGACCACAGGAAGTGACAGGAAATCTTCCCCTAGGAAGGGAAATTCACTCTTGTAAGAGTTATTATGGGAAAAAGGGGTCTCCACTGAACCCAAAATTTTCAAAATCCAATTATTATTGGAACAGGAAGTGATGTGAAATCTTCTGAACAGAAACATAGACAGCAAAACAAACATTACAGGGGTGTTACCCCTTCCCTATGTTATCCAAAAGGCTTAAAAATAGTTTTTTTGGCACTTAAAAAATGTACTGTTCCGACTTACAAACAAATTCAACTTATGAACAAACCTACAGTCCCTATCTTGTTTGTAACCTGGGGACCACCTGTATGTAAAGTTTAAGCCGGGGAATGCTCAAAGGCTCTGTATTGTACAACCTTTTCAGAAAACCAATAAAAAGTATTAAAAAAAAAATCTGTGAAGTTTAAAAAAAAGGCAAATTATTTTTACATATCTCTATGCAGTGGTAAATATATAAATAACCAACTATATGGTTAGGGAACAAAATATCGAATCCACTCTGAGAATAACAGAAGAGATATACTGTATAAATACTACTAGAGGTTGGATTTGGTACAAATCATCAGACTCAAAAAATTTTATTGAAAGAAAAAAAATTAAAAAGACTGAAAATGCTGTTTTGCATATTTTCAGACAGGACTGTAATATACTGTAATATTATGCATGACAGACTCCCTTGTAATAGGCAGGTAGCTTGATGCAACCTGCGCCTGTTGTCATTTATGCTGCCAATACACAAACAACTTTTCCTTAGAAAATTTTCATTTTAAAAAGGTCTGTTCAATTTTCTAATCATTAGGGGGTTAAATCGATGTTAGTCTGCGACCACAGTGATGGTAAAATTCAAAGGAGCAGAATATTTGTACATGTATGGCCAGCAAAAGACATTTAGTATCCGCAGCATGCCTTCTTTTTTTTTTTTTTACCTGTCATGACGGGGTTAACCCCCCCCCCCCAATTAGCCCTTTATAGTACAAAAACAGCAGATAATCACTGCTATAGGGGGGTTATTTGTTATGTGAAACAGTAATAATATATAAAACTTATTTCATATATATAATAATGAATATATACCCAGAAGTAGGATATTTCAGGATAGTTTAACTTCGAGTCAGACATGAAGCTATACGAAGGGTGGAATATAAACCTTTTATATTAAAGTAGTACTGAAGGCTGAGACTTTTTTCATGGATATAATCATTTTAAATAGAATGCACAATACTGTTAAACTTTTACTTTAAATGCAATTGTAATGCATTATATTACCTCCAGTCTATCAGTCTCCACCTTGTCTGGGTTCAGAAGCTGATCTTCCCTGCACGGAGTCCTTAAAGTCATTGTAAATGTTGGATTTGTTTCCTTTTAATCAACCAATGTGTCATATTTACCTGTTCTGTGTGATGGTTTTGCACAGAGCAGCCCTGATTCTCCTTTTCTGGAGGCCAACATGGGCGCTTCTGGCTCCTCCTCCCTTCAGAGTGCCCCTATAGTAAGCCACAAAGTATAGTATAGAGTGCCCCCATAGCAAGGTAAAAGGTACTTCTTTAGATCACTCACTTCCTTCTGCTGCCCAGGACTACATGTCCCATGAGGCACCGCTCCTCAAAAGCTCTCAGGCACTTATTGACATATATGGACAGAGTACTGAGCTGTATGTGTGATGCACTGTATTTTCTGATATGTAAAAAATAATGCATTCTGTATGCAGGCCAACTAATTGTTTAACCAACTAATCAATTATGAAAGTAGTTGACAACTATTTTCATAATCAATTATACCGATTAGTTGTTTCAGCCCTAGTGTTTTAATGCGTAAATGGCTTGCTCTCAGAAACTGTACTGCAGTCATAATACAGCCATCTGGTGTGATTAGCCATTTTGAGTTTAACCTGCGTAATTTTCAGTATTTTTTAAATCAAATTTAAAGCAACCATCTCGATCAAAGAAAAAATTTGCCTCAATATGGCCTCCCAAATTACATGTTTTTATACAAAGACTTGAAGGTCTCAATTAGGCCGCTAGTAAAAGTTAAGCCCTGTACACACGGGACGAATGCCAGGCAACATCGGGGGGTTCAATAAAAACCAGCCGACATTCGGCCCGTGTGTGTCAGCCAGTCCAACAGTTGGCCAGCTTCTTTTGGATGAGCATGTTGGAAAACCAGCAGCTGACCGACTCCCGATGGCTTAGAGCTCTGATCAGAGTGCTCTGGCGGAGGGGGGGGCACCCCCGTCAGAACGCAACAGTTCAGCGGGAGAGATCGTTGTACCAATGTTAGCTTTACCGTCAATCATATTGCATGTTGCAATGGAACTAAGTCTAATTTAAAAAAAGTATTAAGATGCTAGTGCTGATTATCGAAATTATTTAAAAATGTTCGCATTCTCTTGTGTGAATGTTCACTTCAATAATCCAACCATGTGGAGATGAATTTAGTAAACATGAATTTTCTTTTCATATGATTGAATAATTGAAGTGCATCTTCACACCTTATTTGTGTGAACATTCTCAGATCCTTTAGGATCCTTTCACGTGGCTGTCTGATCAGGTCCGCCTGTCAGTTTTTCAGTCTCCCCATGGAGCGGCGGATGTCAGCAGTGACATGTCCGCTGACATCCACTGCTATCCGATACGCAAAATCCAGACGGATGGTGATCCTATTTTCCATCTGGTGGATTGGATAGGATTGGATGAAAACGGACAGGCAGTAAGAAAAGCTGCCAGCTGCCAGCAGAAAGCTGTCAGACCATTTTTCTAGAAAGCTGATCCCTGGCTACAGTTTTTGGTTCCAGTTCCTGACTCACATCCTGTTGCCCATCCAATACCATTTTAACTGCCACCAACATTGAACTGCTCACGTATGACACCCACGTCATTGCTACAGCTATCCAGTTATTTAGAGAAACTCTAAATCTGGCATACCATCTACAACCGACAAGGGCTCATCAGAATTGATTGATCTTGCAAGATACTAAGCCTATTGATTTTCTCCCCAATATTTGAACAAGCCAAGGATATCCTTATATTATAGGAACTGTGGATCTTTCTCCTAATTTCTACAACCCAGCAGAGAATATGGCCAAGATTTTTCTTTGTAATTTGCTATTGCATGTGGTCTGTCCAGATAAATAAGTTTGTTCCTACTGAATGGTAAAATCAGTTCCTTCTAAGCTGATGATATCATTAATGAGGAATGACATTTCTTTTAACGTTCCTTTGAATTCATCTGAACGATTGGACTATTTTCTGAAAAAAATTTGGATAATTTTCCTACACTGTGGCAGCAAAGCAATTTCCTCCAGTCATGGTTCCTGCAACTGTTGTCTTGGCATCTCTCTGTGTCTTCAGCTACACCCAGAATGACTTTGGCGTGCCAGCCTAGATGGAAATAACATTTTTTTTTCTTACATAAACCATCTTCATAAAACAGATCTTCTTGGTTTTTAAAGGTTTTGTTTGACCTCGTCAGTAAATATGCTAAGTTGTTCTGCTCTGGCCACAGGGAACTCCACCTTGCTAGCTGTCCGCTCTGCCTCAACAAAAACTCTGTCAGTTGCCCAGTTCCAGACAGAAGTACAGACTGCCTTTGAGGACATCCTGTGTACTGCCTGGTCAACTTCTGTTGATTGATCTCCTGTCCGTGGCCCTGTCTGACTATGTAGACCTTCTGTTCAGTGTCCTGGATGAATCTTCCAATCTCTTGTCCTGCCTCATTCTGATGGGTCTTCATCTACTGCCCAGTCAGCCTTTGTCAAGATCTTGTCCACTGCCTAGCCTGATCCAGGATTGAAATGGCCCACAAAGTTATTAACAAAGTAAAGGTTTTTTTCCTACCAGTGACCACCAATGCTAAGGGCATTACATAATCAATATGACAAAAAGGAGGATAACACACTCTAGGACCTGGTCCACTGCACATTTATTTAAAGGACTTTACATAAAAAAGGCACAGAGTAAAGATTCCAAATACCAGTGATTGTTTCTCGCACTTTCTCAAGGTACCAGGTAATAGTGCAGTTAATTTATTGTACTGACTTGTATTGAAAAATTAGTGTCTACAGAACAGCTTCTGTGTCAATGAGAAAATAAATGGTGTGCATGCGATTTGTCCATAACAGTCCTTTGACAGAAATCAACAAAGACTGTACACGGCTAAAGTCAGCTACAGTATATGGGTGCTAAAAAACCTAATGAAAAATTTTCAAACTAAAACAAATTTCTTCAACCTCTCACTGCACTGTTTCTGACTATGGATTTAGAATTAGCTACCGCTGTGAAACCATACCTATTTACCCATGTAAGCCTCACTTAAAGGTGGACCTCCACTTTAGCTTCCTGTGATAAACCCAAGTACCTCAGTCAGACTCTGGTCACATCAGGATTCCAGGTAAATTAAGTCCGCTGCCCAGCCAGACTCCATAAAATCCCAAATACCTTGTTTGTCTACAATACATCTCTGTCTGCTGGACTGCCTGCATCTGAGTCTCAACTATTGCCCATCTTGCAACTGATAAATCTCTGTCTGCTGCCCTGCCTGGTTCTAATGAGTCCCTGTCTTGGGCTGACTCAGATGAGTTTCCATCAGCTGCCCAGTCTGTTGCTAATGAGTCTCTAGCCATACCATATCTGGGCTGCTAATGAAGGTATCTGCTCCAATTGCATGCTGCCATTAAAATTACTTTAGCCAACGACAATAGATGGTATGGTTGCACTTGAAGTTAAGCATTGCAGTTGTTATTGTGATTAGTACTGTTCTCCCATTTTTATATTTAAATACACAATGTACTTCCTGTTCCCCACTGGAGTCCACTCCCAGAAAGTGAAAGGGATGGGAATAAGCCGTATTTCAGCACGCAGTGCAGAAAACACACAGGGTACCTTGCACAGAACACAAATGGCACGTATAACATGCAGTGCACACAGCAGTTACAGTGTACACAGCATGCAGTGCATTTAGAATACACAGCACAGAATGTACCTAAGAACATGAGAAGACATACACATCATGATTTGCAAACATAATATATAGCACACAATAGTACAGAGCATATTAAAACGCATGCATCACAGTATATAGACTGTAGAACGTGTTAGTTTGGCAGACAAACTATAGGAAGCTATCAATGTTTGCAAATAAGGGTGCATGCTACTATGAGATGTTTGCTAACTTAGTTAAAATGAGAACATTAAGCCTGGATTCACACCAGTTTGGTGCGAATTCCAGCTCCGATACCTGTGAGAAGGACAGGGGCTGCTGTTCAGCGTCTCCTATTCGATCTCACAGCGCATCGGCTGCGCGGGGAGGAAGGGGGGAGGTGCAGTGAGGAGGGGAAAGATCCCCATGCAATGCGGAACCCATCTCCGATGCGTTCCTATTGAAGAAATTGGGGCTGGAATTCGCACCGCCCTGCACAGAAAACGCACATGTTTTATGTGCAATGCGGAGTGCGAATGCGCCGCACAGATGTGAACTGGACACATTGAAAACAACTTGTTTTCAAGTGTCCTATGAATTGGATGCGGTGTAAGCCGCATTCAATTCGCATAGGTGTGAACCCAGCCTCAAACAGTATTTTGCCTTTCATACATTGAGCATAATAACATTCTTTAACATGGCAGCATTTACTCCTTGTAAATATGGTAAAAGTAAGTGCAGTTTACATAGTTTGGTGATAACGCAGAGGGCTACAGGAAGATGGTGCCATATTGCAAATGGCATTATACCTGTGAGGCTTTGGAGTTTCACTGTAACATATTACCAGAGCCTATATGTTGCTGTCTAGTTAGCCATGTTGAACATTTTAACACATCTTTTATGTTTGCAAAGCCCATCAAGGGCAACAGCACTAGGTTCATCATAGATGGATGTGTGACTGGCACAGAAAGAGTATTACATTGCAAGTACCCTTGTTTCTGAAGCCCTGCTCAAACAATTGTTTGCACCTAAAGGCCAATTCACACTGTTTCACTGTGGTTATCATTTGAATCAGCTGTCCCACATGCCAAAATACACCAAAAAAGGTGCATGTAGCATTTGTGTCAGCAAACCCCAATGCACAACAGGGTGTTACTACACGTTGCTGCAACACACGTTTGTTGGCAAGTTGCATAGGGGTGCCATAAAAAATGAATCGCACTACATCAAACCATCATGTGTAATATGCTGCATGCTCCTTTTTTTGGTGTGTTAGGCAGCTCAGTGAAATTAATAGGCTGACCTACCACAATTCCCATTAAGGCATGGCATACCACAGGTTAACGTGCATTCGCTAACATAGCATAAAAGTGTGAATGGGCCCTTACACTTAAGTAAAAAACACCTTTTCAAATTAGCTTAAAGGAATTGGCACACTTCTAGTTCTTATTAATTTTATTATTTTATGAAAAAAATAAATGTTACTGGAAAATAAAACTAGAAATCAGACTGGTTTTCATGGGCAACCGCTCCACTCTTCTTTGCTGCTGATGTACACTTCGGATGAAAACTTAAAACATCAAATGCGCATTCCTTTTTTTATTTCTATTTAATGGCTGTTATAATAAAATATTTTTACAGAGACCAAAAATGTCCAAGTTAGTGCAAAACATTTTCACATGCACCCAGGAGGAAGGAAAAGGAGGAGGAATATTCTGTACACAATGGACAGGTCAGAGGCAAAGGGATATCATCAGCATTTTTCTTCCAAACAGCATGCCACATTTCTCTAATCATATGGGAGTGTCAACCCCTTGTGCAGTATGTGGTGGGAGCTTAGGATGTTTTGCCCTTCTTGTCCTGATCAGAATCTGGGACTTGTAAGCCTGTTTCAGTGCTGGATTAGTAGGGCATTTTAAGGATAGGGTAGAGGTGCTGAGCAGTTGGCAGTGTCCTTTTTGCAGTCCAAGGCTTTAAAACGGGCATGAGGTGGAAAGGGTTTACCTAGAGCTTTTGGGATAAAGGTTTAGGGTGGTTGTTTCATAGAAAACTAATACCCATGCAGCACCAATGCACAGAATAAGACACTGGTACAGGAAGATCCTATATACACAGCAGGTGAGGTGCAGGCAACTTAAACGGACAAGTCAAGGAAGGGATAGTGACTACTGTACCCCCTTTTTTTAGGGACACGTGGTTTCTCAAACTGCTATTCCTCCCACTGCCAGGGTGCAGTTAACTGCCCAGCAGTTTGATGCAGGACATGGGTTAAGGCCCCCTAACCACTGTGCTTATGTAGTCCAGCAGGGCGAACATTAACACAATGGCACATATAAACGCAGCCCTTGGTGGTGTGTATTTGTGTACATCTTATCCATGTCACTGCCGGAAAGGCAGATGAGCATTATGCAGAGCTTGGCAAGCACTGCTGGCAGTGACTTGGTTAAATGTGTTTCAAAATGTATTTTTTTAAATATTTAAACTATCTACAATCTGGGCCTAGGGTGAAAGGCAGTAGAAAGGGTAATCGTGTCGTTGAAGGTATGGAAGATGGACCCTACCTCCCTAGCTGCCCTCTTCAGGAGAGCGAGTGTCAGATTTGAGTTTCACAAATTCTTTGGCCACCTCATCATTGTTGCGCTGTGACAAAATTCTTAAAATAGTCAGTCCTGTCTCATCCATATGAATACGTCGTCCAAGTGGCAGCCAGCAGGCACAGCTACCTCTTTGTGCTAGATCTCTCAGCTGCATAACAGCCGTGCCTACTGTTCGGTCTTCACGTGCAAAGCAGTAATCTTTCACACACACTTGAAGTTCATAGCATTCTGGTCCATTTTCACTCCCCAGTGTACTATAAAAAGTAAAAGAAAGGGTTAGACATTATTATAAAACGAAAACCTAAAATACTCTAAGCATTTAATTACGCATCACATTGTTTCTATAATAATGAGTTGCTAACAACATACTGTATTTAACCACCTCCCACCCGGCCACTGTACATATATGACCGGGTGGGCGCCTCGCCGTTCTGCGTGGACGTTCAGGAACGTCCCTCAGAGCAAGTGCTCGCAGCATGGCCACGAGGCGCGCTGCAGCTTGATCCTGTGGCCATTATGATCACAGTACCCGGCTGAGCAGAGATCAGGACTTGGGTGCTGTGATTGGCCCTCCTGATCATGTAATGGCTGTGTCCAATCACAGCCATCACAATGTAAACAGAGACCGGAACATGGGCGCTGTTATTGGCCCTCCTGTGATGGCCGTGTCTAATCACAGCCGTCACATTGTAAACAGAGACACATGTCTCTGTGACAGTTCTCCCCCCGCCAAGCTCAGTGAGAGCTCAGTGGGGGGCGGGGGAATCTGCAGCTCTGTGACAGCTCTCTGTATGAAGATGATTTTATACAGAAAGCTCTCACAGATTGCCCCACACACAGTACACCAAGCACCATTGCTACCCCTGTCCCCATACACATGTCAATGTCCCCGTAAAACATCTGTGCCAGTCCCCAAAACATCTGTCTGTCCCCCATCACATCTGTCACAGTGCATAAAACATCTGTATGTCCCCATCACACCTGTCACCGTGCACAACACATCTGTCTGTCCCCATCACAACCCTGATTTGGGTTATTTTTACCAAAGAAACATAGCAGTATCATTTTTGGTCAAAATGTATGAAGAGAAATTACTTATTTGCAAAATTGTATAACAGAAACAAAGAAAAATGCATTTTTTAAAAAAATTTTAGTTTTTTTTCATTTGTAGCATAAAAAATAAAAACCCCAGTGGTGATTAAATACCACCAAAAGAAAGCTCTATTTGTGCGAAAAAAATGATGAAAATTTCATTTGGGTACAGTGTTGCATGACCGCGCAATTGTCATTCAAATTGCGACAGTGCTGAAAGCTGAAAATTGGTCCGAGAAGGAGAGGGTGAAAGTGCCCAGTATTGAAGTGGTTAAATTGTTACTATAGCTGGATATGAAAATAAAATATATGTATTTTAGGTACAGGTCTTGCAGAGGTAGCACAGGGACAGCTGGTAGTGGTCATGCTTAATCAGATGCTGTATCACTTATCCAAGGGGCTTCAGTTCTAATAAGTGTCAGGAACATACCCCAGCACTTACAGTAACATGTTACTTTATCTTAATTAAATCACCATGTTTTTATGAAATGTATCAAGACAGATGTCAACTGTCCACAATAAAATGTCACAAAGGTGTGAAAAATTATGAAACCCTGTTTTAATTCACATTTGCAATTGCGTCACTGTCTGGGACATGTGTTAATTGTACAAGTTACACAGTTGATAGTGTGAATTGTCCATTCTCAGGGGTAAATATGTTAAAATGGCATTATGCAGAGTTCACCATCATGGCTCATAGCTGGGCCATGTGCTTGTTTGTTCTTTTAAAATGTATATTTTGGGCAAATGTTTGTTAGTCAGTTTTTTCCCATTGTACAGGTCTTTGCAGTCCTCATTAAACTGGACTGTCTTTTGTAAGTTACTTTGCTTGTGTTTTGGCAACTATTTGGATGGTAGAATCTGTAACTGGTTCTGAAATACAAGAAAAACTGCAAGAAAATGTTTGGATAACATAGTTACATAGTACTTCATTCATGCAACAAAGACACCATGACACCATTGAAACTACTGCATGTGCATTAAAACAGGGTTTTGTAATTTTTCACACCCCTGTGAAGCTTTATTGTGGACAGTAGACTTTACAGTAAATACCTATGTTTTATTGTCAGTTGCAGACATAATGGACTCACCTACAGCAGATTGCAATTGCGCTTAAAGCAGACCTTCGGTCATTTTTTCAACTTTCCATCTATTAAATCTTTTGCATTTGTTGTTTTAACTTTGGATAGTAAAACATTTTTTTTATGCCAGTAAATACCTTATTCAGCCCACTTCCTGTTTCTTGTCTGGTCATTAACCTAGGCTTATGACATCACGTACAGCTCTCTCTCTCACTCTTGTGAGAGTTTGCCAGGAATGGAGAGGGGATGAGTCATAAGAGGGCCAATGAAAGCTGCAGGGCTGCAGAGCTGTAGGTGTGCCTCTGTGTGTTTGTGTAAATCCAGAAAGTGAACAGGCAGCAGCTTCAGCTGCCCACAGTTAAAATGGCTGCAGCCATACTTAGTATAGGGAGATTTCTGCAACATATTTGGCAAGTAAAGCATCACAGTACATATAAAATAATATGCAAAGTGGTTGGAGGAAAGCAAATATGTTTTTTTTTTCAAATTATGTGAGCAGACTGCAGTTCCTCTTTAAGTCATAGGGCTAATGAGTTTTTGCAGGGGCCTTGAAAGCTAAAAAGCTAAATGACTGTCTGAATCGGACCCATTCTACCATTGATATCCTAAGACAAACAGCTATCAGTGTTGAACAGAGTTTGCCATACAGCAAGGTCAGCTAACCCAATACACCAACAATAAGGAAGGGCAGATCTGCAATTTACAAGATTTCTCCTGCAGAGCAACATTAATAAAATTACAGGAATTCACCTAAAGGTAAAACTACTATATAACCACATATCGGGACATGAGGACAAAAAACACTACCAGAGAGTCTGGACTGTCCTATCCAGCACCAAAGTGATACACCGTTGCAATGAATGCATCCAATTACCACCAGCTGCCACAAGAAAAAGGTGATAGTCTTGCCTTAATTTATCAGAGTAGAGCATGTTCACTTTCAAAATAAAGGTTCATTTTGCAAATTGAAGTGTCCGTGTATGGAATTATCGCCGCTGATCTCAGTTCATTAACGGTTTATGAAACAGAGATGATCTGTTCTCCACCAATCATCTCCGCACACAGAGAAGCAGACAGAGAAGCTGTTACTGACTGAAACGGCCAGTTTATGAAGGTGCGATCTCAGCAGTTCCCTGGCAATCTGGGTCAGAATTCACCCTTGCAGATTCACCAGCTCAGAGGTGGAGAAAAAGGCAGAGAAGAGAGAATCCTGGGGAAACTGAGGGGGAAGGAGGAAGATTATTGACTTCCTTCTTCCTAGACCGGACCCACCAACACAGTAACCATGTTACCCTGCGATGTGTATGTAGATAAATATATACATATATATATATATATACATATATATACATATATATATTTATATATATATATATATATATATATATATATATATATATATATTTATATATATATATATATATATATATTGTGTGTGTGTGTGTGTATATATATATTATATAGGGGGACTCAATTTTTTATTAACATGAGAATGTCCGTGTACTGAGCAGTGATAATTTACCACTGCTTAATAAACGGACATCTCAGTGTTTCAGTGAATTTCTGCTACTGTAATCTCGCTATGTCCCACGAGATTACAGTATCAGGGGGCGTTCTCCACCGTTTGAAGCGTTT
Source organism: Glandirana rugosa (assembly GCA_018402905.1). Classification (NCBI taxonomy): domain Eukaryota; kingdom Metazoa; phylum Chordata; class Amphibia; order Anura; family Ranidae; genus Glandirana; species Glandirana rugosa. Next base: position 1,121,870 of record BLSH010227406.1, on the reverse strand, counting down.
GTAGATCGCTTCACTTTACAAAAGGAGAACAATCTTCTCTGTGAATGCCGGAGAACTGAGCAGCGGATATTTTCCACTGCTTCATAAACGGGCACCTTAATGTGGTAAAACAAAGTAAAAATTCAGTTTGTATGGAATACCCAATCGTGATAGGAAAATGAAAACAAAACAGGATTATTGCTTGCGCATGACTGGATAATTAAAGCCAGCATAACTTTACCTCATTCACTAAGCTATGTGGCAGGAAGAGTTTGCAATAAATTCAGGTATGGTACAGAAGCTGGAAGAGTTTCCTGTCTAGTAGAATATAAGGCATAATACACAAGGTGGACAATCTTGCATTATTTTAGGGAAGGGGTCTCCAAACTATGGCCCTCCAGTTGTTTAGAAACTACAATTCCCATCATGCCTAGTCATGTTTGTGAATGTCAGAATTTTACAATGCCTCATGGGACGTGTAGTTCGGCACTAACTGGAGTGCCATTGTTTGGCAATCCCTGTATATGGTATAAGGGAGATAACAGAAGATGGAAAAGCTTACAATCTTTTAGAGTATAATTGATAGATGCATAAGGCGAACAAGCTTACAATCTATCATGGTGCAAGAGAGGATACAGAAGCTGGAAAAACATACAATTGTTTAGGGTGTATTAAGGAAGGTGGAGGAGCTTGCAATCATTTTGGATATAAGGGAGGATACAGAAGACAAAATAGAATTTAATGTATTTGGGTATAAGAGAAGCTACAGAAGAAAGAGCTTATAATCTATTGAGATATAAGTGAGAATACAAAGAGTGGAACAACTTAAAATCTATTAGGGTACTGCATATAGGAATATATAGAAGGTAAAATCATTTACATTCTATAAGTAAAAAGGGTACAGAAATATGACTTGGGGGGGCAAAGCTAATAGTCTGCTTAGGGCCCTGTTTAGCTTTAAATCATATCAGCTTTTTGATTCCCACCACTCACTTATAGTGATATCAAACACAATGTTCAAAAACAAAGAAAACTGGCATCTCAGTTCAGTCTGCAGCAATCTATATTTTTTAGTTGACCCCACCCCAACACATGCTCTGCAGTTTCTTCCCCTATTTTAACATCAGGATAATTTCTGCATTACAAATAAAAGGAAAAAAAGCGATAACATGACCATCTTTGGTCTTTGCATCTTGCGCTACATGGGTCTGTGGGAGACGTAGGATGGAGCCAGGGCATCACTGCAGCAATACCCCCACTCAATAGCAATTAGCATTTAGCAGACACTATACCTATTTAACCTATATCACATAGATTTACCAAAATATGGACAGTAGAAGACAGTAAACTAGATATTATGTATTACGTGCATTTGCAGCCAAAATCACACTACACAGCATAACATAGTAGTCTGAGATCTCCATCCATACTACTTACTGCTCTTGTACAGGATAGAATAGCACACATTATCTCCAAATACAATAAGGAACAGAGCAAGTCTGTTCTAGTCACTAATAAACAGTAATGCATTAACACATAGAGAGCAACACAACAACATACAGCAAACTGTATTGTGGGGTGGGAACCTCCAACACCATATCTCGCTCTCATATAATGCAGTTTTACCATCTTTACCCTAGTAATTAAACAACAAATTACGCCTTCAGTAATGTAACCTGAAAAGTTAACATGAAAGTAGATGAAGTGGTTGGATGGCATATGCTATGGCAATTGGGGAATTTCCTTTTTTTTTTACATGGGGTATCATAGCTCGATGTAATTTTGATAAAAGTCCATAAGGATTGGACTCGTATTTTATACTATATTATAGGGGTCATTGGCTTATGGTTTCCCCTCTTATATAATCTTTTTCTTTTTGCCTCATGCATCTGAACCAGGAGGTTATCGGGACTCATGGATGAGACTACATGCTCTGTGGTGTGGGATTCCAAATCGTTTGAATTACTATTAAATTTTATATATATATATATATATATATATATATCGGTAATTGTGGTAAAGGTTGAATTCTCTTTCCCCGGGGTCTTATGTTGAGGCCTCCCTGTAGGAACACCAGCCCTCTGGTAGGGCTTGGTGGAAACTTTTTTTTTTTGGATTAATTCCACACCCTATCATGTCTTGTTTTGTAGCCCCCCCCCCCCCGTATAGTTTATTACTTACTTTAGTTTAGTATCCTTACTCTGATTTTGGTTCCAGGGTAGCCCATGGTCCAGTGGGAGTTACCTTTCTTATACCCTTGTGTATTGTTTTTTTACCGTTTTTTTTTTTTTTGCAGCCAGGAAATGGCACCTGACCTCTCCTCCCCATCCTCATTGAAACTCTGTTCATACAATGTTAATGGTATTAATAATCTATCAAAAAGAGGCCAGATTCTATGTTCCCTTCATAAAACTAGGGTAGATATTATACTTTTTCAAGAGACCCATTTTAGAGCAAACTGTATTCCCACATGTCCCTGTAGATACTACTCCAGATGGTTTCATAGTACTACATTGTCCTCTAACACTAGGGGAGTCTCCATCGCTGTTCATAAGCGTCTGCCAATATTCCCTTTGGAGCATGTGGCCGATTCGAATGGCTGGTATCTTTTTCTTAAATTTTGACTTTGGAACAAGGTTTATACGATTGTTAATCTTTAAATTCCAAATCATGATCAAATAAAGGCAATAACACGGTACCCTTATCTTTTGGCAGAATTTGCGGAAGGTACTATGCTTGTAGAAGGAGATTTTAATCTGGTGTTAGAACCTCAGCTAGATAGCACTAATCTAATATCGCCTATATCCATCAGAAAGCAACTGCTTGAACATCGATTGCTTGACCTTTGGCGCACCCTAAATCCCAAAAATCGCAATTATACATATTATTCATCGGTCCATCAATCCTATAGAAGGTTAGACTGCTTTCTTGCGGGACCACATATTTTGGAATGGAATCCCTCCTTGGATATTGGGTCCTTTATCTGGTCTGATCATTCAGCTCTCTTTCTGACAATATGCCCTCCACAGACCCCGCGTTCCAACTAGTCTTGGTGTTTAAATAAAACTCTTATGTCAAATTCACGTTGTCATCAGGCAATTGTGACAGTGATTCAAAACTTTATTTCCAACCATGAGCATGATGAGACCTCCTTACCTCTACAATTAGAAGCTCTGAAGGCGGTGCTACAAGGATTGTTTATTCAACATGGTGCCCGCCTTAAAAAAAGAAAGATCTGCAGCTATTCAAGATACCTTGTCGAAGCTTCGTTCTCTGGAAACCTCACATAAAACTTCCCCTTCTCCAGAGCTGTTGGCTGAAATATCCTAGACAAGGTCATCACTGCTACAGCTTCTGGAGGTCTCACAAGGTATTCATCAACATATACATGCCCTAGGTAGCTACCGATATGGAAATAAGTCAGGAAGACCGTTGGCTCGGTCATTACATCCCTGTTCCTCTCAGACTTTTATAGCAAGTATTAAGTTGCCATCAGGGGAAATCACCTCAGACCCACATTCCCTCTAACAGGCTTTTTGTGATTATTTTGCAGCTTTGTACAATCTTGCTCCATTATCATCCCCGGTAGACTTAGATTCTTTGAGACGTCACATACAGGACTATGTTCAAGAAACTGCCATTACAAAACTAGATGGGGAGAGTGGGAATTCCTTAGATGCCCCCTTTTTATATGAGGAACTATTAGACGCAATTACTAATACACCATCTGTTAAAAGTCCTGGCCCTGACGGATTTACATCAAAATTCTACAAGATTTTTAAAGGGTAACTCCACTTTCGTGGGGAAAAAAAAATAATATAGTGTGTACAATTGCGATACAAGTCATATTGTAATTGAATGTTATTAAAAATTACCTTTCCTTTTCAATCTGCAGCCGCTGTAATTTTCTAAGAATGCATTGCAATATGGCTACCTGAAGTTGTTCTGTACACAGAATGTGTACTGACCACTCCCCAGAAACATCATTTCCTGCTTGTGTGATTGGCTCACCAATTTTCCCAGAAGTCTGCCTAAGATACAAGTCAGATTTCTGCCAGGCAGATTTCCTCATTAGTGCCCAGCTGCTGCACACCTGACAGTGAATTATGAAACCACTCCTATTAGACCCCTCAGTACAGAGGCACAGAGAAACACACAGGGATTTCTTCAAAATAACAAAAGGTAGGTATCTTGTACAAAAAAATAACCCCTATTGGTGGGACTTTGAAAGTGGCAGAGCAGAGCATATCAATACCACATGTTCATATAAAAAGTTAAATTTATTGCACATAGAATCGAATAAAAAGTAGAATAACAAAATTTCACAAGAAGATTTTTACATGCATATCGCTTTATACCCTGTTAAAACCATGAGAAAATTCCAGCCTAGATGGCACACACCAACAATTGAGTAAATGTATTCTTTGCACCATCCCGCAGTCCTATGCAAAAGGAGAAGAGCCTGATATGTTTCAGGTTCAAGCCTTCCGTCAGGGGCTTATTGCAGAATGTGTTCGCATATCTAGACGCAGTTTCTCTATTGATAACACTCACAGATCTTCACAAATCTGATGTGCAATATAAAAATAGTACAATATTCAAACGGAGGTCAAAATGGTGCTTTCAATGTCAGTATGGCAGAGGTAGTTCAGATCCGATCTTAATTATGTATCGCAGTTGCCCATGCCATATACTGCAATGCCCACATAGTGCAGGAAAGGGGGGAAGATAACTGTACCCCCTGGTAGCTTCGTCCCGAGGTGTTTACTCAGGGTATTCCGTCCAAGTGTTTTAAAGGCACCACACATGTCCATATGAACAGCATGGAAAAAACTGTATTTCTACAACCCACGGCGGGATCTACCATCGTGTTTACATAAGGAGGGTGCCTGTATTTCAGAAGTCTCCCGTCTCCACACGCGGCTCCTCCGGCTCTGCATAGGTATCTGCAACAAAGTTTGTTATAATCCTTGCAATGTGCAGAGATCACCCAGAGGGGAATTTTTTTTTTTTTTTTAACAAAAGTGGAGTTACGCTATAAGGAACATATAATACTGTTTATGCGCCGAGTGTTCAATAGTATATCTGCTACTAATGGATTCTCACCCCAGATACTTGAAGCCCATATTGCGTTACTCCCTAAACTTGATAAGGATTTAATGCTTTGTTCTAGCTATCACCCTATATCTGTAATTGGGGTAGATGTCAAAATTTATGCCAAATTAATTGTCTCACGTCTCCAACCCCTTACTCCGAATCTGGTACAAACAGACCAAGTGGGGTTTGTCCAGGGTAGGGAAGCTTGTGATAATACGCTTAAATCTTTATTGCTCATGGACCATGCCCAAATAGCAAAAATACCAGCTTGCCTATTCTCATTAGATACGGAGAAGGCCTTCGATCGTGTTGGTTGGCCCATTTTGGAACAAACTTTGGTGCAAATAGGATTGGGGCCAGTGCTGTTACGTAAAATTATGGCACTTTATGCTAAACCAAGTGCCAAAATACGGATCAAACAATCACTGAGTTTTTCCATTCAAAATGGTACTCGCCAGGGATGTCCACTGTCTTCCCTCCTGTTTGTCTTAGTAATGGAACATCTGGTAACAGCCCTTAGACAAAACCCTTTGATTACTGGGAGAGGGATAGGAGTTGAAACTGACGGTCTTTGCCGACGACCTACTACTCCACTAACCCCCATGTGTTCATGCCCTCTATCTTGCATGAATTTCAGCGTTTTGGAGCCCTGAGAAACTTCAAAGTAAACTTATTTATATCAGGAATTCTTAATATATCTCAGTTACCACATCACATTCAGGCTCTTGGGAACAATTGCCCATTTAGAATCTGCATCTTGACACTTAAATATTTAGGAATTAGTATTCCCTCAGATCTCACCAAACTCTATATGGAAAACTATCACCCTCTTATGCAGCGTACAATACAAGATCCTAAGAAGTATGATCGAGAACAATATTCATGGTTTGGGAGGATCAACATCTTAAAAATGGACATAGTGAGGCGCATGCACAGTGCTCCGTGTCATGGACGTCTGAACACAGAGCTCCGCTCCACTGCAGATGACCTCGACCCCCTACAGTGGACCTGACTCACTAGTGGACACCAGCTCGTCACGATACATCCCTGACACCCGGCGGCTCCCTCACAAACGGTAGAGACCCGGAATCAGGGGGTACTGGGAAGTCCTTCAGCCTTTATTGGCAGCGGCAGAGGCCATCAAAATGGCACGGCTCTGAGGCAGCAACAACCACACACAGGCACACTGCCACTTTTGTCCCCCTCAGAAAACTCCACCTGCCCCACAGGGTTATCAGCTATACACAGCCTTCTGTGATCTCTGGCAGCCTGTTTAACATAACTGAGGAGCAGAGGGGGAAGTCAAGATGGTGGCGGTGGGATGCTGAGGTAAGGCAGCACACTCACTGCGGGGCACTAGGAAGATCCCCAAGGCACACTCCGTAGTCCCAAAAATACTTGCTAAACACAGGGGGGGCCCTGACAACTGTGGGCTCCTTACCACAAGGGCACTTTGCTCCTGCTGAAGTTTCTAGCAAGCTTATGGGCCTCCTTTATAAACAATTAAAGATGCTTTAATGGCTGCAGGTTGAAATGGTCTTGAGTCCACCCTTCCACATTAGAAACACCAGGTGGACTTGTTCGTGAGGTGCACACTCTCCCCCTGTTTGCCCACCCAGCACTTGAAAAATTTACTCACACCAGGCATTCCTTGTATGTGGGCACGGGCTGCCAGACGCGGCCTACAAGGACACTCTGAATCCCTTCCTGGAGCAGTGGAGGGACATAAAATGGCGGCGGAACGGTCGGCTCCAGAAGCATCCCTTCAGGCAATCCCTGGATCTCCCTCCTGGCATGACTATCCTCACACAGAGGCTTGCGGAGGCGCATCTGACTTCTCTACACACGGGGGGCCCTATTTCCCCAGCCTCTACTGCCTCTCTTATTAACCATACTCTGGATGAAATGCTTTTGTCCCCCTCTGCAGGCCACTCTCCAACCCCTAATGTATCTCCTGAGAGGGGCCCTCATTCCCTTCAGCCTCAGGACATGTCCTTTATGTTTCACAAATTTGGAGAAATGTTGGACAGGGGCCTCTCCCAGACAGTAGCCAAGATCACATCTGAGATCAAATCGGACCTCCAATTGTTGGGCTCCCGAATACACTCAGTTGAAATTGACACCATAGGGCAGGTCAACCAGAATACGGATCATATTCAGGAATTACATAACCAACTCGACGGAGCCTTGGACAAAATTGACGACTTTGAAAACAGATCACGGATTAGAGGCCTTCCTGAAAGTATTACTGATCTCACCAAAGCAGTTCACTCCCTCATCAAGAGCCTCATACCAGACATTCGCCCACACAAATTGGAGCTGAACTGGGCGTATAGAGCTCTAGGACCACCCAGATCAGATGACCTGCCACGTGATATTGTGGTAAAAACGCACTACTACAACGTTAAGGAAGATGTTATGAGAAGGGCTCACTCCACTCCACAAATTCAAGTCATGGGTCACACATTCCAAATCTTTGCAGATATTTCCCCATTCACGATCCAAAAAAGGAGGACTCTCAAACCTCTGCTTTCAGTGATGACACAAAAAAAGCATAAAGTACTGGTGGCTGTTCCCCTTCAGCCTGAAATTTGATTATCAGAACAAGTCCTACAGATTCTCTACATTTTAAGAGGATGAGACCCTGCTGCAACAACTGGGCATCATCTCCAAAGACCCGTTGTCCCTGATGCAAATTTCATCTTCAAGCCTGACCAAAAGACCGCCACCGACCAGCCCTCTTAACACCCTTTGGCAGACACCGAAAACCAAGAAAACCAAACAGGGGATTCCGCCTTGATTTGAAGTCCTGAAATACCATACCCCACATTTTTTTTCACTTTCTTGCCCCCACCTTTCAGGGGCCGGGTCCATACGGATCCCACGGCATCTTTGCCCACAAACTTTTGAGACTTTGCCTACTATCCAGATGACCTCTCCTGATGCTTCACAAACTAACACTTCCGTCCCCCCAACACCAACAAGAATACACATCATCTCTTGCCTTGGTTGCAGACAGAATTACAGTTCCCGAATAAGCTACAGCTAAACTGAGTGTCCCCCCTTCTTCCTTTTTTTTGTTGCGGTATCTCTAGCTTCCTGGGAGCCCTCTCCCATTAGAGTCCACCCAACTTGCGGACATACTCAGTTAATAGAGACTTCAACCATTATATTGATAGTAATGTGACAACTATAACATTTGGGTTCATACATGTTTTGAAATTACTTCTCTACCATTTTCTAGGGGGCGTGGCGTCTGGAGTGGCAGTCATGTGCCTCCTACCTATGCTTGGAGAATCGGTCTTCCCATTCTCCCGGTCTGGGTCCTCCCCTCTCTCAGCGGGGAACCATTTCTGTTTGATTTTTGGAGTATGTTCATCATACTCTCCTTGTGTTCTTATCTCTTCTCTTTACTACCCAGCTTCTCTTCTCTCACTAACCTCTTGACTCTTTCAGTGGCAGATGTGTACCCGCAGCTCTGTTGGCTCCTTGAAGACATCGCTTCAGACCCTCTTGCCCTTCCGGGCCCTAGAAGACTCGTCAGGAAGAAGGCAGGTGGTCAAGGGTGATCGTTGCGCCCCCCCATTATACTCCATGGCTGATCTCTCTACTCCCAAACGCCCGCTCCGTTTTGCATCTCACAACATTCAGGGCTTAAATTCACCTATTAAAGCCAAAAGGCATTCCAACACTACTCTGACCAGAAAATAGACATAGTTTTCCTCCAGGAAACTAATTTTCCTAAATCATTCTCCCCAACTTCGTCCACCCTAAATTTCCAAAGTTCTTCTTGGCAAATGCTGATACTAAAACAAAAGGGGTAGGCATCTTCTTCTCATGTAATACCCAACTCTCCATTATTTGCGAAATAAAGGACCCAGAAGGAAGGTTCATTCTTCTCAAGAATCTTATCGACGACCAGATTTACATGCTTATCTCACACTACGCACCAAATAAAGGTCAGGCTAAGTTCTTCAATACCCCTTTCCAAACTCTGTCCCCGCTAGCAAAAGGATTTGTTATTTTCGGGGGTGACTCTAACTTAGCCTTTGACACAGGACTAGATAAGACCCGACCGCCTGGGAGGAACCAGGTGCGTCCCTCAGGGCAGAGTCTGAAGGTAGCAAGACAAATTTTTCAACACGGGCTGGTTGGCGTGTGGAGGGAAATGAACCCTAACGCAAAGGACTACACTCATTTCTCTAGCCCTCATAATACGTTTGCCAGAATAGACCATTTCTTCACCCTTTCTACACACGTCCCCTTAGTGTCCAAAGCCTACATTAAAGACACTGCCTTCTCGGACCACTCTACTCTCCTAGTAACAGACAGACCATCGGGCCCACGCAAAGGGTTTAATTGGAGACTTAACGCCTCCTTACTTAGCAACCCAACCCACGTACGGGAAGTCGATAAAGAAATTCAGGAATATTCTTCACTGAACAACACGCACGACATTTCTCCGACCCCTCTATCTCTATGGGCTGCGCACAAAGCCTCTATTAGGGGCAAATTAATTCAAATGGCCTCCAGGATCCGAATAGTGCGCAAACTGGACATTGATCGCTTAGAAAGGGAATTTCTCCTATCTAGCAAACATCATAAACGCAACCCTACAACCAAGTCCATGAAACAATTGGACTCTGCATGGGCAGAGTTAAATCTGGCTCTCACGGCCGTAGCTGAAAAAAGTCTTTGTTGGGAGGGAGGTAGGTTCTACCACCAGAGGGATAAGGCGGGCTCCATGCTGGCTTCCAAACTGACACCTAAGATGAGAGTACACATCACTCCCAAAATTAAACTCCGCAATGGTACAATAACTGAAAACCCCCAGAAGGTAGTGGAGGCTTTCCTAGACTTTTATCAAAATCTTTATAGCAGGGAAGGTAATGAACCCTCTACTAACTCCATTAACCGTTTTCTTGACTTGCATCAATTACCTAAACAGACAGAACGCCACAGAGATGAATTAGAAGAAGTACAGCAGGTCATCAAACCCATTAAAAACACTTCAGCCCCGGGTCCAGATGGATTCTCGTCCCTTTATTATAAGCACTTCTCTGACACCCTATCCCCCCACCTTGCCCGAGCCTTTAATCAACTACGAACGGGAACAATTCTAGACAAGGACCTTAACACCACCTTTATTACCGTTCTCCCCAAACCGGAAAAAGACCCCAGCTCCACTGCAAATTATCGGCCCATTTCTTTAATCAATAATGACCTTAACCACTTCAACACCAGGCCTATTTTTTGGACTTGGTGCTTACAAGTTAAAACCTTTTTTTTTTTGCTATAAAATTACTTAAACCCCCCAAACATTATATATTTTTTTCGAACACCCTAGAGAATAAAATGGCGGTTGTTGCAAAACTTTATGTTGCACCGTATTTGCGCAGCGGTCTTACGAGCGTGATTTCTTTTGAAAAGATTCATTTTTTGAGTGAAAAAATAAGACAGCAGTAAAGTTAGCCCAATTTTTTTCCATATTGTGAAAGATAATTTTAATCAATAAAATTATTGCTCTTGCTCTAACGATCGTGGCGATACTTCACATGTGTGGTATGAGCACCGTTTTCATATGCGGACGCGACTTACGTATGTGTTCACTTCTGCGCACGAGCTCGCAAGGACGGGGTGCTTTAAATTTTTTTTTTCTTATTTATTTTACTTTTTATTTTTTAATTTTACACCCTTCTTTTAAAAAAAAATTTGGATCACTTTTATTCATATTACAAGAAATGTAAACATTCCTTGTAATAGAAAAAAGCATGACAGTACACATATATATGAGATCTGGGGTCAAAAAGACCTCAGATCTCATATTTACAGTTAAATGCAAAAAAAAAATTTTTTTTTTAAATGACAGTTAAAAAAAAATGGGCCCTTTAAGACCATTGGGCGGAAGTGACGTGCGACGTTGCTTCCACCCTGCAATGTTATGGAGCAGAGTGGGCGGCATCTTCCGCTCACTCGGCTTCCTGTGCAGGGGGGGAACGGACCCGATCATCTCCGCCGCTGCTGTCAATATCCTGCGAGACTTTTGTCAAGAGTCCAGTGATAGAGGGTACAGGTCGAATGCAGATGTATCCGTAGTAAGCCGAGGTACAGGAAGGCAGAGAGAGTTCAGACGTTATAAATGGAATAGACATGCACAGAGATTTTGAAAAGCTCCTAACATTGCTAGCATGGGGCAGGAAAACACAGAAATACAGGTATCTGACCCGAAAGCCCCCACCCAAGAAAGGGACAGCATAGCACATGAGCCTGCTATCAAAGATAGAAGCCAGGAGAGATCACACAGTTCTGAAGAAGGGCTAATAAAGGACAATCCACACCCTAACCACAGCCAGCAACAAGCCTGGATGAACATTCCAATAGTTGCCCCCTGGGCTACTCTACCATTCTGGCTTGTATGTAGTTGGACGCAAATTGCATTACCATTTTTCCTGAGTAATATGGCAAAGTTGACAAATACTGCCTGCTTAGTATAGGAAAATATGGCAATTGTTCCCCTAGCAATACAAATAATGGGAAAAAGGGGGACTTAAAAAGTAAATTGATGTGATAATTGTGTGTAATAACTGTCTTTGTGTTCTGTTTCCAGGGACCATGGAAGAAGTTAAACTACTTTGGATACTAATACTTGTGTTTCGTTTGCAGGTCCTTCAAAGTGAGAACAGCAGTGGCCAAATTTAGCAAAGCAGGGGTTAGGTTAATGTAAATGTAAAATCAATTATCACATGGTACCACAAGCTCCTTAATTAGTAATTGTTTGCAAATAATTAAACAATAGTCAGGCATTAATGAGTTAAAAAGTTACAAATGAAGTTACAAATGTTGTGATGATGTACAGATGTTTTGTTTTCCCATTAACTAATTGTTTTTCAGATTGAAATTAGCACTTACTCTTCTCATGAGAAAAGCCCATGGATGCCTTTAATGAAAAGTTGAGTGTTTGTCAATGTTTATGGTGGTTGTCTTGTCATGTTCCTGGCTATGCTCTCTTTCGGAAAGACAGGGTAAAACGGAAGGGTGGTGGTGTCTGTCTCTATGTGAGAAGTGATCTCAAAGCGAGTGTGAATGAGGACTTAATTGATGGAGAGTGTGATGAGTCTGAAGCATTATGGGTAGATCTGCATATGGGTGTGCGCACTACAAAGGTTATCATTGGAGTTTGTTATAAACCTCCCAGTGTTAAAGAGGAGGTGGAGACTCTGCTCCTTGCACAGATAGAAAGAGCTGCAAGGGCTGGGACAGTGATAATAATGGGGGATTTTAACTACCCGGAAATTAACTGGAGTAATGGCACTGCTGGGACAGCTAAAGGGCAAAAATTTATAGACCTATTACAGGACAATTTTATGGTCCAGTTTATTGAGGCCCCAACTAGGAATGATGCTTTGTTGGACCTGGTAATCTCAAACCATGCAGAACTTATTACCAAATATTCATATAAAAGAACATCTGGGTAACAGTGACCATAACATGATTTCATTTAATGTAAGCTGCAAGCAGCAAACACAAATGGGAAAGATAAAAACACTTAATTTTAAGAGAGCAAAATTTTACAAAGATGAGGGCTGCTCTCCAGGACTTAGACTGGGAGGGAATATTGGCATCAATGAACACAGAACAGAAATGGGAATTTTTCAAAAAAACTATATGCGAACTCACTGCAAAGTATATTCCCATGGGCAATAAATTTAAGAGGCTAAAAAGAAAACCTATGTGGCTCACGGCCAAAGTTAAAAAAATTATAAATGATAAGAAAAGAGCATTTAAAAAATATAAAAATAATGAGGGAACACTATCATCTTTTAAATGTTACAAAGAATATAACAGAATATGTAAAAAGGAAATCACGGATGCAAAAATTCTCAACGAATGACAGATTGCAAAAGATTGTAAGACAAACCCCAAAAAATTCTTCAAATATATTAATAGTAAAAAGGTCAGGTCTGAGCATGTAGGCCCTTTACAAAATAATCTAGAGTGCGTGACTGGAAACAATGAGAAGGCAAACTTATTAACCACTTGACAACTGGGCACTTAAACCCCCTTAACAACCAGACCAATTTTCAGCTTTCAGCGCTCTCACACTTTGAATGACAATTACTCAGTCATGCAACACTGCACCCATATCAAATTTGCGTCCTTTTTTTCACACAAATAGAGCTTTCTTTTGGTGGTATTTAATCATCTCTGGGTTTTTTATTTTTTGCGCTATAATTAAAAAAAGACCGAAAATTTTGTAAAAAAAAATGAATTTTTCTTCGTTTCTGTTATAAAATTTTGCAAATTACTTTCGACTTTTAACCAGACCAACAATTCCCCCAAATTCACGGGTCAACAGTTCACCAATTATTCAAACGGAAGAGTAACAAAGGTCAGTGCGTGAGATCTAATAAAACATTTCCCGGATGTACGAGTCTGGACTGGAAAAATGATAATTATATAAACTTCTTAAAAAACCCCAAACAGAATGTTAGAAAACGTTAGACAGTAAGCAACTCTTAAAAACGTAGGCACTAAAGGAAAAATGTATAAGACAATAT